>QGSO01000180.1:137739-708637 GCA_011037825.1 Carya cathayensis
GTGTTGCGCCTAAACCTTAACTCAAATTAATGAACTAAAATTTAGTGCAGTTTTACCTGCAAGTATACAGGTGTTGTAGTACCTTACAGGGTCGAATCCACAGGGATTGACTTATGTGAAAAATTCTCTTAAACTAATGAAAATAAAATACTATAAGAGATGCGCGATTGAAAATAAAATGAGGTTATCGAAATGATGATTTTTGACGTAACAAAATAAGACTAGAATGACAAACTGTGTTGATATGGAAAAAGACTAAGGTTTCGAGGATCCGTTTAATAATTTAAAATATTGTTTCTATCGAATTACTTCAATTAAACTAGAATAATGATTCCGTTTAATTGGAAGATTTAGCATTTAAGATCAAGAAAATAATTACTAATGATTGAGCTTGAGTGATCGATGATTAAAACGCTTACAAATTTATTTGACTATCACAGGGATTTTTCAAGCATTCATTGTATTCGGAAATCACAATAAATCAAGAAAAATATATAGATAATCAAATTATCCAATAATAAAATCATTCAATCGATCAAACTCACAAAATAAATTTATCGTCGATCCGAAAACAATTTCCAAATCATTAAACTTCACCTCTAACCTTAGTGTGAAAATTTAGCCAACTATATTCATCACAAGTGCTATAGAAATCACATAAATATTCTCCATTAGAAAACTAAAATAAAACACAAGAAATACTAGAAAACAACTTCGAAGTAATAAAATTTGGAAACCCAGCCGAAAACCAAATCCCGTCACACAAAAACGTAAGTATCACAAAAGCAAAACAAATAACCAACCGCTGAATGAAAACTGAAACAAAATAAAACAAACTGCAAAAATAAAAAAATAAAATGAACTCCCCAAAGAGCTTCACGCCGACTGTCCCAGTACACAAACTAGAGGAATAAATCTCACGTCTCCCTCTCTATAACCGACCTCTCTTTTCAACTCCAGCCAATTCCACCCGTCCAGCACTTAACTCTCCTCACTTTCCCTCACTCTAATTCCCTCTCTATGACCGACTCTAATTCAGCTCCAGAAAATTCTCTCAACCTCTCTCAACTCCTCACGTACCCCTGCTGTCCCTCCGAACGAAAAAACCCCTGTTTCACGCACCGCCCCCTCTGTTTTTATAAGTGTTGCCCGTGTGATGAGTGATGCATTTAGGTGTTCTGCATGTGTGTTGAGAGCAGCGTGAGTTGGTGTCATGCATGTGCTTGTTGCTTTCCTTCTGCACATGTGCTGAATGTAACTGCATGTGAGTTTTTCTGCTGCTGTTTCTTTTGAATTCTGCATTTTCTGCTTCATGTACTGTCCTGCCGTGTGCTTCATCTTCTGCATGAGTGAGTTGCTGTCCACGTTAGTCTGCAGGTGCACACACAATTGCTTTTGCCGTGGGCTGCATGTGCTGTTGCTTCTTCTTTTGATCTGTACTGAGGTGCTGCCCACGTTAGTTCTTGCATGAGCTTCTTGCTGAGTTTTTTTTTCTGCAGGTGTTGCTGCCGTGAGCTCCTTCTGCATGTGTGCTTTCCTGCAAGTGTTTCTGCTTTCTGTAAGTGTGCCGTGAGTTCCAGCTTGTTCTCCTGCTTGTGTTTCTTTATTTTCTGCACGTGGTTTCTTCACTTTCTGCAGGAGGTGCCGTGAGTTGCATATGTGAGTGAGCTGTCCGTGTAAGCTGCCATTCTGCATGTGCTGCTGCTGCTTGTGAAGTAGGCTTTTCTGCAGGTGCTGTCAATCCGTGAGTTTCTTTTTCTGCATTGTGTATGAGTGTGTTCCGTGAGACTTGCATGTGTTTGTGCTGTTTTGCTGCAGTCCGAGTGCTTTCCTGCATGTGTAGTGCATGTGTGCGTTTTAATTCCAGCCGTGAGTTGCATGAGTGTTCATCTGCATGTGCTTTTTTTTTTTTTTCTGTTTCCTGCATTGTTGACTGCATGTTTTGCACTTCCTGCATGTGCATTGCTTTTCCTTTTTCATGTGCAAGTGTTGAGTTTTGGCTCCCTTCTCGCATGTTGTGCTCTCTTCTTCCAAATCTCAAGCTGAAAAATCCAACTCTCCCACGTCTCTTTTCTCTCTTTTCTTATTTTTCGGCTCTTTTTATCTTTTTGTTGAAACGTGGTTCCGATTGCATGCAATTTCCATTTTGGTTTGCCGCGAAAGAAGCCTCCTTTCGTTTACTTTGTGTCGCATGTGTTTGTCCACCGAAAGCTATTTTTCCTTCTCTTCATTCCTCTCAATTAGTATGCGCTTTTGGTCGGATCCAATGTGAATTTTATTTAAGCTGAAAATAAAGAAATAAAAATAACACTTGAAATAAATTAAAAAGAAAATAGATTATTAAAAATATATTATATATGTGAGGAAATATTATCTAATTAAATCATAGTTATAAAATTAAGCATAAACATGATATTAATCAATTAAAAATCACAACTCGAATTTATGCTTATTAACTATTTTTCCATCTAAAACCAATAATAATGTCACGAAGCAGTTGAAATAAATTGGTTTTAAATAGCTAAAATATGCAATTTTCAGCTCAAACACACCCCCCAACTAGCTTTTTGCTAATCCTTGAGCAAAATAGTGAAAATTAATTGAGATGAACATTGCATAAAGCTCGAAATTCAAACAAAAACAATCAAGCATAATTCTGAATTCTCACAAAAAATTGATTCGTGACTACTCAACACCAGGAGTTGTATCCACAAGAAAAGTCTCAACAATTGTTCACATAGAATTGGGGCAAATGTCTTAGAACTCAGATATGTGTGTGTGGCTAAACCTCTGTGTGTTCCTCATTAATAAGCATGATTTATCAAAGGATTTTTCAACCTTAAGATTAATCATTATTGATTCTAACTACCTCAAAGCCTAAGGGACTAGCAGTTTTCACGCCAGCTCTGTTTTTAAAGGTTGAACACTCAACCCCCAAAGTCTTGGGTAACTGTTTCTAGCCCTTTTTACTTAGGAAAGTTCACTAAGCCGCCTTTATTTCTTCTTCTTTTTTTTTTTTTTTCACACATTTTTTTTTCTTTTTTTTTTGGCATGGCTCCATTTGGCCCAAAAACATAACCTTTCCAAATACCACGCCAAAAGTCCATTTGGCCCATAACATAACCTTTCCAAATACCACGCCAAAAGTCCATTTGGCCCATAACATAATCTATTCAAATAAATCGTACGCACCATGACCTCCCCTAGGGGTCATCCGCACACCCTGGCTCCTGTGCCACACCGCGGGAATCCACCACGCGTATGACACATAAACGAGCGATGCCCAGTTCCGCGCCCCGCGCGTTCGTAGCCAAGCATCCTCAAGACGAGCGATGTCTAGTTTCGCGCCCCGCGCGTTCGTAGCCAAACATCCTCTAGCCCTCACCAGCGAAGGGCCACGGAGTCGGTGCATAGAGCGATGCCTAGTTCCGCGCCCGGAGCGTTCGTAGCCAAGCATCCTTTAGCCCCCGCTCTCGTCGTCGTTCAGTTCCGCGCCCCGCGTGTTCTTAGCGAAGCTTCGACTCAGGGGACGTCACTCAGTATATTACACTCCCGAGTGACCAGAGGAGCTCCACCGAGATAATACTCTATCCCGGCTTGGGTCGTGGTACACACGCACCCGAAAATCCATTTACGCCAATAAAACATGATTTTCTCAATTCAAATAAAATGCACATGCATGCACCATGTGAATGCAATCTCAATGCACAACACAACCAACCAACCATAACTCAAGAAATCAAGCAACTTCGTCCTCAATCCATCCAACCCCCGAACTCCTCGGACTCAGTCCGGAATCAACCAACCAATCAGATAACTTATTGTAAGAGCAAAATATATTTAAATCTAAAAGTAGAGTTTGGAAAATACTTACAACGCTATACGGTATTTTTCGAAAGCTCGCGGCGGAGGAAAAGCAACGTAACAGTGTAGTTTACACTATGGCCGTGGGTAATAAATTACCCACTTTCGAACGGGGACAAACCAAGGCACGAAATTGATAGGGAATGACCTTGAGATGTTTATGAAACTAAAGGAAGTGAGCTTTGGCCGTGGGTGGCGGTGGAAGAGCAAAAAGGGGCTGAACGGAGTTGAGCTCGTGGGAGCTGCTCCGGCAACGGATCAGGGCTGAAATTAGGTGGGTTAGGACGGCAAGAGGTAGAGGAAGAAGTTGTGAAGAGATGGTGGCCGGAGGTAGTGCGACGGCGCCGAAAACGGTGAAAAATCGTGTGGCTTGGAGGAGCTCGTGGTGGCTAACGGCGGCTCGGATGGAGGTGAAACTTGGTGGGGATGTTCATCGGTGAGAGGGGAAGAAAACTGGGTGGGTGGTGTAGGCCACACCACCGGAGAGCAGCGGTTCTGGGCAGAGAAAGAAACTGGCGACAGGGGAGAAAACAGGGTAGGTGCCGTGACTTTCAGGGGCTCATGGCGGCTAACGGCTGGTCCGATGGCTCTGAAAATTGGTGGGGATGAACTCTGGTGGGAGGGGAAGAAAATGGAGGGGGTGGTGTACGACACAGCCGCCGGATGGCGGAGAAATGGCCGGTTGAAGAAGCAGCGACGGTAAGGGGAAAAGAAGGGAGTGTCGCGCGCGAGAGAGAAGGAAGAAGAAAGAAGAAGAAAAAAAAGAAAAGGAAAGAAAGAAAAAGGAAAGAAAAGAAGGAAAAGGGAAAAAGAAAAGAGAAAAGAAAAGAAATGAGGTCCAATCCTCACTCCAGAACCCAAAAATAGATCCGCCAAAAACGATTTTAAAAAAATGTAAAACGATTAAAATAAATTAAACACAACATCAAATAAATTAAAAACCAAGAAAATATTTTAAACACAACGTAAACCTAAAATATAATAAATAACTAGTAAAAACTAACTATTAAATTTTAAATCTAAAAACAAGCTAAAATAAATTAAACAGCAATTTAAACTGAACAGCAATTAAAATCCAACTAAAATTCGATAATTTAAAATAAAAGAACTATTATTTTAATTAAATTAAAATATTCATTCAGTGAAAATACACGTAAAAATGGGGTGTCACAGGCCATTCTCCATCATTGCCATTCATCATCATATGGAGGACACTTTGGAGCCACCCGTACAGTAGCTAAGGTACTTCAAAGTGGGTTCTTTTGACCTTCTATTTTTCGTGATAGTTATACTTTGGTGAAAACTTGTGACCGGTGCCAACGTATGGGAAATATTTCAAAGCATCATGAGTTACCATTGAAAAATATCTTAGAAGTTGAGTTGTTTGATGTTTGGGGAATAGATTTTATGGGGTTTTTTCCTCCTTCTTTTGGCTTTACTTATATCTTGTTAGCAGTTGATTATGTGTCAAAATGGATAGAAGCAATTGCTACAACAACAAATGATGCAATGGTAGTGCTCAAATTTCTGCACAAGAATATATTCACAAGATTTGGCACTCCACGAGCTATTATTAGTGATGAAGGGACTCACTTTTGCAACAAGTTGTTTGATAATCTTCTTTCTAAATATGGTTTAAAGTATAAGATAGCACTTGCTTACCATCCTCAAACTAATGGCCAAGCAGAAATTTCAAAATAGAGAAATCAAGAACATCCTTGAGAAGGCGGTTAAAACCAATAGAAAGGATTGGGCAAAGAAGCTTGATGATGCTTTGTGGGCATACCGTACAACCTTTAAAACACCTATTGGAATGTCTCCGTATCGATTAGTGTTTGGAAAGGCATGTCATCTTCCTATGGAGTTAGAGCATAGAGCCTATTGGGCTGTAAAAAGGTTTAACTTTGATTTGAAGGCAGCAGGTGAAAAGCGACTTCTTCAATTGAATGAGATGGATGAGTTCCGAAATGATGCATATGAAAATGCAAAGATATATAAAGAACGAATGAAGAAGTGGCATGACAAACAGATTCTTAGGCATGAGTTTGCACCAGGACAATAGGTTTTACTCTTCAATTCATGACTCAAACTCTTCCCGGGAAAGTTAAAATCAAGATGGACAGGTCTTTATACAATTGACAAAGTTTTCTCTTTTGGAGCAATAGACTTGAAGGACAAGACAGGGAATATTTTCAGAATTAATGGTCAGAGATTGAAGCACTACTATGGAGAACAAGTGGAGAGTAACTATGCATTTATTCCTCTTGGAGATCCTAATTGATGAAGATTGAAAAGTCTGGCTGTAGACTTTAAAACAAGTACTTATAGGAGGCAACCCATAGAACTTTCTTTCATTTATTTTTTTATTATCTTTATTTATTTATTTTTAATAATTTGGATTTTGATGCAGGTTTTTTTTTTTTTAACATGAATAAAGAGTTGAAAAATTATAAACTACCAAAGATTCACCATGAAACCAGGGAAGTTCCTTTCATTTCTTCAATTCTTTTTACTTTTACATTACAATGAGGACATTGTTTAGTTTAAGTTTGGGGGTGTAAACTCTTATAGTCATTTGATCCTCTTGTTTTATAAGTCTTGGGTTGTTTGATTCTCTTACCAAGCATGCATTGGAGTAAGATTGAATTCTCTATGACTTTGAAATTTGTGATTGAAGATGGTTTTGAGAAAAATTTTCAAAAATTTCTTTTATGTCAAGCGGAGTTTTGTGGGTACTTTGGTTTAAATCTTTGACCTTGAACATAATTGAGCACATAGTCATTTTTCTTTTATTCCATTTTGCTTAAGAAGAGAAGAAGTTGAATTAATTGAAAGAGGGAAGTTCAATTTTGCTTTGCTCTAGAATCCGTTGATGGATCCTTGAGGCTAAATCCTAGTTGATACCAAATATTAGATAAATGATCTAGGCATTTCTTTGTTATAACCAAAAAGCTTTCCCAGTCGTCCTAAATATCATGCCATCATTACATGGTGTGTTTCCATAGTCAACCCCCTTGAGCCTTATTTTACATATGCCTTTATTTGTTCTTTGAACTACATAAACCATTCCCGCTCTAAGCCTGAAAAACAATGAATCTACCTTTGATAATTTGAGAAAATAATTTGGTGGACATTTACATTTAAAGAGAAAATTAGTTGAAAGAGAATGATCCGTATTATGTTTGCTCTGTTTGATCAAAGTGTGAAAAAAGAAGAAGAAGAAGAAGAAAAGAAAAAGAAAGAAAGTGAACGAAAAAAAAAGGAAAGAAAGAAAAAGAAGTCACTATGCGGAGTGTGTATCACCTCAGATTGTGTTAAGGGAATTATTGGTATTGCTTCAGTGATTATAGCAACAATAATGCCACCAGTATGAGCATATTGCCAAAAAAGAGCTTTGATTTGAATCATGGGGATATCTCTTTTAGTGTTCTTTTCACCAAGTATTTTTCCAGTTTGCTTTGATTCTCCATATCCAGTTCTTTCTTAACCCTCACCCTGTGGCCTATCATTACAACCTTATTAAAGACTTTTGATCTTTGATTTTGGTGTTGACTACATTAGTGGAGAGGATTTCTGAAAATTGGACTTATGGGGTTAACTTTTGAGAGACTTTTTTTTTATTTTAGTTGTTCTACTTTTATTTGAGTTTGCAGGTGGTTTGAGGTTAAATTGACTATATCACACACACACTTATGGTCTTAGCTTTAGGTTGAAGTAAACGCCTAACTCTTGCTTGACAAATTGTAAATTTTTTGATTGATTTTCTTGCTATCTTTGATGTTAAAAGAGTAAGATACTAGTGATGAAATCTAAATTCATAAAAAGCTTGGTGAGTGGTGATACTTCTCTATGGGGTCTAGTTGATATTGACTAAAGTAACATTTTTCTTTTCTTTTTGTTTGAGGTCAAACAAAGTTGTAAGTTTGCGGGTTATTTGATGACTTGTAGAATTTCACATTGCAGATTTACCACATTGCTCGAGTGGAGGAATTTGGGCGTTCGAGCGAATTCAGGCAGATTCAAACGCTCGATGTTCGCTCGACAGTAGGCTTGCGCGAGATTGCGGGAAACGAGATCGCTCGAGCGAAGACATTGGATGCTCGAGCGAAGTCAGGCAGAGTTGAACGCTCGATGCTCGCTCGACACCCCGCTCAAGCGAACATCGTATTTTACAGATCTAGGGTTTTTCCGCTGTCAGGGGATATAAAAGTGATTTTTCATCATATGGCAGTACTTTTGACTGGAGAACACGTTCTTGGGGATAGAAAAACACAACTAGAAGAATTCAAGTCATCTATTTTGGAGAGAAAGTTCCACGCATTGCACGTACGCTGGAATCATGCACGGGTATAGACGCGAGAGAAGTAGTGAATCATTTCCTGGAGTTTTTGAAGACGAGTTGCAACTGCGGGGAGTATTTTTCAGTGTTTATTTTCCTTCCAATATTCTCAAAACAATTATGGTGAATTCGTTTATGTTGAATTCCATTTTTAGCATGAGCTAAATTTTATTTATTCTAGGAAAATGATGTAACCTAGTTTCGAACTATGCTTGATTGTCTATGCTAATTTAAGGCAATTCTCTCTTTGTTTATCTTATTTATTATGAGTTTAATGCTTCTAATTAACTGGCCATTAATTAGATGATGTTTTCATCTTGTGATTTGCTATCGAAAGAGAGAATTATAGGGTAGATCTTGAATATGTCGGCATAGGCAAATATAGAGATCGAAAGACTTGTATGAACGTATGTAGTATTTAAATAATTGGTCTTATTGTTTTCTTGCTTTATTAATTTGCATATTCTTGTGTAAATTGATAAACAAGAATAATTTCCAATTGACTATCGAAAGAGGATTTTGGATGAATTAGAGATTTGCTAATAAACAAAAAGAATTAAATTAAATTAGTTGGATGAGTAAAGCATAGTGAGCAATTAGTTGAAATCGATTTCCTAGAAGTTTTCTTTCCCATAAATTTGATCTTCGAACGTCAATTTTATTTCCTTTGCGTATTTTTCTTTGAGTTGATTTTAATTTAAATTACAACTACAAAAATCTTAGTGATTCCTCTAGATAAAATCAAGATTAGTATAATTTTGGTATTTGTCAAAAGTAAGGTACCAATTCCTGAGGACGATACTCTTCTTATCACTTTACTATAAAAATACGATACTGTGCACTTGCAGTTTTGCATCGATCACTTCCATAGTTAGTTTTTAGACAGTATTCTGGCCTCATTAGTCGAGTTACACGAGTTACTCGACGAACTCCCATATTTTTGAGGTTACAGTCTTCTTAAACTCGTACTGAGATCGTGGATGTTTATTTTGTTAAGTATGCTTGGATTATGATTTAACTATTTGGGATATTATAAGTTTGGTGCATAGTATTGCTCAAGAAAAATAAAATTTTATCTGCTGCGAATATTGCATAATGTTATATGCATGTTAGGAACATTGCATCTTATATGTCATGAACGGGGGTAGGTAACCATGTGTTGCATGTCCCGACGCTTCAGATGTCCGTTTGATCCCAAGCGGAATCTGGGGCGTCATAACACGAATCTGTCCAAGGAGATTCAGTTATATTTTCAACGAACGAAGTTGCTAAATTTCTCGGTAGTCCTAGGCTACGTGATGCACATCCGAACGTGGTGCCTAGAGAGTCTAATCCTTCAGGTGATGTGGAGACAGCTGAGGTAAGGGATCAATTTATACAGATGTGCTCGATGCTCTCAATGATCATAAGGTGAGGGACTTGGTTGTTGGTCTAGATGCTCCTATGTATGATGGGATGAAAAGGATCAAGTAAGCAGATCTATCTTCTTTCTTCAAGATCATGAATTTGATAATCGCAACTATATTTACCCTCAGCAACACAGAACAGAGATTGGTATGGATCCAGTGAAGTTTATGATACACATTGCTCATGGCATTCCTATGACCTAGTGGGGTATATATTCGATAGGATTTGATCAAACTCCCGGTACATTATGATGGATATACTGCCATTTAGGATCCTGATGACTCGGCTTATAATGTTGTCTTCCAAGTGTAGAAGCTGTCAAAGTAATACAAGGGTAAGTCCCAAGATCGAATTCACAGGGACAAAGGGATTATCAAAGCGTTTGTGAGATTTTCTTTGTGTAAAAGATGTATCGATTATGAAGGATGAAATTTGATATGGATCTATATTTATAAAATTACCAAAACTAAGAGACTTAGAGAAAGTGTGTAGCAAATGAATTAAACTTGCAAGAAACAATAAAACAAACACTTGGGTTGGGTTTGAGATTCTTTTTATTTCGGATTCTAGGTAATTTCTCGATTAACAATCCAGTCAAGGAATTGATATTCAGAAGATAAAAATTAAGCTCACGTTTTTGCAATATTTTCTCAAGAAATTCTCTAATTTACTAGCCAAATATATATTCATAATCAATCGAAAGAAGCCTTGATAAATTCAAGCTTTTGTTGTGCCTTACGTCAACAACAAAACAAGAGCAAGAGCCGCAATCTATTTTCCATTTGAATCCGACTAGTAATTTAGTGAAATCAACATTAAACAATAAAATATTGCATCAAACTAGAATTTAAAATAAATTAAATCTCATCCCACAACCCAAGCTTTAGAAATTAGTTACACATGATATTTTTAGTAACAAAAATAAATCTAAGTGGAACCATATCAAAAACTAAGAAAATATAAATAAACTTTAGAATGAAATAAAAATAAAAAGTCTATAATATCAACTCGAAGAAATAAGACAAACTAAATTAAAGAAATAAAATTGAAACTATAACAAGGTAATAAACTTGAAACTCTAACAAGGTAATAAACTTGAAACTCCAACAAGGTAATAAACTTGAAACTCCAACAAGGTAATAAAATTGAAACTAACAAGGTAATAAACTTGAAACTCCAACAAGGTAATAAAATTGAAACTAACAAGGTAAAAAACCTTGAAACTCCAACAAGGTAATAAAATTGAAACTAACAAGGTAAAAACTTCAAACTAACAAGGGAAAAACTTCCAACTAACTCCCCCTTCGGCCTGCTGTCTTCCCTTCATTTTATAGGTGTTGTCCGTGAGTTATATGAGTGGGAGGCTAGCATGTGCGTGTGAGTGGAGTTCTAGCTGTGAAATGTGGAGGTGCCGTGATTTGTGCTTCTCTTTTTCCGTGTGTGTTGCCTTGATTGTTGTTGCATTTGTTGCTTTCTTCAATCTGCTTCTTTCCGTGAATGATTTTGCTTCTGTTTTCTATTTCCTGCATGTGTTCTGCTTTGCTTTTTCTTCCTTTTGCATGTGCATGTGTTGACTGCATGTTACAAGTTGTTGTCCGTTGGTTTGAGCTGCATGTTCTGCATGTGTATTTTCTGCTGCAGTTTTTCTGCTTTTTCTGCATGCTGTTTTGAACTTTCTGCATGTGTTGTGTCCATTTTCTGCATTGAATTTGCAAGCATGTGCCGTGAGTTTCTTCTGGTTGTGTGCTTTATGTGAGCTGCCCACTTGCTGTCCGTGTACTGCTGCTGCATGTGCATTTCATGAGTTTCCTTTTTCTGCATGTGGTTTTCTTCTTTCATTTTCTGCATGTTGTTTCTTAACTTTCTGCATGTGAAATGGTTGTTGCTTTGTGTGTTGCGTATTACTTTCTGCATGTGTGAATTATTGATGCTGTCCGTGTACATTCTGCTGCTGCTTCTTCTATTTTTTTCTGCATGTGTGCTGTCATTGCATGTGCATGTGAGTGGCTTATGTGAGCTGTCCGTGGGTTTCATTCATGTGCTGTGCTGCATCAACTTTTCTGCAAGTGTGCCGAGTTGGTGTGCTACCCGAGTGGTTCTTGAGCTGCCTTGATCTTTTATAGAATTTTTCAGCTATGTAGGCAATGGCTTCACTCCTAGACATCGACCAAGATTCAACTATAAGTTTTACGTAAGCATTAGTCGGCCCCACATCAAAATGCATGCATCTAAGTTTAATTAGGGGTAATATATTGTTTCGTATGTCAAAGAAAATTAATTCACATTATCTAACTAATACTCTTATTTTAACTCATAAAGCACTTTTACTCAAGATATTTAAGAGTATTAATGTCACATAATTGACCATTTATCACCTGATCACCATGTTATATGCCAGGATCATGCCAGATGTTGCTGAGCATAAATGGGAGCAGATGGGACCGATCAACAGCACCACCCTCTCACGCAGCACAGGACACTCTAGACTTCATATTCGTGGACATGTTGCAGACCCAGTTGATCCTCGGAGAGATGCACAACTTAGAGATCATGGAGTATCAGCTAGTGAGACATCCAAACAGGCCGAGGCATCACACACAACTACTCTTGAGGAGATGGCTGATATAGTGCCTGTAGAGATCAGATACAGACATCAGCGGTGATCAATGTAGTACGTATAGAGGTCCGTACTGCCATGTCTGAGTTATGTATAGAGATTAATGCTAGCATCTCTGAGTTACAAATGGATATTGATGCCATGTCTGCGACTTCGGTCACGATCAGGAATCGATTGACACAAATAGAGACACGCTTAGTTGTAGTCGAGGATGTGTGTAGAGAGTTGGGGTCCTGGTACTTTCTATCTTTTATTTACATTCTTTTTTTGTAATGGACAAAGTCTCATGTTTTGTAAATTTGATTTAATTATGATTTAAATATCTTTTGTCTTTTCTAAATTAATTATTGATTTATTTTATTTCTATTATTTAATTGATAACAATTTCTTATAAATTACTAGTTAATATAAGAATAATTCCGAATAGAAAAAAAAAAAGAATAATTCTACCTATCATCTCCAATACACACCACACACTTCACCTATTTTATTTTATTTTTTTTAATTTTTTAATAACAAGTATGTAGTGTACGGATGCTAAGTAAAACAATTCAATTAGTTTAACAAGAATAAAATAAAATAAAAATTATAAAAAATAATTTTAAAATATGTAAAGTAGCAAAACTCAAGTCACCGTTCGAACACTTAATTTTACATTCAAACATTGATTAATGTACCATTCGAATGGTATAGTAATAGGTTCAAACAGTAAGTTAATGTCCAGTCTAGAATGGAAGGGGTGCAAGAAAGTGTTACTCATGTATAGTGATTAGTTAAATATTGGCTTTGTTATCTCGCTGGGGAGCTTAATTCCTCTACCTATCTTTCTATACAGGATATAAAGATTTTGCCGGAATTACAAATAGACCTTCCAGTTAGCAGTTATGTCGACATCAAGTGGTGGCTTGGAAGAGACCTCCTATGGGCTATTTTAAACTAAATTGTGATGGGAGTTGCCGTGGAAATCCGGGGGGTTCTAGGGGAGGGAGAGTGATAAGAGATGACTTCGTACGGTATGGGAAGCCTTCTCAGTTCATTTTGGTTAGAGTACTAATAATGGGGCTGAGTTAAGGGCTATTATAGAGGGGATTGTTTTATATAAAAGGCTAAATCTTTTTAATGTGATTATTGGAAGTGATTCTAAGGTGGTTGTGGATTGGCTTCATGCGGGAAGGTGCACTTTGTGGTGTTTATGGGACTATTGGGATGACTTACCTATTGCTTTTGAAGGAGTCAATTTTACGATTATGCATTAATTTCGGGAAGCTAATCAAGTAGCGGATTTTCTAACATGGCAATGCGAGTTCGGATGGAATTTTCCTTATGAAGGATATCAAAAGTTGCCATGGATTTTGAGAGGTATTCTTTGTCTTGAAAAATTGGGCTTTCCCTGTCTTAGGACTTAATTTCTTTGGGGTTGGTTTGTTGGTTTTATAGTTTTTAATAGCATGTTCAGTTTGATTTTTAGTGCTTTATTTATAGTTTATTGTATAGGTTGTTTATTTTATAAAGTTTTGATATTTGGGATGTTTTCCTTGAATATTTGTAAATTCCAAGTCCTACATGTTACCACGGTTTTCCTCCGCTATAAGTGAGGGCTTTTAATAAAATTGGGAGGGGGCTACTCATGGACATATGACCTTCGTCTCTTTCTTAAAAAACAAAAGTCAATGTCCAACCAAGATTTCTTGACTTAACTTGCCAATTTTCTATTCAATCATAAATAATATCTATTCAAATATTCTTTAACCTTAGCGTTCGAACGTTTTTGTATGATGTTTGAATATTAAGTCAATATCCCACTAAATTTGTTCACTTAATGCACTAAATTGTCTTTCGACCATATATAATTTCCATTCGAATATTTATTTCATTCTAATCGAACATTATTAGTCAGCGTTCGAATGGTTTTCTTATTAGGAACAAAATATTATGTACAAATATACAGTTCGAACACGTTAGAACTGTAAACACCTTCCATCGTTTCTTAAGAATGAAATTTGAAATTCATCCCAACATCTCATTTTTTTAGATGCTTTTCAATTCGTTCCAAACAAAAATCGTCCCAATAGCTCGTTTTTGTTTTAGTGTAACACTTCTCCTTCCCTTCTTGTTCTACCTCTGGATCATGGTGTCAATTATGTGACTCCCCTGATTGCTTCTGCTGAAGACACCAATTCATCTTTCACATGTAGTGATTAGGTCATCTCATCTTTAGCACTATTGGCTACTCCCTTGTATGCTCCTAGTGATACCTTTGGCTACTCTTAGAAGCCTAATCTGAAATACGACAATATTCATCAAACAAAAATATAAGATATCCTAACAGATATCAAACAACAACATGAGAGTAATATAACAATACAACAAAAACAGTATTATTAATTTGATGAAGTATTTAGTACTATTAATATTTTAATTTTAATTTAAATATTTGGTATTATGAAGTATTGAGTAGTATTAACATTAATATTTTAATTTAATTATCAATTATTATGAAGTATTTAGTAGTATTAATATTTTATTAAATATTTAACAATTAAGTATATTTTTTATTTTAATTTAAACATTCAGTATTTTAATTTTAATTTAAGTATTAAGTATTAAGTAGTATTAAGTATTATAATTTTTGAAGTATTAAGTATTAAGTATTCAAAAGTATTTAGTAGTATTAATAGTTTTATTAAATATTTAAGTATTAAGTATTTTTATTTTAATTTAATTGTTAAGTATTTTAATTTTATTTAAGTATTAAGTACTATTATAAGTATTAAGTATTATTAAGTATCAATACTATTAATAATTAAGTACTATTAATATTTTTTCTAATTTAAGTATTAAGTATTATTATATATATATATTTATATATTTAAGTATTAAGTATATCAGTACTTTTTTAACTATTTTTTAATAATCATTTTTGGACAACTATCCTTATGTATTCTAAAATCTAATTGTAAATACGTTAATGTACAAAGTATATTTTCTATATATAATGTGTATTAGTATTTTATGTAAGTTTACGTTCGAACTCTATAAACTAATGTTTGAACGGAACAATCCCATTCAAACGATATCAAATACGTGTTCGAATAGATTCAACCCAGATTCCAAATCTATTCAAGAACAGAGAACAATATTAAAAAAAAAACTCAAGAACAAAGAACAATACAAGAAAAACACAATAAAGCGTTGCACAATAGCATACTCAAACAAAAATGAGTGAACAAAAAGCATACGTGGATTGGAAAAGATGAAAAATTAGTGGGAGAAGAATGACCACAAGCTCCCCCAAAAATCAAGGAACAAAGAAAATCAATGAGAGAAGAATGATTGAGTGAGATGAAAAATGAAGGATTTGGGATTTGGTTGAGGGAGGGAGGGGCTAGGCTGAAGAAGTAATAGTCCCCTATTGGTATAAAGGAACATATAATATCACATATAGTATCATCTAATTATTATGTAGTAACATATATATAGCATCATATTTATTATAGTATAGTAAAGTATTGAAGAATATATACTATCTCCTGCTTGCCCAATTTGCAAACTGCAAACTGAATCTATTGAGCATATTCTATGGAGCTGCCCCTTAGCTAGGGACGTGTGGGCCCTTAGTACAAGGAAACTACAGAAAGCTAGCCCCCTTTTTCCACCACTTTCAAGACCTGGTATAAGGTTTTATAGAGAATTTAGCCCCAAAGGAACTGAAACATTTTGCTATCACCATGTGGTTCATTTGGAAAAGGAGAAATTACATGGTGTTTTAAAGAAGTCCTCCTACACCAATCAAAGGTGATCTAGCAAACTTCTTACTTAATTGAGGAACTCCAGTAGACCTCTCAGCAGGGAAGGACATTCAAATACCAGCCAGCAGCACACACATTGGGTAGCCCCACCTCAAGGAAGGGTCAAGCTGAACTAGGATGCATCACTCAACAAAAGCTCTTGCAAAGTGGGAGTGAGGGCAGGGACAAGTGCTTGCTACCCTCAGAATGCAGCAGGATCTTTTCCCTAACCCCCTTATGGTAGAAGAGTATGTAGGCCTCCAAGCCTCCCTTTTCTACAAGTCCATCAGTTACAAGGACATCATACTAGAAGGGGACTCTTTGTAGGTTATATCAGGCCTCAACTTATCATCAGCCCAACATACCTACATAGGCCAGATTATAGACGATACCAGATCAACCCTTAACTCCTTTTCTTTTTAGTCAGCAAGGCAGACTATGAGAGCAAATAATTATGTTGCTCATGCCTTGAGTAAGGATGGGTTATGCATCAGTGGTTACACCACATCTTTTGATTCCATTCCTCATTGTATCCAAGACTTGGCCTAAGTTTTATCAATATTAGCCACTTTTTCCTCAAAAATAAATAAATAAATAAAGAATATATACTATCATATATATTACTAATAGTATAAACTATATAGGATAGTATAGTATATTATACTATATATAATAGTATAGTATATAGTTATATATGTCAAATTATATAGTGTATAGTACTATATTATAATTTTTTTTTTGAAGTAAAGACATGTATGTCGTATTCATGTATTGATTGATTTACACAGTTTATCAAATTTTACACACTTAAGAATCTCCTGAGGATGGTCGTATATCCAGACTCTCTCTTCACGTATAGTTAAAGCAATTTTTGTAAGGCTATATGCAACACTATTACAAATTCTATTGACATACAACACTAATCAGCTCCTTTTATTCTTCAAGATAGCTTTAAGATCTTCTATCAATTGACCATGCCACTCCCAAGTCACTTCAGAACTGTTAATAGCTTTTACTACAGACAAATCATCACCTTCCAATTGCACCTTCCTTAAATTCAATTCACCACACAACTTCATGGCCCTCCATGGAGCATAAACTTTAGCTACTACTGAATTAGAAACATGTGCTCTAGAACAGCATAAAGAAAC
Source organism: Carya cathayensis (assembly GCA_011037825.1). NCBI lineage: Eukaryota > Viridiplantae > Streptophyta > Magnoliopsida > Fagales > Juglandaceae > Carya > Carya cathayensis. The sequence goes on from QGSO01000180.1 coordinate 154,906, forward strand.
AAGAACTTCACCACAACTGTCACAGACCACCACCCCAATCCCATCTCTATCCTCATTGATCTTCAAAGACACATCCCAATTAACTTTAACAACATCCCCCATAGGTGGTTCCCAATGAATAACCCTGCTACTATGAGACCCACCAATCCTTGTATCATTACTTTCCTCAGCTTGTGCCATTTGAAATTTTGTCAAACAGTTAACAGCTTGATTAAATACTTCATTAGGTCCTTCAAACCTGTTGTCAAAAACCAAGCCATTTCTCCTCAACCAAACCCTTCTCAGCACCACAACCATAACCTCCATCTAATCTTGAGGCCACTTTGAAGACCAATTTGTCCAGAGCTCAAAAAGATCCCTTTCACTGCTTGACAATTTCTGCATTGGAGTCCTCTCACAAGCCCATATATCACTTGCCCCACTGAAACTCCACAAAACATGACAAATTGATTCATCCATACTCTTGCACACTGGACAAGAAGATTCTTTAATAATAGTTCTTTTCATTAACTTCACCTTTGCTGGTAGACAATTAATAATGGCCTTCCAAACAATGATTTTCACAACCCTTGGAATATTTAGCTTCCACAATTCCTTCTATACCTCATCTAATCAACCAAACATTTCCCCTTTCTCCCTTCTTTTCCTGTTAACTCTAAATGATATGTACTTTTAACACCATGCATACCATTTCTTGAGAAAGCCCATATATGCTTGTCAGGTAGCCCATAAAAACTAATAGGTAACTTGCATACTAAAGCAGCTTCATCTTCATTTAACACTTGTTGTACTAATTCCACATTCTATCCTCTATTTTCAACTGTAATCAACTCCTCCACCTTTGCCTTAGCATGCAAAACATTAACTGGAGACTGAGTTTTAAAAGTTACAGCCCTCTCCCTATCCTCTCAAATCTTTATACTGCTTCCATCCTTTACTCTCCAAACCAACCCTTCTCTCAACAGATCCAAAGAATTCTATAAACTTTTCCAAATAATTGAGGGTTTAAATCCTAAAGAAGCATGCAAAATATCAGAATGTCTAAAAATTTATACTATATTATAATATTAATATTAACGTTGTAATCACTATATTATAGTACTATATATTAATAATGTTATACTAATATAGTATATATAGTGATCACTGATCTATACTATATATATATTTTAATTAGCATATACTAATTATATATACTAATATAGATAATTACTATATTATAATATAATATATATATTTTTTCAATATTTACTATATATATACCAATTATAATATACTATAATATATTAAATCATATAGATATTTACTAAAATTGAAAGAAATCTCGTTCAAACGTATAACCTATTGTACGAATGGTCTTGTACATGAAAGTTATCCGGGGAGGGAGCCTTTTGACTACTGTCGTCCCTGTTTTGCCAAACAGTGCATCTCATCCATTTAAAACACTATCGAACGCCGCTATAATCATTGCCCCTGTCAAAGCCACTTCCTCTAAGTGCCAGTATGCACCATGTTTTATAATGAATTAAAACACGTCCGAAAGGTAAACAGTACCTTCCGTCATTTTTTGAGGACGAAGTTTAAAATTTGTCCCAACATCTCGTTTTTTTAGATGATTTTAATGTGGTTCCAAAGAAAAATCGTCCCAATAGCTCTTTTTTATTTTTGTGTATGCACCCTATTTTATAATGAATTAAAACACGTTCGAACAGTAAATAGTAACTTTTGTTGTTTTGTAAGAACGAAATTTGAAATTTGTCACAACATCTAATTTTTTGAGATGATTTTCATTTCGTTCCAAACAAAAATCGTCCCAACATTTCCTTCCCTTCTTGCTCTATCCGTGGATCATGGAGTCAATTATGCAACTCCCATGATTGCTTCTGCAGAAGACGCCGGTTCATCTTTCACATGTAATGATGAAGCCATCTCATCTTCAGTACCATTGGCTACTCCCTTGGATGCTCCTAGTGATACCTTTGTGGTTGTTCTGGCCAATGACAAAACAGAAATGTTCATCCACTGATTCCTTGCTCTCAAGCTTGTACTCATAAGCCTAATCCAAAATATGCCAATATTCATCAATGCATCTCCATTCCTCCCGGGCCCAAAATAGTTCGGACTGCCTTGAAACATCGTGGGTGGCACAAAGCAATGCTTGAGGAGCTTGCTGTACTACAAGACAATCATATTTGGGAGTTAGGACTTTCTTACACCTGAGATTCGACGATCGGCAGCAAGTGGGTCTTCTCGAGGTCAATGGCAAATTGGAAATCTCAAGGAACGGCTAGATGCTACAGGATAGATATCATCATGTTGACGAAGTTGACTTTTCCTAGGCTATTTGTTTTACTCTAGCAGTTATACTGGCCAGGCTCTATCCGCTAAGTGCCTTCCCTAGCACTTTTTTCGTAAATGGCCCATCAATAAGCACGTTTGCAATACGAGAAAGGCCTTATTACCCACAGCAATCCCAAACCATCCCCACAAGCTTCACTTGATAGGTTCAATTCCTTTCTACTTGATTAGGGTTTCTCTTCTGGTATACTTGATCCTTCCCTGTTCTCTTGACATTGTTGATCTCATGGCCCCATAACTCCTACTCTACGTTGATGACATCACTTTGACTGGGTCCTCTGAAACTTTACTTGTCAATATTATTGGTGTTCTTCAGCTTGAGGTAATTTCCTTGAAGGATCTAGTTGATAAAGTATACATTGGGCTGATGAAGTTGATTTTCCAAGTCTTTTTCTCAAGTTATTAAACTCTATCAGCTAAGTGCTTTGTCTTGCACTTGTTCGTAAATGACCGATCTGGAAATTTAACTTGAAGAATGTTGGAGTATAGCCTCAAAAATAGAAGATATGCAATTAAAGTCAAAATATGAAAAGGGCAAATTAGAGAATGAGCATTGATAGTTATTTCTGTTACTCACTTTCATTTCTGTATAAGTACATGTAAAGTACTTGTATCAATTTAATTCAGTTAATTCAATGCAATAAACGATAGTTTTTCATCTTCTTCTTTCTGCTTTCTAGTTTTTCAGATTTTTGTCAAGTTCTTAACATGGTATCAGATTAAAAATTCTGCAAATATTTCCTTTCTGGAACTAGATCTTTCTTAGTTTTCAGCATTACAATATCTTCTTTCAAGACCTTGTAGTGACTCTTCACACAGTTCTATAAAATCTGTATATTCTTTAGGCCTTTGTAAGTTCTATGAGTTCTGTGAACAATAATCTATCAGATGACTCTTCTAGTCCTTACTACTTTCATCCCAGAAATAACCCAAGTGCTCTTCTAGTCTCAAAGGTCTTCAATGGAGACAATTATTGTGATAACCTGGTCATTTTTTCTTCTTTAATTACAAGCCTTGTTTTACGTGCAAGTCTTGATGGCATGTTTTAAAAGATATTAAGTAGATTTCAAAGCAAGATAAATATTTTAAAACTTTCGAGTATTTTAAATATTTTTGAAATATTTATATGTGATATTTCCAATATTATTAGACTAAACTTGTTTTAAAATAACACAATTATAATATTTTGATGAACTCCAAAAATATTATAATTATGAAAAATTATTTTAAATAAAGTATTTTAATCATTTTAAAATATTACGAGATTTAACTTTATATTGAAAACTCTATATTAAATTTAAATGGTTTTATTCTCTCCGAGTAGTTAACGAGAATTCATCATTTTAATTAATGTTGAAGGAATATTAGTTTATAAACTTTAGTTTATAAAATAATATTCTATCTTAATTCCTCCAGTGTTTTATTTTAAATAAAACTCTTATGCGTTTTCAAATTAGTGTTTAAATTCATTGATAGATCGTTTTGAGAATCTCGACACGAAGGACTTGGATTAAATACCCAAGCCCCTCTCATTTTCTCCTCACTTTTCTCTTTTTTTCTCTATCTCTCCTCTCCCTCTCTCCCAGCTTGACGTCTATCTCCTCTCTCTTACCCGTGTGGTTCATCTCTCCCAGCCGGCACCACCACCAGCTGCCCAGCTCCACCTCCACCATCGGCAGCTCCCTCTCCCACCGGCGAGTTCAACCACACTGGTGGTGAGACCCATGAAAGCTCCCTCCTCCTCCCACGACAGCTCAATGAAATGGGTTTCAAACCCATTTCCTCCTCCTAGCGCCCCCGTACAAGGCCAAAATGGCCACCATTGACTTCACCACCTCGTGGGCTTCCTCTCCATAGTCTTCTTTCATCGTGACTCTCTCTCTCTCTGTTGGGCCAGCAAACACATGCACACACGGGTTCTCCACCGTGCATCGCCGTGCACAGCTATCCACGCCACCTTACCACCACCACCATATTCCTCTCACCACCATGACCTCCCCCAACTATTTTCATGTCCAACCGAACTCCCTAGCTCTTTCAATCTCCCTCACTCTCCAACACATGGATTGCACCATTTATGGCCAATCCGCCGCCATGAGCCACCGTCCAGCCACCACCTCACCACCACATCTCCCTCAAGGTCCTCCATGCCCAGCCAAGCTCCTCTAGCTATCCCTCTCCATTTCCAAGTTTAGCCATACACGGCCCAAAACACCTTCATGGACCACCATGCCTCCTCCGTGTGCCACCTCGGCAACACCATGAGGCCACCACCCTGGGACCATTACCAAACCCTTCCCTGCTTAGATCCACACCTGTAACCACTTTCAATAGCCCAAACAGCCACCGTACGTGGTGCTAACCGCCACGCATGACTCCTTCGATGCCTTAATCATGACGGACAATGCGCGACGCACGAGTTATCCCGCTGATGGCATAACCCTCTATCTCTCGTATTTATGTTAATATTAGTTGGTTGGTTGGACTGTAGATTGTGTAGTTAGTAATTGTAGAGTTCACTGCGTAGTTGTAAAGTGAAGTGTGGTTGTATAGCGAAATGTTGAGCATAATTTTGTAGTGTTGTGGACTGTGCTGTGAAGTATGGGCGTGAGGTGTATGTCGTGGTGTGATACGGCATGGTGTGTGAAGAGAGAATACGTGGAGTGTACTCCATGTAGTGCAGCGACACACTGTGTGACGTGTGTCGTAGTGATGCGTGGTGCAGTGTGAATAGAAGAGAGTACACGTGGCGTATGCTCTGTATGGTGTAGCGGTGCACCATAAGACGTGTCGCATATAAAAGGATGGTTGCGTAGTTGAGGAGTGTAAAGTGTATGGTGTAGCTTCGGGGACTGTGTAACAGTGTCTTGAAGCAGTTGTGACATGGCCTGTAGTCCGAGGTGACGGGTGTCGCCTTATGGTTGACTTATGGCTGAGAGTATGTGAAGTGGTGGGAAAGTATCAGAGTAACGTAGCGGAAGCATGATGGGTGTCGTGCTGTAACTTGGGATTTGTCTCGAGCTACGTGATGGGACAGAGGTGCATTTGTGGATGCAATCCTCTTGTTAAATGTCGGGATGAACTTATACAGGGTTGGGAAGTAGGAAGAGTCCTATCGATCGGGTCTGAGCAAGTTGGTATCAGAGTATGGAGCTTGTTTATACAAGCGGGCGTTGATTGGACTATAAGTTGGTCTTAGGTGATAAAGGGGATGAGATACATGTGCCTTTGGCGAGACACGTGTGCCGGATAGGTTTACCGTATATAATGGATAATCTGTCCTAAGCATGGTTACACTGTGTTTTAGCCCCAGAGTTGGCTTTAAGCCGTGTGGCGTGCATGGATGGGAATGAGGATTTAGTATGGGCTAGGATACGTAAAGGTAGTAATGGGTAAGTTTTCTAGGATTGGGATGCATGACTTAGTCATTCTGGGTCATGCGTCGACATGTGGTTGATAGAAGAATAAGACGGAGGTCTTAGTGTCTTAACTCTAAGGTGAATCATGAAAGTTTACTTTAAAGAATAAGACTCCGAAGGTTTTAGCATAGTAAAGAATAGTTACTTATGCATTAGATAGAAAATGACATAAGGTTATGTGTATGCATGTAGGTTGCTATCTGACATACACATTAATGGACTGCATGGAATGAGTATGGCATGAAGTCTAGGTAAGTATTGCGTTCATACTCTTCTATAGTTTTCTTAAATTAAGGAAGACGAAAATGAAATGCTTTTCTTTAAAATGAAAACGAAAGATTTTCTCTACGAAACACGCTTTATGAAAAAGAAAGCTAAGCATAAGTTTTCAAGTATTAGTAATAGCCCTCCATGGTAGCCTCTTTTCACACACCTAAAATATGTATGTGTATGCATGTGGATGGATGCTATAAGTGGTACATATTGTATGTATGTTCATAAAAGGGAACAAACTGAAGCTTTAAAAGACGAACAAACTGATGCTTTTAAACGATGCAAATGAAAGAAAACTGCTTTTAAAATGATTTTTATAAAAAGAAAGAAAACTATTTTTTAAAATGACTTTATGAATGAATGAACTAAAGAACTGTAACAACTGTTAAGGACTGTAAGAAAGGAATGAAAGAATTGTAAATGATTGAAATGACTGTAAAGGAATGAAATGACTATAAAGGAAAGAAAGGGCTGAATGCATGATGTATGGAGATACATAACGGCCATATGAAGGGAAATGGAAAAGGCACCAAAAGGAATGGACTGGGCAGATAGCAATGCCGGGTAAGTAGTACTGGTAGTGCAACCAGTGCTGCACACTGACGGAATGGATTCTCAATCTGTGGCCACGGGCAAAATCAGGTACAAAGACCACTAACCTCAGTACAAGGGGTGCAATAGTATGCAACGGCCAATGAAAACGATAAGAATGAATGTATGCATGTTAAGAAATAATGCATGTATGTATGTATGCATGAGTGTATGTAAGAAAAGATGTATGCATGAAAAGACTCTTTAAGAAATGAAGGCAGCGAGGCGTGGGAAACTATTTTAAGAAAGAAATCATGTTTTTAAAGAAAAACCCTACATCGCAATGTTTTAAAATGAAATGCATGTCTATGCATGATAAGTATACGATATGTATGGAGTGACGAATGCATGACTAAAGACCTATGTTGTTATATTTTAGTTGTATGGAGTAATGCCTACTATGAGTCATCGACTCATTTTAGTTTTTATCTGTGCCCTCCCAAGGACAAGATGAGCATAACGTGTCAAGACGAGCACAACCCAAGGGGAAGAGCACAAAAGCCTAGCCATATTATTTTGTACGAGAGACTTTAATTATGAAATTTAATATTTTCCGCTGTAATTTTTAATTAATAAAACAAGTTTTTATATATAAAACATTGAGTCTTTTGTATCCTGGCATGAAAGGAAAGAAAAATTCAAAAGGAAAAGTAATTCTCGTCTATTTTTATTAAAATCATTTACTAAATGACCCACCACAAGGACGGGCGTTACAATTATATTGCTTGGAGTTGATTGATTGTTATAGCATTGGCAATCAAGAATAAAGTTGCATTTGTTGATGGTTCGATCAACCCACCTCCTACCACTCAAACTATTGCACACACAACTTGGTTTCAAGCAAAAAATTTAGTGCTTTCTTGATTGATTAATTTCATTTTCAAGGAGATCAAAAACAGTCTGTTGTATGTTGCTTCAGCTCTGGATCTTTGGAATGAATTGAGGACGTGGTATTTGGGAAGTGATGAACAGAGAGTGTTTCATCTTGAGAAATCCTTATGTTGTATAAATCGAGGTTCCTCCTCAATCACTGAATATTTCAGTGCTTTCAAAACACTTTGGGATAAGTATGTGAGCTATCGTCCATTTCCTACATGTGCATGTGAAAAAATGTCATCTTGTACATGTAATCTTTTTATTTTCTTGCTGCAAAGACAACAATCTGATTACATTTTGAAGCTTCTTGTTGGCTTGAATAATTCGTATGCGTCTATTAGAAGCCAATTACTTCTTGCTATCCGATTACCAACTATAGCCAAATTGTTTTCTCTGTTCAAGAAGAGAGTCAAAGACAGCTTAGCAATTCAGTTTCTAGTGAAACTCATGCACTGATGGTAAAACAGCTGAATCCAGCAATTTCTTCATAATGATTCTCAAAAGAAAAATCCAAGAAAGCTTCACTCCATTGCACACATTGTGGATATAATGGACATACTATTGAAAAATGCTTTTAGCTTCATGGTTATCCCCCTAGGTGGAATGGACCAAAAGGGAAATGAAATTACTCTGCTCATAATGTCATTTCAATTGAGGTTTGCAATCAAACCAACAATGAGGAACCAAAGTTTTCTTTAACTACTAAAGAAATTAATAAACTCATTGCTCTTGCCAACAATTCTCAGTTTTCTACAACTGCTCAGAATATCCCTTCAACTTGCAATCTTGTTACATCTTCAAATTTCTTCGGTAATGTCTCTTATAATCCTACTTCATTTACTCAAACATCCGATCATCATTGGATTCTCGACACTGGTGCAATAGATCATATGATCTATTCACCACTTTTATATTGCTTTCCCCCCAAAGATATCAATACTTCAATAAACCTACCTAATGGCCAAATAGTTCAAGCCACTCATATTGGCACAACCCCAATAATCTTTTATAGGACCAATACCTGAAGAAGATTATTGGGATTGCATTTGAAAAACAAGGGCTCTACATTTTACAACAAGCTGATCATAAGGCTTCTTACTATAACACATTTACGTATAACTCAGCCGTTTTTGCTTCTGTTCTCTCACAAAATTCTCTAAATATTTGGCATTACAGATTCGACCATGCATCCCCTTCTAGATTGCTTCTCCTCAAGCAGTTAGATCCCTCAATTTCTGTCAATTGTCAAAGTGTTTGTGATGTATGTCCATTAGCAAAACAAATAAAGTTATCCTTTGTTGTATCTCATACCAGCTTTACTAAAAACTTTTATTTGATACATGGTGATATATGGGGTCCATTTCCAACTGTTTCTTATTCGGGTTATAAATTCTTAACAATTTTTGATGATTTTACACGATGTACTTGGGTTTATATGCTTAAAACCTAGTCTAAAGTCTCTTTTATACTCAAGAACTTTTGTAATATGATAAAAACTCAATTTAACACATTTGTCAAAATAGTAAGGTCTGATAATGGATCAGAATTTTTCATTAATGATTTTTATCATGAAAATGGAATTTTACCCCAAAAAAGTTGTGTAGAAACTCCACAACAAAATGGAGTAGTTGAAAGGAAACATCAACACTTAATTAGAACAGCTAGAACTTTAATGTTTCAAGCTAATATCCGCTTGTCTTTTTGGAGTGACTGTGTGCTAGTTACTGCCCATATAATAAATAGAATTCTCACCTCCACTTCTCAATAATAAAACACCTTATGAAATGTTGTTTAACACACAAATTCAATCCAAGAGCTACAAAATGTGTCTTCCTTGGATATCCATTTGATATCAAAGGTTACAAAGTCATGGATCTCAATAGCAATAAAATTTTCATTTTAAGGAATGTTATATTCCATGAAAATGTTTTCTAATTCAAAGGAGTCCCCACAAATTCTCATTCTCATTCTTTTTTGTTTCCTGCCTCAGAAGATTTATATAGTATAGATTACTCTTCTAAAAGCCCAGTTGTTATTTCTAACCAGTGTGATTTAACTCTGTCCATTAATGAATATATGCCAAACACTAATCCAAATATCTCCATGACTCATGATCAATCTAATAATAGTCCAAACAGAAGAAAATCCTCTCAAGTTAGACAAAAACCTAGTTTTTTTCAGGACTACTATTGCAGCAATGTTTCTTCAAATGCAAACCTCTCACTTCTTCTAATGATGATTCTAAAGGTAATCCATATCCTATCTCATTTTTCTTATCTGCCAGTAGACTATCTAATTCACATAGAGCCTTTCTTGCTTCAATGTCAAACTATCCAGAACCCAACTCCTATAAATAGGCTGCATGATTTCCTAAATGGCAAAAGGCCATGAAAATGAACTTCATACTTTGGAGTTAAAAAAAAAACTTGGAACCTTGTTACTCTATGTTTGAGCTGTAAAATTGCATATTTTAGCTATTTAAAACCAATGTATTTCAATTGCTTCGTGACATTATTATTGGTTTTAGATGGAAAAATAGTTAATAAGCATAAATACGAGTCGTGATTTTTAATTGATTAATATCATGTTTATGCTTAATTTTATAACTATGATTTAATTAGACAATATTTCCTCACATATATAATATATTTTTAATAATTTATTTTCTTTTTAATTTATTTTGAGTGTTATTTTTATTTCTTTATTTGCAGTATAAATAAAATTCATGAGATCCGGATCTGACTAAAAGCGCATGCTTTACGAGTCTTTCAAAGTACAGTTGCTGAAAAAGATAAAATGTTGAGGTGAACGTAAAAGAATTGTCGGCAAAGCAGACCAAAAAAATGAAAGAAATCATAAAGAAAGCCGAAATGAAGGAAGATGAAGAGCTGCATGTGATGTAGTTAACAATTAAACCACCGAAAAAAGAAAATGGAAAGCGTGAAAAGAAAGACAAACACATGCAACATCAAAATCTAAGACGGAGGCTGAAACCGAAATGGAAGACTAATGATTTACGGAAAGCTGGTTTTACGGCAAACAAGAGAAAAAAGGAAAGAAGAAAAATAAAAGGAGTCATGTTGTCAACATAAATGGAAAGGGGAGTTGTATTTCTTCGGCTTGAGAAATGAATGGAAAGAGACGTAGAGAATTTGATGATGACTTGGTCTGGATGTATACGGAAAGGAAATAAAGGGAGAGTTGGTGGTGAACGTAAACGTGCTTGACTTGAGCAGAGTTGGTGAGTAATTTCGGTGCTGAGAATTGAGAAGAGAGACGTGCTGAAATTGAAGTGTGGAAAAGAGGAGCCGTGCTTGATTAAATGGAAAGGAGGAGCCGTCTATAAGAAGGAGAGTTGGTGCTGCTTTTGAAAGTAGGGGGGGACTTCCCCTCCTAGCTGGAGTGAGACTTGGCTGGGAGGTGGAAGGGAAAGGCTGGAATTAGTTTGATGAAAGCTGGACGGGGGGAGGAGTAGGAGATATAGCTGGATGTTCGGGGTGTGAGGAATAAAAAAAGAAAAGGATAGAAGAGGAGAGGAGCGGAGCTTACGCAAGAACTAAAGTGAGGAAACGAAATGGAGGAGTTTACGTTCGGGTGGCCAGAACGTTCAGAGATGAACTGAAGAAAAAGGGAGGAGTTTACGTAGATGTGGAAAGCAGTTTACGTAAGAAAGGGGGTTGGATGTTCGGTGAAAACAAAAACTTATGAAAAAAAAAATTAGAAGGGAAGGGGAGAGAGTTTGAGTGAGACGGTGGTTTTTTGGAGCTGAACCAGGAGCCTTCTTGGACAACAGAAACGAGAGCTAGAGAGAGAGAGAAAGGCTGGAGGAAAAACAGAGCACCTGGGGACTCTTACAGGGGGACACACGGACTTCCTAGCTTTGGTGAGAGGAGTTGGAAGGAGGTGGTTTCTAGGAGCTGGTCAGGCAGCAGGCTTCTGAAAAAAATGCAAGTGGACTGAGACGGAGAGAGCTGGACGAGCAAAACGAAAGAAAAAAAATAAAAACTTGCATTCTCGTTTTGGCAATCTACGGACAGCAGAGGAGGGAGCTTGGCTTCGGACGGAACAGAACTCTCGTATAGCTCTTGGAGGTGACTTAAACGAACTGGAGTAACTGAAAATACTTTATGCATGAACTGAGGGAGCTGGAGACGCTGGGCTGAGAAGGAGGACGTTTACGAAGAAGCTGGAAGGAGTTTCAAGCTGCAGTGGTAGACGCCGAACGGAGCTTACGGAACGGAGAGGGAGTTTTATTTTTTTTCTTTTAACTATTATTTTCTCCACACTTTTCTTGTGTTGTTTTATGGTGTTTTATTTTAATATTATCATGGAGAATGTTTATTTAATTTTTACAATACTTGTGATGAATATGGTTAGCTAATTTTCATACTAAAGTTAGAGGTGAAGTTTAATGATTTGGAAATTGTTTTCGAATCGTTGACAAATTTATTTTGCGAGTTTGATCGATTGAAGGATTTTATTATTGAAAATTTTGATTATCTATATATTTATCTTGATTCATTGTGATTTCCGAATACAGTGAATGCTTGAGAAATCCCTGTGATAGTCAAAAGAGTTTTGTAAGTGTTTTAATCATCGATCGCTCATGCTCAATCATTAGTAATTATTTTCTTGATCTTAAATGCTAAATCTTCCAATTAAACGGAATCATTATTCTAGTTTAATTGAAGTAATTCGATCGGAAACAATATTTTAAATTATTAAACAGATCCTCAAAACTCTAGTCTTTTTTCGTATCAACACAGCTTATCATTTTAGTATTTTATTTTCATTTGTTTGAGAGAATTTTTCACATAAGTCAATCCCTGTGGATTCGATCTTGTAAGGTACTACAACACCTGTATACTTGCAGGTAAAACTGCACTAAATTTTGGTTCATTAATTTGAGTTAAAGTTTAGGCGCAACACTCTACCTAAAAATAAATAGAATATTGGTTGTAAATGGGTATTTAGAGTCAAGTATAAAGCTGATGGAAGCATAGAAAGGCACAAAGCCAGATTAGTGGCAAAGGGCTATAATCAGCAAGAGGGTCTGGATTTTTTTGATACTTTTTCTCCTAAGGCAAAAGTGACTTCTATTAGACTATTACTTGTTGTGGCTACAATTAAGAACTGGCATGTTCATTAGTTGGATGTACACAACGCATTCTTGCATGGCGATTTACAAGAAGAAGTTTACTTGAAGTTGCCCCCTGGAATGCTTAATCCATAAAATAAGGTTTGTCGTCTTTTGAAAAGCCTTTATGGCCTCAAGCAGGCATCTAGGAAATGGTTCAAAAAACTGTCCACTGCCCTCGTTAGTTATGGTTTTACTCAAGGGAATTATGATTGTTCTCTTTTTATAAAGAAATCCACAATATCCTTTATGGCATTGCTGGTATATCTTGATGATGTGTTGCTGACTAGTTATAGTTTACAGGAAATTCAACTCCTAAAAGAGTTTCTGCATGGTGAATTTACTATAAAAGATTTTGGGCCACTAAAATATTTCCTTGGTTTGGAAATAACAAGATCAAAAAGCAAGCATTTCTCTTTGCCAAAGGAAATATGCATTGGATATTCTTCAAGACATGGGAACAATTAGTACAAAGCTCGTTGCCTTTCCAATGGAGACCAATTTAAAGCTGACAACCACGGATTCTAATTTGTATGAAGATCCATCAGCCTATAGAAGACTCATTGGGAGATTATACTTAAGACTTACAAGACCAGACCTTACGTATTCATTTCAAGTCCTTAGCCAATTCCTTGCTAAGCCTGTTGTGAGTCATTATCTAGCAGCAGTTAGAGAGTGTTAAGGTACTTGAAAGCCACTCTAGGTCAGGAATTTTTCTTCTCGTCATACTCAAAATTGCAACTCAAGGCATTTTCAAATAGTGATTGGGCAGGATGCATTGATACAAGGAGAAGTGTCACAGGGTTTACAATGTTTTTGGGAAACTCATTGATCTCATGGAAGTCTAGAAAGATAGTAACTATAAGCTGATCCTCTGCTGAAGTAGAGTATCGAGCCCTTGTAGCCACAACATGCAAACTCCATTGGTTGGTTTATTCACTGCATGATTTTTAAATCAACCATTCTGAGCCAACTTTGATGTATATTGATAGCAAGTTTGCAATGTCCATAGCCTCAAATTCAGTTCAACAAGAATCCAAATTGGCTGTCATTTAGTTCATTGAAAGTTATAGCATATATCAAGGATGATTTTTTTTTTTTTAAGGGAGGGAGGATGTAACACCTGAGTCTAGCACCAGGCCCGCTTTCTAAGTATTTTTGGATTTATAGATATGGAAAGCCCGTTTGGGATTATGAGTAAATTTTTGGAAGAGACTACAAGTTTAAGATTTTATTTTTGGCGAATATCGAATTTTTTTTGGGCTTGCCATTTTAGTTAAAATCATTAAATATTTTGGTTTGAATGGAATCTTGGTTTAGGCCGTGGAATTTGTGGAACAAGTATATATTTTTTTTAGGGATTAGTTGAGACCCAAACTTAGGAGAAAAAGCCCAAGCAATGAGATCTTGTATCAAACTCCACCTTCTACATGCCCGCTTCAATCACGTCCGTTTTCAAAAGCTATCCAATGCACATCTCTTTTTCCCTCCCTCTATATACTCTCGCATGTCAACCATCCCTCATGCACGAAGAGACCCCAAGATGCCACTACCCACTTTTCACAACCTTAGCCATCCAAACACCTTGTAGCATCTACCCTCCATTTGTGAACACATGACAACCACTTGCGAGTAGGAACAATGCTTGCACCTCTATTTTGCTACCCAAAAACATAGCACTATTGTGCTCTCAACCCTTGCATAGCAGAAGCCAAGTGACGTCACTGTGCACAACGAACTAGCATCGTACAAACCACTGTTGATTTTTAGTCCTACTTGTTCACCATCACCCTCACGCCGTCTCAGTATGTACATGTAGAGCTCCCACCATTTCATCACGCTATGTTCTCTCATCGTGATCTCTCTCTCTCTCTCTCTCTCTCTCTCTCTCTCTCTCTCTCTCTCTCATGCATAGTCGCTCAACTCAATGGCATCTTTGCCACACCATGCAGATCCGCCGCGACTCCCTTCCTCAGTAAAACCTTGTTGCACAGCTTCTTACAAGGGTGAGTCTTTGTTTCAATCTTGCCATCACTCTCTTTTCACTAGTGATGATAAAAAACGCTCTCTACGTAAAAACGCTCCTTACGTAAACTGATGCCAAATAAGGAAACTGCTGCTAGGGTTCTTGTGGTTTGCTGCTAGGGTTCATGGCGGCCGTAGATGACTTGCCTCCACCGGCAGGCCATCAACGGTCGTTCTCAGAGGCTGTTTCAGCGGTCCCGCAACCACTCCCTGAAATGGACATTGCAGTGCGTCCTCCTAAGATCATAGACGGTGACCTCTGTTTTATTTTCTCATCTGAAGAAATTGACCGCACGGCACAGCCTTTTCGTTTCTCATTGGTGATGAAATTCTTGAAGAAAAGACCCTCTCTTGATACTATCCGTGGCTATATCAGAAGCAGATGGGGGTTGAGTCAAGTTCCTATGGTTTCGTCAATGGAGAGGGCACGGAATGTATTTGTCCGTATGTCTAATGAAGCAGATTTTTTCAAGGCCCTTTCCAGAGAATCATGTGATATTAATGGAGCATATTATCGGCACTTTGCTTGGACTCCTGAGTTTGATGAAGAAAGCGAGCCACCATGCGTTCCGGTTTGGATATTCTTGCCTGGGCTTCCTCCTAACTTTTATCACAATTCGGTTTTAAAGTCTCTTACGGCACCGATTGGAAGATTGGTTCGGTGTGACAATCCTACCCGATGTGCCACAAGAACGGATGGGGCTAGGGTATGCGTTGAAATAGATGCATCTAAGGATCCTATCCCATTTTTTTGGATTGGAAAACCTGGTATGCCAAGCAGCCGAAAACAGAGCATTATATATGAAACGCTGCCGGCATATTGTAGAAGCTGTAGAAGACAGGGACATATTCAAAAAACCTGCCGATTGGGTACTGAAAACAAGCTAAAGCAACAAAATGGAGGGAAGGCCTGGGTTCCGAAATCTAAAAAATCAAAACTGGACGTGCAAATATTAGAAGACACAAAACTGGAAGAGCATGTGGTTTTACAGGGGAATGAACTGGACGAAACGGAAAACATGGGAGAAGATGCTGGACGGGATGAGAGATCTAATAATCCAGATGTTGAAATTGCTTTGGAATCTCCAAACTGTGCTGTTGTAGCCATGGAGAATGAGGGGGATGAGAACCAAGTTCATCAAGAGGAGACTGTGGTGGCTGCGCAGATGGAAGTTGTTGTTCCGAATAACGTGACTGAGATAGAAAATTGTTTGAATCCAGTTGAGGCTACCGTGGTTAGTAATGGGGTTATTTTGGAGCAGCCTATGCTATGTATTAGTAACATAAATGTTCTGGAGGTGAGTCCCACGTTGATAGCTAATATTGAGGAGGATGGTATTAATTTTGCTAGAGGGGAGGGACATTCGGTGGAGGAAAAAACTGTTAATTTGGAGGAGCCGTTGGAATTACGGCATGATATGAATATTCCCAATAATTCTTTAGTAGCCAATGATAAAGATTTTGAGACGGAGTTCAGGCTAGAAGACACTCAATCGAAAAATGAAGATGATAGGGATATGTTGAGGGAGGATATGCAAAAAGAGTATTGCACAGATTCAAATATCTCTCGAGGTAATGTTGGTAAGGTAAGGACAAGAAGTTCCGTTAGGCAGGTAATAGGACCCTCTAAATTTAATTTACGATCAGTCCTATTCTTTTTTGGAACGTAAGGGGACTTGGTACATCCCAAATGCGTTTAAAAAATATTATTAATAGTTATAAGCCTAATATCATTGCTCTTGCTGAACCTTTTTTGCCGGAAAGTAGAATTCCTAGTTTTTTAAATAGGTTTAGATGTGATTCTTATATTACGAATGCTATGCATGATGGTAAAATTTGGGTGGTGTGGAATTCTGTTGTTTCTGTTAACTTGTTGGTTGGTTC
This sequence comes from Carya cathayensis, assembly GCA_011037825.1. NCBI lineage: Eukaryota > Viridiplantae > Streptophyta > Magnoliopsida > Fagales > Juglandaceae > Carya > Carya cathayensis. The sequence continues at coordinate 171,469 of QGSO01000180.1, forward strand.
TAGTCAATATGTGACTGTGCAGGTGAAGGAGAAGGACCATGAGTTCCTGCTTACGGTAGTGTATGCTAAATGTAGTCGTGCTGAGAGGCAGATCCTCTAGGAGGATTTAGAGGCCAATAGTGGTGGTACTCTTCCGTGGGTTCTTTGTGGGGACTTTAATATTATCAAAGAGGACTCAGAGAGGCGAGGTGGTCACCCTCGGAATTTCTCAGCCATGGATGATTTTAATCTGTCTTCAAAATTGTGGTCTGATGGATATGTGTTTTAAGGGTCCTTTGATGACTTGGTGCAATGGTCAAGGTGGCCTCGCTCGGAGTTGGGCTAGATTAGATAGGTGTTTTATGGATGCTAATTTTATGAATTTATTTCATAATGTTTATTATCATGTTTTGGGTCGTTCCACTTCAGATCATTCCCCTCTTGTGATTGAGATGGGGAAAGACCCTTTTAAGTACGGCCCAAGTCCTTTTAGGTTTCAATATATGTGGACGGATCATGAAGATTTTCTGAGTTTTGTTAAAGGGGTTTGGGATCAAGTTGGGTTTGGTTTTGGGCTTCAAAAGTTTTCTTCTAAATTGAAAAGGGTCAAGGTGGCTTTAAGGGAGTGGAATCAGCGTGTTTTTGGGAGAACTACGGTTATCATAAAAGATCTAGAAACTCGTATTGAGAGGTTAGATAATCGCCTTCAGGATTGTTTTAATGATGAGGACAATTATGATCTCATGGCTTCTAATTTGGAGCTTTCTACTTGGAAGAGACGGGAAGAAATGAGGCTTGCTCATATGGCTAAAAAGACTTGGTTGAAAGATGGGGATCAAAATTCAAAATTTTTTCATGCTATTTTAAAGACTAAACATCATAAGAGGATCAGTGATATGTGTCTTGCGGATGGTACTCGGTTACATTCTCCCCTTGAGATTCATAAGGCTGCTGTTGACTATTTCCATAATTTTTTGGGCAGTAGTCGCAGAGCTGATTTACCTGATTTGAGTGATATTGTTTTCCCTGTGATTGATGCTAGTGACAATTCTTCTCTTTGTCAGGATCCTTTGATGGAGGAAATTAAAAATGCTCTTTTTAGTATCCCTATTGATAGTAGTCCTGGGCCTGATGGTTTTGGTTCTGGCTTTTATCGTGTTTGTTGGGATTTTATTAAGGATGATCTTTTGGAAGCAGTTACTGAGTTCTTTCATACTAAATCTTTTCCCAGGTTTTACACGGCTTCGTATATTGTTCTCATTCCTAAGGTGGATAACCCTTCTGGCTTTGAGAAATTTCGGCCCATTAGTCTCTGTTCAGTTATTTATAAAGTTTGCTCCAAAATTATTGTGGCCCGTTTATCGAGTCTGCTTTCGAAAATGATTTCTCAAGAGCAAGGGGCTTTTATTCCTGGTCGTAGTATTTTTGACAATATTAGTTTAACCCAAGAGATGGTCCACTCTATTAATAAAAAAACTAATGGGGGTAATGTGGTTATCAAATTGGATATGTCTAAGGCGTATGATAGAGTGGATTGGAATTTCTTGCTACATGTTATGGATTCGTTTGGGTTTTCTCCGCAGGTGTGTGATTTGATTAAGGCCTGTATTTCCCTGCCTTGGTACTCTGTTATGATGAATGGCTCTCCCTTGGGGTTTTTCAAAGGTTCTCGTGGTCTTAGGCAGGGCGATCCTTTATCTCCTTATTTGTTTATCATTATGCAGGAGGTGCTTTCGCGTCTTCTCAGGCAATATTTTGATCATGGTAAAATTGCACAGTTTTCTCAAGCTAGGGGTACTCCTCTTGTTTCTCATCTCATGTATGCTGATGATATTGTTATTTTTGCTAATGGTGATAAAAGGTCTATGAGAGGTTTGTCTCAAGTGCTTAAGATTTATGAGGACTGGTCGGGCCAAGTCCTTAGTAAGGACAAAAGTGCGATCTATTTTTCTAAACATATCCCGGTTTCACGTAAAAGATGGATTCTTCAAATGACTGGTTTTTCAGAGGGTTTTTTTCCTTTTAAGTACCTGGGTGTCCCTATTGTGACTGGTAGATTGAAGGCTTCTGATTTCGATGAGTTGCTTGGGAAAGTTAAAGAGGAAAATTGCTGGGTGGAAAATGAAATTGCTTTCGGCTGGTGGTAGAACTATTCTTTTGAGGCATGTGCTGTCGAGTATGGCCACTCATCTGCTTGCTGTTTTACATGTTCCTAAAGTTGTCTTGTTGGCTTTGAATAGGCTCCTGAGTTCTTTCTTCTGGGGTGATACTGAGGGGAGAGGTAAGAGAAAATGGGTAGCTTGGAGACATATTTGTAAACCCATTCAGGAAGGTGGGGTTGGTATCCGTGATTTTGGTGATATACAGAAAGCTTTACATATGAAATTCATCTGGAAATTGCTATCGGGAAATTCTTTATGGGCGGACTTTTTCAGAGGAAAATACATTCGAGGTAAGCATTTATCTCTTGTGGCTTATAATACAGGTACAAGGTTTTGGAAGGCGCTTGTTCAAAATATCCCAGATGTGTTAAATAACTCTCAGTGGCTGGTTAGAGATGGTAATATTTCTTTCTGGTATGACAATTGGGATGATGATGGCCCTCTGCATGATTATTATCCGATTATTGAGAAACCCCTTTTGAAGATTAAAGAATGTCGTATTGATAATGGGTGGGATATACCTTTATTGGAAAGACTTGTGGGTCATCATAAAGCTATGGAGTTGGTGCAATTCTTTGCCACTCGTAAGGAGGGGCAGGATGTCCTTATTTGGAAAAATGATATTGCTGGTAAGTTTAATACTAAGTCTGCCTGGGATTGTATAAGGGTTAGAGCGCCTATTTTACCTTGGGCTCAATGGATTTGGCATGCTATTCTCCCTAAAAAGATTTCTGTTATGATGTGGAAAGCTACTAATAATTGCTTGCCTGTGGATGATAAGATCAGGTTGGCAGGTATTCCCATTGTCTCTAAATGCAATTGCTGTTCCACTGGTCATCTTGAGGATCTTAATCATACTTTGTGTACGGGTGAGTTTGCGAGACAAATTTGGAGACTGGCTGCTATTCATTTGGGTGTGCACATGGGTTCTTTTAGTACTTGGCAGGAACAGGTCACTTTTTGGTTTCGCCGTGCTGGTAACTCCTCTTATTCTCGTATCATTTTGGATTTGTCATCTTATTAAAGGGTCCATGAATAAGTTGAGAATGTCTAAGCAAGATGAAGATTTATTAAGGAGGTTAGATCTTCCAATCTCTCATCTTCCTCCTAAGAAGGTGAAAATGGTGAAATGGATTAGGCCTCCGCAGGATTGGGTGAAGCTTAATTCTGATGGTAGTAGCTTGGGTAACCCGGGTCAATCTGGTGCTGGAAGTGTTATTCGGGATGCCAGAGGTCAGTTGTGTATAGCGTACTCCATGGCTTTAGGTCAGGGTTCCAATAATTATGCTGAATTGAAAGGTCTTCTGGAAGGTGTGAGGAGGTGCTGTCATTATGGTTTTCTTCAGGTTTATATTGAGGTTGATTCTCAACTTTTGGTCAATTGGGTTACTAAGGGTGCCTGCAATATTTGGTATCTCGAGGATTTTTGGGATGATCTCCGCGCGTGCCTTGAATGCTTGGACTATAGACTAACTCATGTTTTTCGTGAAGGTAATGTTGTGGCTGATTTTCTTGCTAAGCAGGGTGCTGGGGGCCTTACTCGGGATTGGCTTGATGAGAAGGATGATTTGCCTAGTCAGTTGCGCGGTCTTCTTCGTATGGACAGAATTGGCTTACCTTATTTGAGGCTTTGAAATGAGGTATTTTCTTGTTGTTGGTTTTCTTTTGTTTCTGATGTGTGGGCTGTTTTGCAGGTTGGTTGTTTCCTTCTTGGTTTTGTTTGTTGTTGGTTTCTTAGGTTGGTTTTTGGTTTTTTTGATTCCTGGGTTTTGGATTTCTTGTAACCCCCAGGCATCGGGTTGTAACCACGGTTTTCCTCCGCCATAAGTGAGGGTTTTTTAATAAAATTGGGAAGGGGTCACTCATGGACAGGTGACCTCGGCTCTTTGTAAAAAAAAAAAAAAAAGAAGTTATAGTGCAGCTTTAGGCAAGCTTGTACATACCCAATTTACTTACTTGTCTTTAGCTTGGAAGTCATTTACCTAGATAATGATTTATGTTAGTTGATCCCTCCTAAAGCTTTTATTTAGGTCAGTTTTAATAATCTAAAAACTTTATTTTTATAGAAAAAATGTTTAAAGATTTAAATTATGTATTAAGTATCAATTTTTTTTTTACAATTTAGTTTCAGAACTGAATAGTAACCATGCAATTTTATTTTAAACTCTTTATTGTTTTATTAAGTCTATTAAATAAAATTTGGTTGTTTACTTTAATATAATAGTCAGAGAATTTTTGTGGATATTGAGAAATTTAGAAATTAATGATGTTTTTGGGTTAGGAGAAATATATGTTTTAGAGAAATTAAAATAGGTAGTTTAAGTATTTTAGGTGCGATTACAAGTTATGTATTCAATTGGAGATTTATTCGTTTGGCACTATTGTGATGAATTTTTGAAAGACTAAGAAGTTCAAGTAAGAAGGATTCCTATACTAGACTTTGAATAAAAATAAAATGAATTGAGGTTGATTTCTAAAAATGTACATTATATGTAATGAAAAAAACTATGAAAACAATCTCAGTTATTTGTTCAACATCATTCATCAACTCTGATGAAAGGGAAATCATTTTTGTAATGACTGGTGTAGACATGAACTTATTTTATGGCATTTTGTTTCTGAATTGTGCAAAAGAGAGCAAATAAAAAATTTTGTGCATAAATTATCTTTTTGTGATCTGATTCTATTCTATTCTGAAAATGTTCTGAACTCTAATATGATATAATGTGATTTCTGAAAAATTTTGGCATGACATTTTGAATCTGGATATGGTTTATGGATGGTGATCTGTTTTACCTACCACGAGTGCTAATAGTGGTTTCTGTTTGGGTTGGTACCAACTATTATGTTTCTGGTGCACCCACTTTGGAAACAAAGTGATTTTTCTAGTGGTTTTTCCCGTGTGCAAACTGGGGTCTCCTAAAATAAATATATGGAAGATTCACATTCTATTTCGGCTCAGTTAGCTACTAGGGTTTGCACAACCCTACCATGGAGTTAAACATGGCCTCTGATGTGATATGATATTATGGTATGATGGTGGTCAGTTTTGCTATGCTAAAAGAATTTTAAATAACAATATTTTTTAACTTTTACTTTGATATTTTTTATAACATGTTCTGATTCTGCAATTTGACCATATAAAAATTTTGTTCCGCATTCTGAACTCTATAAATGCTCATGTTTGCACATTGATATATGTTATCTACTTATTGAGTTGTTGATAACTCACTCCCTTATTTCTACAATATTTTTCATATAATCTTGATGGTTTAGCTGGGGAGCAGGAGTAAACAGTATTAGAGAAGTTTGATGATCATAGAGGAATAAGTGCCCAATGGTTCAAGTACTTATTTGAGTCATAGTTAGTAAATTGGTTTTTTTGGTTATTTTGATATGTTGAGTTAATGATATTTTTCGTGTCTTTGGAGAATTTCTAATTTATTTTATTGAGAATTTATTTGTTGTCCCTATGAAGGAATATGGATTTTTGGTTTGAGCAAATGAACTAATATTGTATGGAGTTTTTTCTGAATTTTGCAGTGTGATATTGGAGTTGATATTAAGTAATAAGAGCTAATCCTCCAAACCTCCAGGACTAGGGGTTACAATGTATATGGAGGGTATATATAAGATATATTACATAAAAGATAAATAATCAATTATCTACCCAAAGATTTATTAACCACCATTTATTACAGAAATTACCTAACTTTTCATGTGTGGAGTAAGTATCAATGTTGACTATCAATATGTGTGGGATCGTGTGGCTACCTCGATTTACTTCAAACCCAACTAGGTAACACACATGTACAACTCAAATCTCACCAAAATTGACTACTAGACCCTGCTCGATTATTCAAATTGATTGAGATAATCATACTCAAGTCTCAAGTCGCACAATCATGGCGGTAAAGCTAAACATAAAGGAATGAATTAGGGTTTGCTGCCATTAATTTGCCATGCTAGTGGCCTGGTATTGAGACTTGGCAATGTATATGGAGGGTATATATAAGATATATCACATGAAGGTGAAGTAATCAATTATCTCCGCAAACAAACATGTATAGACTAATTAATCACCATTTATTTCATATTAATTGTAGCTGGCAGCTGGAGTATATATTATAAGAAAGTAGATATTCCCCAGAAGATATTCATTATTCAGGGTTGCTTTCGACCTCATGTCATTATCTGATTGCCAAATTGCCACTAAAACAACTTGACTAGCACAAGATTAAGAGGTGTTTTCTTGCTGGTAGCAAGGCTAAGACCAAGCGACTCTTCCATGTTAATTTCTTCCTCCTTCATCCCAAGTGGCAATTTCCAATTGAAACAATACAAAAGATTCACCATTGCAAGCTCAATTGTTGATGTTGCCGTATACATCCCAGGACAACCTCTTCAGCCATCTCCAAATGGCAAGAACTCAAAGTTTTGCCCTTTATAATCAATGGAACTATCGATGAAGCTTTCTGGGATGAACTCTTCTAGGTTCTTCCAGTATTGGGGATCTTGTCCTATTCCCCAAGCATTAACTTGCATGATTGATTGAGCACTAATGTCATAACCATTGAGCTTGAAGGGTACGATGGTTTGTCTTGGGAGAAGCATAGTGACTGGAGGGTGCAACCTAAAAGTTACTTTCATTATCCTCTTGATGTATGGAAGGTGATCTATGTGAATTTCAGTGGCTCTTCCTTTGTTTCCAACGATTTTTCTGACTTCATCTTGTGCTCTCTTCATCACTTTTGGGCTCCTAACAAGTTTTTCCATTGCCCACATATCATGGTAATTGAACCAATGACGAGTCCACCTAATTCTGATGATAGAAAAAATATTGCATTTAGCAGTTGAAAACCTTAATTAATTTGTAAATATAAACCTTGAAAATGAGAAAATGGAATTAATAGCCATTGGGGAAGAGATAGGAAGTGCTGGGTTTATTTGGTTAACAGGAATTGAAATTAGAATTTTTTTAAAGACGTTGGTTATCGAGTTTTGTGATAGTAGTTGGAAAATTTGTACAAAATAAATTGTTTGAAATACATTTGAAAAATGGAATCAAGGGAATGTTTCGATATAATTCTCATCTCATCTCATATTTTATTTTATTCTCAAATAGAAACATTTCCAAATTAATCATTACAACTTTTTCAAACTAATCATTATAATTTTTTCAAACAAAATACAATTCTAACTTTTTCAATTTTCAAAATAAAAATAATATTAAAAAAGTATATTCTAACAATATTTTAACTTTATAATATTTTTTATTCGACTTTTTCTCTCTCATTTTTCAAAATTCAAAAAATACTTAACTCAAACTATCTCATTGCTATTCACAAACCATCTTACTATTATTCACAAAATTCTTATCTCATCTCATTTCCCAAACATCTCCTAAGACAACGTTTGGATGTTGATATAATCTTGATGATTTGTAAATTGTAGTGAAAAAATAATGAATAGTAGTAAAAACTGTTAGATTTTTTACTAGAGTTGAAAATTTGTTTAAATATAATATTTTAAGATTTTTCTTTTTTGTTTATAAATTTTTAATTTTTAATTTTGTGCCTTTTGCTTTTCACTTAAATCTACGTAAATCATTGAATAAAAAGTTGAAATAGAATATTTTTTAACTTGAAAGATGGTTGAATTGAACTTGATAAAAAAAAATAAACTGAAAAAAATAAGGATGAACAAATCAAGACCAATTACCAAGAGGACTACCTTAATGTTTGCTTTAGAGAAGTGAGCAGCATCAACCTCAGTTTGATCCCTCTCAATTTTCAACAGCATATCAATAATGTCTTCATGCTCTAGTTTTGTTTTGTCGGGCTTGAGATGAAGATCAATCACCTGTTGGAAAAAAATCATCCAACTCGTATAAAATCCTTTCCAGCCTATCAAGTCTACCAGAGAGCCTGTCCACAACCAACCCCATGTATGGAACGTACTCAGATGCATTGAAGCTCCCCAGCATGGCTGTAGCTTCATGAACTACTTGAAACCTTTCATTATCTAAATAACTCCCACGGAAACAACTTCTTGTAACGATGTCGGCCTCATAAAGGATCCGCTCAAATATAATGAGTGGCAAGTCAATGGGCGCTCCACGTGTCAAGCGAATCAAAATATGTGCGCGAGCCCGACTAAATGTGGTCTTATGTGCCATAGGGTCTACATTTGTTGCAACAAAAATTTGCAACAAGTGAAAGAAAGACAGGAGCTAATTCTTGTTGAAAGAGTTCGGTCTATCAAGTTTCGTGCGGTCTTTGCCAGTGAGGATGTAGAAATCCTGATCCCGCTTGTCATTACCGACCTCAAGAGCAATATCCTCTCCCTCGAGCCGATCTTCTTCATGACTGGCTATAGTGTCAATAGGGCCCATAGATGAAGCAGAAGTGGCTAGATCTACCTCAGATGTGCCCGGAGCAAATGCAACTACTGTGTCACCAGCCAGAGCAGTTGTCACCTCAGGTAGGAAACACAGGATCTGGAGTAACTAGGTGATAACATTTGCCGAGAACTCAAACTGTACACTGCGTACAGTGAGGGTATGGGAGGATGCATTATTAGGCATGGTGGCCATCCCCATGTAAAACTCCCAAACCATTGAGGTGTAAATCTTTCCCCTCAATGTGCATATTGGGCCCCATCCTCTAGTGGCGAAGACGTTTCTCAACGTCTTTCGCTCCCAGCTAAGCTCATCGAACTCATTAATAAGTATTTCTCACTCACCCATCATTGTTAGCACCCCCAACCGAGCAATACTTGGATTGCCTCCATCCCTCCCTTGTTTTCTAGTTGTCATATAGTGAGGCATATACTAAAAAAAATCATTAGAGTTACATATATATGCATATTACGGCATATATGAATTATACATAAAATTCTCATATCATCATTATAAATTTACATAATTTTGATAGCAAATATAATAAATAATTCCAATTTTTCAATACCCAAAACAATAATAATATAATGAAATAATATTAGAAAATTTAATAGACATACGTTCAAATGTCAAGTAATTGACGTTCAAACGATAATATGTCACATAATCTAGTAAAAATTTACGTCCAAATGTACAATGAATGTACGTTCGAACGTAAATTAGAAATTTGAACGTAAACCATTAACATTCGAACGATGATAGTTTAATCATTAGTAAGAATTTACGTCCGAATGTAAAATGAATGTAAATTCTTTACACATAAAATCAAACATAATTAGATAAACATTCAAATGTAAATTAGATCCACAAAATGTTCGCACATAATAAGATTTACATTCGAACGTTTATTTTATGTTCGGATGTTTTATCCAACGTCCTCTTTAAACGTTGGATTATTTTCGTTCAAACATTAACATGTAACATTCGGACGTTATGAATTTCAAATGTCACACGTTCGAACGTTTCTTCTAACTAAAGAAGACGAACGGTTTACGTTTAGACGTTTTATCCAATGTACTCTTCAAATGTTAGATAAAAATGTTTGAATGTTTAAAATTTATGTCCAAACGTGTAATGTTCGGGCGTTATGAATTTATAACGTCACACGTTCGGATGTTACATGGTAACTTACAAACGTTGCAAGGCAAAATGGCTGAGTCGACTTAGCCATTTCCAAAAGCTTTGAAACTCACGTTTCGAGGCAAAAACCCACTAAAGAAATGATCTATAGACTACAAGGGACGTTTCTACGATGGGGTTTTACCCATTTGCGACTAATGGAGGCTAGCAAATCAAGAAGAAAATCTGGCCTATACAGTGGGTTTCAATTTTTTGAAACCCACCGATTAAATTGGACAAAACTACTATATGGGGAGGGCACATTACCTTTTTGTGATGGTTGCAGTGGCGTATAACAACGGCAGCAGCTGCGTGAGTGGTAGAGATCTATAACGTTCGGAGTGAATGATTGAGCTGAGATATTGCATATTTTAGTTATTTAAAACCAATATATTTCAATTACTTCGTGACATTATTTATTGGTTTTAGATGAAAAAAATAGTTAATAAGCATAAATTCGAGTTATGATTTTTAATTGATTAATATCATGTTTATGCTTAATTTTATAACTATGATTTAATTGGACAATATTTCCTCACATATATAATATTTTTTTTAATAATCTATTTTCTTTTTAATTTATTTCGAGTGTATTTTTATTTCTTTATTTTCAGCTTAAATAAAATTCACGAGATCAAACGGTGAAGCTTTTACGTAAAGTCAAGAAGCAGTTTCACGCGTTGTCTGGGGGTGCTTTCGGTGGGCTAGTTGGACGTAAAAAGGAGATCTGATTCTGAGCCACGGCGCATGCTATATGAGTTTTTCAAAGCAGTAGATTTGGGCAGCCGAAAATGTTGAAAGAATTGTCGGAATGAAAATCATGGAGCCACGGCTGCTGGGTTAACTTATCGGAAAGGAAGGACAGATGCATAGGCTTTAAACAAAGAGGGACTTCGTCTGGGTTTTATCTCACTTCACGGAAATTCACCATTCACGCGGGCCTTGAGTTTTCAAGTTACGGAAAGCACCTCAGCGGAAAGACTCACGTTGCAATTTCAACCACTCAAGGATTTCTTGTTTCGGGTCTTGGAAAAATGAAAGGAAGAGAGCAGCTTGCTTCTTCCTTGATTTTGTCTGACAGAGGAGGATATCATGACTCTTAGAATGATGGTTCAGCAACAACAACGTCACACGCCTTGAATAATTAAAGAATCAAAAGATTCTTGTAATGATATGACTTCTTCTTCTATACTCTGGCTGTGTCCCTGCACTATGCTCCTCTCTGTTCCTGTAGTTTCACTGCCCCTCTGATACTCTGCTGATCCAAGGGGTGCCATGGAGCTAATATTGAAGATGGGCTGGCTTGAACCCTTTCCATGCCATCCGATGGTGTCATTCGGATTTACTATGCTGACTTCTGACTCTTTAAACAGTATGCTCGTCCCAGTGTTGTCACATGCATTGCAGTTGCTTGTTGACTTGAGAGGAAATCGTGCTGGCAAGACCATGAGAAGAAATAGCAGCTCTCTCAGCACTCCTTTTGAGTCTACGCATGTGGTTGAGAATTGCAACACACTCATCAAGAGCAAGCTCAATTCCACAGTTTGCTTTTATGGCTGAAAGCTTCTCCCAAGTGCACCGTCTCCCTTGGTATAACTTTAATGAATTTAGGCAGAAGAATCTCAAAGTTAGCAAGTACTTCTTTGGCTAGTTGGCTGTTTGTGTGACGTTGATGTTGCTGAACCATCATTCTAAGAGTCATGATATCCTCCTCTGTCAGACAAAATCAAGGAAGNACTGGAGGACCGAGATCGAGCTCAGGCTCCAATTCAGAAGAGGAAGATCTTATAACCGGCTGCAGACCTATTGAGGTTCAATTTCCAACTTTAACAAATCTTTTACAGATGGAGAAAACCACATTCCAGGAATTTTACAGCCAAAATAGTTCGATTATGGATGAGGGATCCAGGCATGTGCACAAGAAATCTGAATATATTGCTCACGCCCACAAAAAGTCAAGATTAGATAGAGCAAATGATGCCATGCAGCAAACATCAAGTGCACCTAAACTTGCAGAAAATTCTGGAGAGAGAATCTCAGCAGAAAAATAGTGCAGGAAAGAAGCTCAAACATGCAGCTCACAAAAACATGCACATGCAAAAGGAAAGTGGACAGCACTCAAACAGAAAAATGCATGACACAACTCACACATGCATCACTTGGTCCCATGGCATTCACGGATGAAATGCAGAAAATCAGGAAGTTGGGAGCACATGCAGAACGTGGAACGCAACTCACGGCACTTAGCAAGTCACGGCTGGAACTAGAAGAAACAACATGCAGAAAATGTCACACGGCAACAACTATCAGCAGCAAGTAATTCATTCATCCACCGAAAACAGCTCACCAATGTGGAAATTTGAAAACAACTGCAGAGAGCAAACTCAAAGGAAGATAAAAATATATGCACATGCAATTTATACTAAGCACAAAGACAAGTCCTTAATGGCAAGCAACAAGCACATGAGAAAATAAAATAATGCAGAAAATGGAATGATGTTCGGCTGGGATGAGTGATTTACGGAGAGAAGCTGAAGTTGAAGTGAGGTGCATGATTAAACGGAAAAGAGATGAAGAAAAGAAGCAGCATCAATCACGGTTCACATGCAACTCCAGATTATTTTTTTGTTTGTTCTGTTACTTCATTAAGTTAGCTATAAGGTTGAAAACTCTATAAAAACTTACGGATGGCAGTGGGAGAGGAAGAGAAGGGTGAGAACAGACACACTGAATTTATTCTGCACCAGAGCATTGCAGCAGAAGCTTGTTTTGTTGGTTTCTTTTCCTGTTTTTCGTTTGCTTCAGACCTTGTTAAAGACAGAAGTTTTAGTTTTTCTTTCCTTCTTAGTTCAGTGTTCATTTCCTTTATTTCTCTCGGCAGTTTTAGTTTTTGTTGGGTTCTTAATGCAAACCAGTCATTCGGCTGGTGTTATTATTTTTTCACTCTATTTTTTTGTTACGTGAGAGTGCAGGAAGTTGCATTTTTATTTTTATTTTCCTTCGTTTAGCGTTTGAGAGAGTCTCTTTTTGTTTAGTACCTTTTACGTTTGGTTAGTACCTTTTTCGTTTACGTTTGAGAGAGTTTTTTTTTTACGTTTGAGAGAACCTTCATGCTTAGTACCTTTTACATTTGCTTAGTACCTTTTTCATTTACGTTTGAGAGAGTTTTTTTTATGTTGTTGTTCTTAATTGGTTCATGTTTCATTTTTACGTTGGAGACAATTTTTCTTCATTCGTACTATTCTTCTTCTCTATTTACATTTCCTTGTTCCGTTCAGCATTTTAATCGTTTTTCAGTTCAGCGTTTCTTTTCTTTCGGATACTTTTCTCTTTTATTTTCTTTGGAGTAGAGCATCTTTATTTATTTGTTATCTCTTCTTTCACTTTTATGTTCTCGTGCCATTTTTGTATTTTATTTTGATAATATTTATTTAATTTTCATAACTTTGTGTTGACTTTTATTCCTGGTCGTAGTATTTTTGACAATATTAGTTTAACCCAGGAGATGGTCCACTCTATTAATAAAAAAACTAATGGGGGTAATGTGGTTATCAAATTGGATATGTCTAAGGCGTATGATAGAGTGGATTGGAATTTCTTGCTACATGTTATGGATTCGTTTGGGTTTTCTCCACAGGTGTGTGAGTTGATTAAGGCCTGTATTTCCCTGCCTTGGTACTCAGTTATGATGAATGGCTCTCCCTTGGGGTTTTTCAAAGGTGCTCGTGGTCTTAGGCAGGGCGATCCTTTATCTCCTTATTTGTTTATCATTATGCAGGAGGTGCTTTCGCGTCTTCTCCGGCAATATTTTGATCATGGTAAAATTGCACAGTTTTCTCAAGCTAGAGGTACTCCTCTTGTTTCTCATCTCATGTATGCTGATGATATTGTTATTTTTGCTAATGGTGGTAAAAGGTCTATGAGAGGTTTGTCTCAAGTGCTTAAGATTTATGAGGATTGGTCGGGCCAAGTCCTTAGTAAGGACAAAAGTGCGATCTATTTTTCTAAACATATCCCGGTTTCACGTAAAAGATGGATTTTCAAATGACTGGTTTTTCAGAGGGTTTTTTTCCTTTTAAGTACTTGGGTGTCCCTATTGTGACTGGTAGATTGAAGGCTTCTGATTTCGATGAGTTGCTTGGGAAAGTTAAGAGGAAAATTGCTGGGTGGAAAATGAAATTGCTTTCGGCTGGTGGTAGAACTATTCTTTTGAGGCATGTGCTGTCGAGTATGGCCACTCATCTGCTTGCTGTTTTACATGTTCCTAAAGTTGTCTTGTTGGCTTTGAATAGGCTCCTGAGTTCTTTCTTCTGGGGTGATACTGAGGGGAGAGGTAAGAGAAAATGGGTAGCTTGGAGACATATTTGTAAACCCATTCAGGAAGGTGGGGTTGGTATTCGTGATTTTGGTGATATACAGAAAGCTTTACATATGAAATTCATCTGGAAATTGCTATCAGGTAATTCTTTATGGGTGGACTTTTTCAGAGGTAAATATATTCGAGGTAAGCATTTATCTCTTGTGGCTTCTAATACAGGTACAAGGTTTTGGAAGGCGCTTGTTCAAAATATCCCGGATGTGTTAAATAACTCTCAGTGGCTGGTTAGAGATGGTAATATTTCTTTCTGGTATGACAATTGGGATGATGATGGCCCTCTGCATGATTATTATCCGATTATTGAGAAACCCCTTCTGAAGATTAAAGAATGTCGTATTGATAATGGGTGGGATATTCCTTTATTGGAAAGACTTGTGGGTCATCATAAAGCTATGGAGTTGGTGCAATTTTTTGCCACTCGTAAGGAGGGGCAGGATGTTCTTATTTGGAAAAATGATATTGCTGGTAAGTTTAATACTAAGTCTGCCTGGGATTGTATAAGGGTTAGAGCGCCTGTTTTACCTTGGGCTCAATGGATTTGGCATGCTATTCTCCCTAAAAAGATTTCTGTTATGATGTGGAAAGCTACTAATAATTGCTTGCCTGTGGATGATAAGATCAGGTTGGCAGGTATTCCCATTGTCTCTAAATGCAATTGCTGTTCCACTGGTCATCTTGAGGATCTTAATCATACTTTGTGTACGGGTGAGTTTGCGAGACAAATTTGGAGACTGGCTGCTATTCATTTGGGTGTGCACATGGGTTCTTTTAGTACTTGGCAGGAACAGGTCACTTTTTGGTTTCGCCGTGCTGGTAACTCCTCTTATTCTCGTATTATTTTTGGTCTTATTCCTTCAATAGTTTCTTGGAAAGTATGGGCTAGACGTTGCAAAGCTCGTTTTGAGGGGAAGGAGGACACGCCTGCATCAGTTTGGGGCAGTATTAAATTTTGGATTTGTCATCTTATTAAAGGGTCTATGAAAACGTTGAGAATGTCTAAGCAAGATGAAGATTTATTAAGGAGGTTAGATCTTCCAATCTCTCCTCTTCCTCCTGTGAAGGCGAAGATGGTGAGATGGATTAGGCCTTCGCAGGACTAGGTGAAGCTTAATTCTGATGGTAGTAGCTTGGGTAACCCGGGTCAATCTGGTGCTGGGGGTGTTATTCGGGATGCCAGAGGTCATTTGTGTATAGCGTACTCCATGGCTTTAGGTCAGGGTTCTAATAATTATGCTGAATTGAAAGGTCTTCTGGAAGGTGTGAGGAGGTGCTGTCATTATGGTTTTCTTCAGGTTTATATTGAGGTTGATTCTCAACTTTTGGTCAATTGGGTTACTAAGGGTGCCTGCAATATTTGGTATCTCGAGGATTTTTGGGATGATCTCCGCGCGTGCCTTGAATGCTTGGACTATAGACTAACTCATGTTTTTCGTGAAGGTAATGTTGTGGCTGATTTTCTTGCTAAGCAGGGAGCTGGGGGCCTTACTCGGGATTGGCTTGATGAGAAGGATGATTTGCCTAGTCAGTTGCGCGGTCTTCTTCGTATGGACAGAATTGGCTTACCATATTTGAGGCTTTCGAAATGAGGTATTTTCTTGTTGTTGGTTTTCTTTTGTTTCTGATGTGTGGGCTGTTTTGCAGGTTGGTTGTTTCCTTCTTGGTTTTGTTTGTTGTTGGTTTCTTAGGTTGGTTTTTGGTTTTTTTGATTCCTGGGTTTTGGATTTCTTGTAACCCCCAGGCATCGGGTTGTAACCACGGTTTTCCTCCGCCATAAGTGAGGGTTTTTTAATAAAATTGGGAAGGGGTCACTCATGGACAGGTGACCTCGCTCTTTGTCAAAAAAAAAAAAAAAAGAAGTTATAGTGCAGCTTTAGGCAAGCTTGTACATACCCAATTTACTTACTTGTCTTTAGCTTGGAAGTCATTTACCTAGATAATGATTTATGTTAGTTGATCCCTCCTAAAGCTTTTATTTAGGCTCAGTTTTAATAATCTAAAAACTTTATTTTTATAGAAAAAATGTTTAAAGATTTAAATTATGTATTAAGTATCAATTTTTTTTTTACAATTTAGTTTCAGAACTGAATAGTAACCATGCAATTTTATTTTAAACTCTTTATTGTTTTATTAAGTCTATTAAATAAAATTTGGTTGTTTACTTTAATATAATAGTCAGAGAATTTTTGTGGATATTGAGGAATTTAGAAATTAATGATGTTTTTGGGTTAGGAGAAATATATGTTTTAGAGAAATTAAAATAGGTAGTTTAAGTATTTTAGGTGCGATTACAAGTTATGTATTCAATTGGAGATTTATTCGTTTGGCACTATTGTGATGAATTTTTGAAAGACTAAGAAGTTCAAGTAAGAAGGATTCCTATACTAGACTTTGAATAAAAATAAAATGAATTGAGGTTGATTTCTAAAAATGTACATTATATGTAATGAAAAAAACTATGAAAACAATCTCAGTTATTTGTTCAACATCATTCATCAACTCTGATGAAAGGGAAATCATTTTTGTAATGACTGGTGTAGACATGAACTTATTTTATGGCATTTTGTTTCTGAATTGTGCAAAAGAGAGCAAATAAAAAATTTTGTGCATAAATTATCTTTTTGTGATCTGATTCTATTCTATTCTGAAAATGTTCTGAACTCTAATATGATATAATGTGATTTCTGAAAAATTTTGGCATGACATTTTGAATCTGGATATGGTTTATGGATGGTGATCTGTTTTACCTACCACGAGTGCTAATAGTGGTTTCTGTTTGGGTTGGTACCAACTATTATGTTTCTGGTGCACCCACTTTGGAAACAAAGTGATTTTTCTAGTGGTTTTTCCCGTGTGCAAACTGGGGTCTCCTAAAATAAATATATGGAAGATTCACATTCTATTTCGGCTCAGTTAGCTACTAGGGTTTGCACAACCCTACCATGGAGTTAAACATGGCCTCTGATGTGATATGATATTATGGTATGATGGTGGTCAGTTTTGCTATGCTAAAAGAATTTTAAATAACAATATTTTTTAACTTTTACTTTGATATTGTTTATAACATGTTCTGATTCTGCAATTTGACCATATAAAAATTTTGTTCCGCATTCTGAACTCTATAAATGCTCATGTTTGCACATTGATATATGTTATCTACTTATTGAGTTGTTGATAACTCACTCCCTTATTTCTACAATATTTTTCATATAATCTTGATGGTTTAGCTGGGGAGCAGGAGTAAACAGTATTAGAGAAGTTTGATGATCATAGAGGAATAAGTGCCCAATGGTTCAAGTACTTATTTGAGTCATAGTTAGTAAATTGGTTTTTTTGGTTATTTTGATATGTTGAGTTAATGATATTTTTCATGTCTTTGGAGAATTTCTAATTTATTTTATTGAGAATTTATTTGTTGTCCCTATGAAGGAATATGGATTTTTGGTTTGAGCAAATGAACTAATATTGTATGGAGTTTTTTCTGAATTTTGCAGTGTGATATTGGAGTTGATATTAAGTAATAAGAGCTAATCCTCCAAACCTCCAGGACTAGGGGTTACAATGTATATGGAGGGTATATATAAGATATATTACATAAAAGATAAATAATCAATTATCTACCCAAAGATTTATTAACCACCATTTATTACAGAAATTACCTAACTTTTCATGTGTGGAGTAAGTATCAATGTTGACTATCAATATGTGTGGGATCGTGTGGCTACCTCGATTTACTTCAAACCCAACTAGGTAACACACATGTACAACTCAAATCTCACCAAAATTGACTACTAGACCCTGCTCGATTATTCAAATTGATTGAGATAATCATACTCAAGTCTCAAGTCGCACAATCATGGCGGTAAAGCTAAACATAAAGGAATGAATTAGGGTTTGCTGCCATTAATTTGCCATGCTAGTGGCCTGGTATTGAGACTTGGCAATGTATATGGAGGGTATATATAAGATATATCACATGAAGGTGAAGTAATCAATTATCTCCGCAAACAAACATGTATAGACTAATTAATCACCATTTATTTCATATTAATTGTAGCTGGCAGCTGGAGTATATATTATAAGAAAGTAGATATTCCCCAGAAGATATTCATTATTCAGGGTTGCTTTCGACCTCATGTCATTATCTGATTGCCAAATTGCCACTAAAACAACTTGACTAGCACAAGATTAAGAGGTGTTTTCTTGCTGGTAGCAAGGCTAAGACCAAGCGACTCTTCCATGTTAATTTCTTCCTCCTTCATCCCAAGTGGCAATTTCCAATTGAAACAATACAAAAGATTCA
Source organism: Carya cathayensis (assembly GCA_011037825.1). Classification (NCBI taxonomy): domain Eukaryota; kingdom Viridiplantae; phylum Streptophyta; class Magnoliopsida; order Fagales; family Juglandaceae; genus Carya; species Carya cathayensis. The sequence continues at coordinate 189,867 of QGSO01000180.1, forward strand.
CCATTGCAAGCTCAATTGTTGATGTTGCCGTATACATCCCAGGACAACCTCTTCAGCCATCTCCAAATGGCAAGAACTCAAAGTTTTGCCCTTTATAATCAATGGAACTATCGATGAAGCTTTCTGGGATGAACTCTTCTAGGTTCTTCCAGTATTGGGGATCTTGTCCTATTCCCCAAGCATTAACTTGCATGATTGATTGAGCACTAATGTCATAACCATTGAGCTTGAAGGGTACGATGGTTTGTCTTGGGAGAAGCATAGTGACTGGAGGGTGCAACCTAAAAGTTACTTTCATTATCCTCTTGATGTATGGAAGGTGATCTATGTGAATTTCAGTGGCTCTTCCTTTGTTTCCAACGATTTTTCTGACTTCATCTTGTGCTCTCTTCATCACTTTTGGGCTCCTAACAAGTTTTTCCATTGCCCACATATCATGGTAATTGAACCAATGACGAGTCCACCTAATTCTGATGATAGAAAAAATATTGCATTTAGCAGTTGAAAACCTTAATTAATTTGTAAATATAAACCTTGAAAATGAGAAAATGGAATTAATAGCCATTGGGGAAGAGATAGGAAGTGCTGGGTTTATTTGGTTAACAGGAATTGAAATTAGAATTTTTTTAAAGACGTTGGTTATCGAGTTTTGTGATAGTAGTTGGAAAATTTGTACAAAATAAATTGTTTGAAATACATTTGAAAAATGGAATCAAGGGAATGTTTCGATATAATTCTCATCTCATCTCATATTTTATTTTATTCTCAAATAGAAACATTTCCAAATTAATCATTACAACTTTTTCAAACTAATCATTATAATTTTTTCAAACAAAATACAATTCTAACTTTTTCAATTTTCAAAATAAAAATAATATTAAAAAAGTATATTCTAACAATATTTTAACTTTATAATATTTTTTATTCGACTTTTTCTCTCTCATTTTTCAAAATTCAAAAAATACTTAACTCAAACTATCTCATTGCTATTCACAAACCATCTTACTATTATTCACAAAATTCTTATCTCATCTCATTTCCCAAACATCTCCTAAGACAACGTTTGGATGTTGATATAATCTTGATGATTTGTAAATTGTAGTGAAAAAATAATGAATAGTAGTAAAAACTGTTAGATTTTTTACTAGAGTTGAAAATTTGTTTAAATATAATATTTTAAGATTTTTCTTTTTTGTTTATAAATTTTTAATTTTTAATTTTGTGCCTTTTGCTTTTCACTTAAATCTACGTAAATCATTGAATAAAAAGTTGAAATAGAATATTTTTTAACTTGAAAGATGGTTGAATTGAACTTGATAAAAAAAAATAAACTGAAAAAAATAAGGATGAACAAATCAAGACCAATTACCAAGAGGACTACCTTAATGTTTGCTTTAGAGAAGTGAGCAGCATCAACCTCAGTTTGATCCCTCTCAATTTTCAACAGCATATCAATAATGTCTTCATGCTCTAGTTTTGTTTTGTCGGGCTTGAGATGAAGATCAATCACCTGTTGGAAAAGAATCATCCAACTCGTATAAAATCCTTTCCAGCCTATCAAGTCTACCAGAGAGCCTGTCCACAACCAACCCCATGTATGGAACGTACTCAGATGCATTGAAGCTCCCCAGCATGGCTGTAGCTTCATGAACTACTTGAAACCTTTCATTATCTAAATAACTCCCACGGAAACAACTTCTTGTAACGATGTCGGCCTCATAAAGGATCCGCTCAAATATAATGAGTGGCAAGTCAATGGGCGCTCCACGTGTCAAGCGAATCAAAATATGTGCGCGAGCCCGACTAAATGTGGTCTTATGTGCCATAGGGTCTACATTTGTTGCAACAAAAATTTGCAACAAGTGAAAGAAAGACAGGAGCTAATTCTTGTTGAAAGAGTTCGGTCTATCAAGTTTCGTGCGGTCTTTGCCAGTGAGGATGTAGAAATCCTGATCCCGCTTGTCATTACCGACCTCAAGAGCAATATCCTCTCCCTCGAGCCGATCTTCTTCATGACTGGCTATAGTGTCAATAGGGCCCATAGATGAAGCAGAAGTGGCTAGATCTACCTCAGATGTGCCCGGAGCAAATGCAACTACTGTGTCACCAGCCAGAGCAGTTGTCACCTCAGGTAGGAAACACAGGATCTGGAGTAACTAGGTGATAACATTTGCCGAGAACTCAAACTGTACACTGCGTACAGTGAGGGTATGGGAGGATGCATTATTAGGCATGGTGGCCATCCCCATGTAAAACTCCCAAACCATTGAGGTGTAAATCTTTCCCCTCAATGTGCATATTGGGCCCCATCCTCTAGTGGCGAAGACGTTTCTCAACGTCTTTCGCTCCCAGCTAAGCTCATCGAACTCATTAATAAGTATTTCTCACTCACCCATCATTGTTAGCACCCCCAACCGAGCAATACTTGGATTGCCTCCATCCCTCCCTTGTTTTCTAGTTGTCATATAGTGAGGCATATACTAAAAAAAATCATTAGAGTTACATATATATGCATATTACGGCATATATGAATTATACATAAAATTCTCATATCATCATTATAAATTTACATAATTTTGATAGCAAATATAATAAATAATTCCAATTTTTCAATACCCAAAACAATAATAATATAATGAAATAATATTAGAAAATTTAATAGACATACGTTCAAATGTCAAGTAATTGACGTTCAAACGATAATATGTCACATAATCTAGTAAAAATTTACGTCCAAATGTACAATGAATGTACGTTCGAACGTAAATTAGAAATTTGAACGTAAACCATTAACATTCGAACGATGATAGTTTAATCATTAGTAAGAATTTACGTCCGAATGTAAAATGAATGTAAATTCTTTACACATAAAATCAAACATAATTAGATAAACATTCAAATGTAAATTAGATCCACAAAATGTTCGCACATAATAAGATTTACATTCGAACTTTATTTTATGTTCGGATGTTTTATCCAACGTCCTCTTTAAACGTTGGATTATTTTCGTTCAAACATTAACATGTAACATTTGGACGTTATGAATTTCAAATGTCACACGTTCGAACGTTTCTTCTAACTAAAGAAGACGAACGGTTTACGTTTAGACGTTTTATCCAATGTACTCTTCAAATGTTAGATAAAAATGTTTGAATGTTTAAAATTTATGTCCAAACGTGTAATGTTCGGGCGTTATGAATTTATAACGTCACACGTTCGGATGTTACATGGTAACTTACAAACGTTGCAAGGCAAAATGGCTGAGTCGACTTAGCCATTTCCAAAAGCTTTGAAACTCACGTTTCGAGGCAAAAACCCACTAAAGAAATGATCTATAGACTACAAGGGACGTTTCTACGATGGGGTTTTACCCATTTGCGACTAATGGAGGCTAGCAAATCAAGAAGAAAATCTGGCCTATACAGTGGGTTTCAATTTTTTGAAACCCACCGATTAAATTGGACAAAACTACTATATGGGGAGGGCACATTACCTTTTTGTGATGGTTGCGGTGGCGTATAACAACGGCAGCAGCTGCGTGAGTGGTAGAGATCTATAACGTTCGGAGTGAATGAGGGAGAAATGAGGAGGAAAGCCATCGGGTTACAATTTATATATAGCTAACGTTTAAACGTTGACATAAAAAAGTTCAAACGTAAAGTTCAATATTCAAACGTATTATTGTTTACATTCGGACGTTAACACAATACGTCTGAACATTACTCATTGACATGCGAACGTGGACATGTGAATTGGCTTATATCATAGAATAATGATAGCCTTTCAACTAGTTTATCACCGGTTCAAAACTTAGATATTAAAATAATTTAAAAAATTAATTAAATAATTATGTAAATTGGTTTTTATAATTTTGTAAAGTAAAATACTACTTAACTCTCTCAATATTATTTTTTAATATTGTAAACTAATACAATTGTAAAATAATTTTATTACCTTAATTGTAAACCGGTTGGATGGGTATCATTGTCCTATATCATATTCATATATATTAATATATATTATTTTAAATTTTTTATTGTTTATATATACTGGTATAGCTATATAATATATGAAATAATATATATATAGTGTGGTTTATATTATAGTATACATATTATATAATATGTAGTATATCATATGTATTATACTATAATATATATATTACTAGACTATAAATATATACTATAAAGTTATTATATTTAATATGTTATATATTATAGCATAAAGTATAGTTCTTATATATTATAGTATATATTATAGTTATTATATAATATAGTATATATTATAGTAATAAACATATACTATATACTATTATATACTACTATATTATTTAGTATACTTATAAAATACTACATTACTAGACTATATATATATATTATGTACTAGACTATATACATGAAGTATAGTTATATATAATTATATATATAATTATACTTGATCATGTACTTATATACATAGTATTCAACTATATATATACTTGTAAAATACTCTATATATATATATATCCCAGAGTAAGTCTATAGTACTAGGCTATATACTTAAAATGTATATATTATAGACTATATATATGTACTTATATATAATATTCAACTATGTATATACTTGTAAAATACTATATAGTCTACTACTATATAGTATATAAAATATTATAGTCTTCAACTATATATATACATGATATATAATATAAATACTATATAAAAAAATATATAGAATTTATATGTATAATATAATATAATATTAATATTGATTATTTTTTAATATAATATATAAAAATTGAGACTATATGATATTGTATAATATCATATATAAAAATTGATGAATATATTATACTATATAATATATTTTTTTCACTTATGTTCGAACGTACATGGTATACGTTCGAACGTTTAAATGTAACATTCAAATGTATTATAAAATATTTGGGGGGATAACTTAGCATTCGAACGTTAAATTATTTACGTGGGCGGGATAATTAAACGTGCGAACGTCAATTAATGAACGTCCAAACGTAAAGTTATAGACAGACTTTAAGATAATGAATTAACCCATGGGAAAGCAGACTCATTCTGCCTTCCTCCCGTGCGTGAGAGAGAGAGAGAGAGAGAGAGAGAGAGTTTGTGTGTGTGTGTGTTAGAGGGAGAGAGGGAGAGATGGAGGGTTAGAGTGAGAGAGGATTAGATAGAGTGTTAGAGTGAGAATTAATGTATTTTTTTTCTACCCAAAAGGAAGTAAGGTAAAAATATTTTCATGCAATATTTTTACAATTTACATGATATTTGTCAATTTTTTATTATATCTATTTAACTAGCTAGTGTTGTGATTTTTTTGAAGGATTGTTTGTTGCGGCTTGTTGAAAACTTTTGATTTGCAAGATGAGGATATTGTGAGCACAAGGTATATATACTAAACTCTATTAATACATTTTTTTGTGATTTTATTATGGATAAAAGTGAAATTTTTTATGTGTATAATGTGAGTTGATTGGAGATTTTGAAGAATTAGATAGGGTATGATATTGTGAGTGGAAAATTTCTTTTGATTGTATATATTGTGAATATGTTTTGAATTGGATATTGATGAATTATATATATTTATTTGTGATATGGATTGTGTTATACCATGAATTAAAATGAAAAATGTCAAACATGTGTATGGTCATTCTTAAAATTAATGTGTTTTAGAAGTGTGTATTTTTTTGAAGCATATTGAGTGATTTTTGTATATGTTATATTTTTTTAAGCATATGTTGAGGTTATTTGTGTATGTTATATTTGTATATTTTTTTATTATTTTTGAATTTATGTGTTTATTTGTGTAATATGTTGTGATTAAAGAATATATATATATATATATGGTGTGATTATTTGTTGTGCATGATAGATATTATATAATGGGACAACTATATGCAATGTTATTATTATATTTGAATAATAAAAGTTATTAAAAGTTATAATATAAATATTATCAAATAAATTGTTATAAATAAATAAGTATCTAATTTGTGTAATAACAATTAATAATATTGTTATTTATAAAAAATAACAACTAAAAATATTATTTACAAATAATAACAACTAAAATTATATAATAAGTAGTATATAATAACAATGATATATATACTTATAAGCATTAATTATAATTATATAATAACAATTAAAATTTAAGTATTATCAATAAATAAGTATTTAATTTTTATAATAACAGTAAATAACATTGTTATTTATTAAAAAAATAACAACTAAAAATATTATTTACAAATAATAACAACTAAAATTATGTAATAAGTAGTATATACTAAAAATTATATATATGGTTATAAGCATTAATTATAATTATATAATAAAAATTAAAATTTAGGTGTTATCAATCCCTAAGTATATAGTATATATTATATTATACTATATAAGAAATAAATTTGTCCCCATTATAATAATAATTAAATAATAACAATTAAAATTGAAGTATTTATCAATAAATAAGTATTTAATTTGTATAATAACAATTAATAACATTGCTATTTATAAAAAATAGCAACTAAAAATATTATTTACAAGTAAGAACAACTAAAATTATATAATAAGTAGTATATAATAACAATTATATATATAATTATAAGCATTAATTATAATTATATAATAACAATTAAAATTTAAGTGTTATCAATCCCTAAGTATATTAATCTAGTATATAGTATATATACTAGATTAATATATAGTATATATTATACTATATAAGAAATAAATAAGTATCAATTATAATCAAATATATATAATAACAATTAAATATTAATAATAACAATCTTTAATTACAATTATATAATAACAAATATATATATAATATCAATTAAATATAACAAATAACAATTATATATTAACAAAAATATATGTTTTTTATCTATAATAACAATGTCAAACAAATAGTTGTACGATTTTGTTAACCTAGATAGAGATATTGTAAATTTGCTCACAAGCTTCCTGTCTTGGAGAGAATGGTTGAGAATTATCTTGAAGAAATGTTTATCAAGTTGCTTGACTCTCAAAGTCTCTCCGGCCTTGAGAGTTGTCAAGGTCGGATAGTTTGTGACAGTTAAGTAATTAGACATAAATTTAGATATTTTTTAATGATCATTCTCAACCGTTTCTCTACAAGACAGGTGGCTTGTGAGCATATTCTTCTATCTAAGCTATAGTTTAATAATATAACACTATTATGTTTGTTAATTCAAACAACATGGAAATATTGTCTATAGGTTTTTTTGTAAGATATTGTGTGACATTGTATAAATAACCTTAGACCTGTTTTGAAATTAGTGTACATTTAGATGTACACTAAATCCTGAATTTACTAGTGTAGATAGTTTGAGATTATATTATTTGTATTGTACATTCTTGTTACTCCTACTTTCCACATTTAGTATGAAGTTTCAGTGTCTTCCTTTATTGTTCTTCGGGTATATTGTTCGTAGGGTCACAATCCCTCTATGTGAACATGTATACTTGGAGAACTATGGGGAGGTGCTGCCGAAATTTCTACTGACGTGGAAAGTAGTAGAGTGACAGAATATGTATAATATGAGTATAATATAATCTTGAATAAAATATGACCAACTACTTTATTGAAAGAGCAGTTTGAATTGCAGCATGACATGCATGTGTATTATAGTATATTACGTGTTACTAATAGATAGATGTTTTTAGAAATAGACAAAAGTTGGATGCATTTAGGCGATAGACTTGGAAAGGATTACATACCCTATGCGTGTGGAGTAAAAACTTTCATTGATTTTGCAAGGGCCTCTACTGATAGTCGTGGTTACATTAAGTATCCATATCGAGATTGTAAAAATTTGTGTGCAATAGGGTTGGATGAAGCTGAAAGTATATTTGTGAACGGTATGATGGGTATTACATGGTGAGCCATATGCACAATCAGCGGATGGATTATTTGCGACATGTGCATGATAATTATGAGCGAGATGAGATGGAGGAGATGTTGAGTGACATTGGAGTTGGGATGTTCATGGATGAGGTTGACAACAATGCCTCAAGTGGTTGAGGGACTGATTCTAAAAAATTTTCTACAATGTGGGAAGATGCAAAGCACAAGCTTTATCCAGGCTGTACAAAACATTACAAAATGTCGTTTATTGTGCAGTTGCTTCACATTAAGTCATTGTGTGGGATGTCAAAAAAAGCAATAAACATGGTATTAGACTTATTTAATGAGGTACTTCCCAAAGGGTCTGTATTGCCAAAGAACTTTATGGAGCAAAATAGTTGAGAAAGGGATTAGGGTTTGAGTATAAGCCCATACATGCATGCAATAATGATTGGTTTTATTTTGCACGGAGAACGAGTAAAAACAATCATGTCCTATATGCGAAGAGTCAAGGTGGAAGGGTAAGAAAAGCATGCCGGTTAAGGTCTTGCGATATTTTCCATTGAGACCTACGTTGCAAAGATTATATATGTGTAAGAAAACAGCTCACGATATGAAGTGACAAAAGGAGAAAATAGTTAAAAATGACACATTTATGAGGCATCCAGCTGACTCACTTGCGTGACAATCTTTCGATAATCAATATCTAGAGTTTGGGATAGAAGCTCGGAATGTGTGTCTGGGACTCACAACCAATAGATTCAACCTTGTTGAGAATATAAGTACAAGTTATAGCACTTGGCCTGTAGTGTTGATTCCGTACAATCTTCCACCATGGAGGTGCATGAAGGCGCCCAACTTTTTGTTAACTTACTTATCCCCCGCCCGAGATCACCTGAGAATGATATTGACATATATATGCAGCCGTTGATTGAAGAGCTGAAAGAGTTATGGGAAACAAACGTCAGAACTTATGATGCATCCACATCAACATCTTTTCAGATACATGCTGCAGTAATGTGAATGATAAATAACTTTTTGGCATATGAGAATCTTTTCGGCTAGAGTACTAAAGGGAAGTTAGTGTGTCTAACATGTAATAAAGAAACTACTAGTGAGTGGTTAAAATATTCTCAAAAGTTGTGTTTCATGGGTCATCGACATTATCTACCAGCAAATCATGCATGGAGAACAGAATGCGCTAAGTTTGATGGGTGCATAGAGGATAGAATTGCGCCAAATGAGCTGTCTGGGGAAGAGATACTGGAACAACTGGCACATGTTAGAGCAAACAATTTTGGCAAAGGTCGGGAAAAGAACAAGAGAAAACGAGGTGTAGTAGAATTGAATTGGACAAAGCGTAGTATTTTTTTTTTACTTGCCGTATTGGTCGTCTTGCATGTTGCGACATAGTTTGAATGTAATGCACATAGAGAAGAATATTTGTGATAATATACTGGGTACATTGATGAGCATTAATAAAAAGATGAAAGATACGATCAAGACGAGGAAAGATCTTGAGAGAATGAGAATTAAACATAATCTGCATTTACGGGTGGAAGGTGATATGGTGGTCATGTCGCATGCATGTTTTACAATGACAATTGAGGAGATGATAGACTTCTACAAATGGTTGCAAGGTGTGAAGCTGCCAGATGATTATGCTTCAAATATTAGTAGATGCGTGAGCCCTGATGAGTGGAAAATTGGTGGACTGAAAAGTCATGACTGTTACGTATTTTTTGCAGAAGTTATTACCGGTGGGAATTCGTGGGAAGTGGACATCTAATGTACTTGTTGCCATAACTGAAATCTGTATATTTTTTAAGGATTTGTATGCTGGGGTAGTAAATTGAGATATGCAGCGGAAACTGGAAGAAGACATTACTACTATACATTGTAAATTCAATCTTTCCACCATCATTTTTTTATGTCATGGTCCATTTAGCAATACATTTACCCTGGGAGGTGCTGTTGGGTGGACCGGTGCAATTATGTTGAATGTATCCAATTGAAAGATATTTGGGTCAACTGAAGCGCACTGTTAGGAATAAAGCTAGAGCTGAGGGTTCAATAGCAGAGGCCTATATACACGATGAATGGTTAACATTTTGCTATTTATATTTTCATGGTGTTGAAATACGATTTAATCGTCAAGAGCGAAATGCTAATCTTGTTGCTCGACCTCCTCGTGAGCTATCAGTGTTTTCTCAGAATGTACGAGCCTTGGGTGCACAAACAGGTTACGATTTAATTGATACAGAGTTGGGTAAAGTTCGGTGGTACATGCTAAATAATTATCGGGAGAATGATCACTATCTCATGTATGTCATTGTAAAAGGTTCAAATAATTCTAGTTTCAGAAGTTTAACTATAACTTTTGTTCTAAAAAGTAATATGATTTTGCACTTATATAGAGTAAGCACATGGACAAACTTAAGACGGCGTAGAGAATATAGAGGCAAGACACGAGGAAGAATTTTCTGGATGGTTTAAACAACGTGTACGAACTAAACTCTATATAATATGTTAGATTTTGAAAGTTTTAACTAAAATTAATATTTAATAAATATACATTATTCCAATTGTTAATTTTGGAACAACATGCTCGTGATCCCAGATCAGTCTCCCTTGAATTGTATACATTGGCCTGTGGTCTCTCAAATAAAGCACTTTGATACACTGCATGCACGGTTCGAGGTTATAGATTTCATACTCTGGACCATGAACATAATAGAAAGACTCAAAACTGTGGTGTGTTGGTCGAGGGGAGTCATGGAACAGATGATATTGATTATTATGGTGTCATTCGTGATATTATTGGATTGAAATATCTGGGTGGGTCTATAACATATGTCTTTAAATGTGATTGGTGGGATCTAGGTGGTGGTCGGGTTTCGATATATAGGGATAATCATTTTACAAGTGTCAATACTGCATCTAAATGGTACAAAGATGATCCATTCATATTGGCTTGTCAAGCTACTCAAATATATTAATTGATTGATCCAATGAAAAGCGCTGATGAAGATAGTGGAGAGATAACTTGGTGAGTCATACAAAAATTTGTCCCCCGAAATATTTATGAAGTAGGAATGAGTGCAGATTATGATAATAGTGGAGATGAAGATGACACTCCGATTGTAGAGGCCTACCAGGAAGATGGAGAGGGTATTAACTTGTTTATTAACCTAAGTGCACTTGAGTTGCTCCCTTTGTGTAGAGATGACGTCCCACCCGTCCATCTCGACCCATCTGTATTAAATGATCATTCAATTCAAGAAAGTGAGAAAGAAGAAGAAGACAAAGAAGAATCCAGGGGAGAAGTGGATAAGGAGGACAAATAAGAGGTTGATGATGATAACAAAGATGTTGTAGAGGGAGATTGTGAAACAAGCATGGAAAATACATCCGAAGATGAAAACTAAAAGTACTAAAAACTTTATTCATATAGGTGACTATAGAATTTTATACTAAAATTAATTTCTTCTAATTAATTGTTTTTATTTATATAATCATTTTCAAGTATGCCGCCAATACGACAAAGAAGAAATGTACCTCCTCCACTAAGTCCAACTCCCGAACCCATTGAGGGCTCCCCATTTGAGGAATCCATTCTTGAAGATGACGTTAACATTATAGAGAACGATGCATAGTCGACACCTACTAGTAAGAAAATGTCGTTAATAATTAATTATATAAATAATACTTTTGTCTCAATAACTATATAACTATAAAAATTATACTATTATCTATTAGTTGATGCATCTACTCGTCACGGTCATGGCTATACACACGGCATCTCACTTGAGAAAAATCGAAGGCACGGGAAAGAAGGTCACCATTCCTGATAATTCCACTAGAGGAGTGGATGATATAGGGCAACAACGCTTTCCTCCTATATTGGGACAGTAGTCCGAGCTTATGCTCCATTTTATGTGCGCTCCTGGCAAGATGTGCCGAATGAGATTAAGGAGCACATTCAGAGTCGTGTGCTGGTGAGTTTCCTTTGAGAGTTCATTTTTTTCACCTAAATTAGTATATCATATTTTTTACATAATTAATTTATAATTAGGATGAATTCGATCTCGACTTTGCCCATAGCGAGCATTTGAGAACAATGAATGAGTTAATGGCTGCACTATTCTAACGTCACAAGGGACGATGTCATGACTACTTCAAGATGTTTGAGACCGAAATTCCCAACCCCTATGGACCATGAAATTGTCTACCAATTTCCTTGAAAAAATATGTTAGATCTCAATTATCAAGATTATGAAACAAATCACATACTATATAATAAATAATCAACTCTGTAAGACACAACAATTGGTTATGAAGGGAAACCCTTTAAAGAACTCTTTAAAGGTAAAATTCTACAAGGCAGCCAAACCCAGGAAAGTCAATCTTATTTATTCAAATAACAATTACAAGCAATCATCAATTACAAAACATTTGCAATTCGACTCTTTTACTTGCCTAGACAAACGACCTGTTTGTCTTCTACCGCAGTAGCAGCCAGAACCGCTAGTGATCTTCAAATGTTGACTTCCCTTCTGGAACTCCAGAGGCTAAAATCTAATCGATGTTACTTCATACTCACAATTACACTCAAGAAGAGATGAAAAACTCCATGAAAATTCTCAAGTGAATTTTCTCTCACAAATGCTCAGAATATCTTCTCTGGACTTCGTCGCTCAAAGTCCTTGCTGAGATACAAAACCGAATCCCTTTAAATAGAAAGTCTGGAAAGAGTTCTAGTTACAGTAGGACTCTGCTAACGGTTAGCAGCAGTCGCAAAAACGTGTTCTGACAGACTGCTAACATTTCGCGGTAACATTCTTTTGTATTGACTAATCTCTGTTCAGCTTTCTTTTGGATAAATACAGATCTACAAGGACTCGATTTTAACCTCAATGACTTATCTAAACAACGCTTAAGACTTCTAGATAGACTCAACATTGTTTAGAGATAAATCAATAATTATTTTTACATTCATCTAACAATTTCAAATAATACGATAAGACAAGCCTTACCATATAATCCTAGCCAATTTTTGCCTTTAAAATCTCCCCCTTTGGCGGATTGATGACGAAACCAGTTTGATGAAAGTAAATTCCCTGAAAACATGTCAATTAGCAAACCACAAAAAAATATGGAAAATTATAAAGAGTTGCGATTCAACATAAATGTCAGTTATCCTAATCAGTTATTCTAATCAAAGCATAAGCAAAACACATGCCAAATTGTATTTGAATTACAACCACAAAAAAACTGAACTGGAAAACAGAACATAGATGAGCCAAAATAAAACATGATAAAGTTTTTCAATTTTTCTTCTCTGTTTTGCTGCTGTTCTCCCCCTTTGATGCTGCTGCTCCCCCTCAAAATTTTCTCCCCCTTTTTGTCAGCAATCAGCCATGGAGATCTATAGTTCATCATTAGAATCAGCTACACTTGCCATAATGTGTTTCACATCCAAAGAAAGTTGGACCAAATCGATCATTTGCTTGAGCACAATCAGAGCGTACAACAGCTAATTGTTGCTCCAACTTGGACTGACATGCCTCCCATTTAGCTGTAAAACCATCAATCTTCTAGGATAACAAAGAGATTTGCTCAAGAACTTGAGAGATAGGGATGGAAGGTTCAGGTGGAGAAGATGCTGACTCAGTAGTTAGGGGGCGCTTCTCAGTGATGACAGCCTCAGATTTGACCACAGTTAAGGCTGAAATAGGCCCAGACAGCTTCATTGTAGGTTCATTAGCCCTAAGTAGAACTTTAGCAAGCATGGCCAACTTAGTAATTTGACATCCAAAAGGGAGATTTAACTCTTTTTCCACATATGAGCGATGAATAATGTCAATAACATGCCGTGGAAAATCAATAGAGACGCCAGTAGCAAGAGCATACATAAAATAAGCTCTCTGTAAGGAAATTTATGTGTGACGACTAATAGGCCATAGATTGGTCAGCACTATTTTGGCCCAAAGCCGAAATTGAGGAAGCATATGATGAAGAGATAGTCTGTGCATTTTGGCAGTCCATTTGGGGCCATTGGGACCAACAAAGAGATTACGCATCGTAGTCTTTGTTGGAGCTCTCATGCCCTTGTATGGGCATAAAGGGGATTCCACCTCGGGAAGGGTAAACAAGCCTTGGAGAATAGCAAGAGATACCTCAATTTGAATCTCTCGAATGATAGAGATGATGCTATGATCATCTAAATTGAAGTGGGCGATGTTCGAGTAAAATTCTCAAACAACCTCGACACAAGGTGTGGGGGAGGCATGAGTAAGCTTCTCCCATCCTCTTTCAATGAATATACGGCAAATAAGTTGGAAGTCATCCGTAGGGAAATCATTTATGCTTACCTCCCTTTCACCCAACACGGGTCTCTTGGAGAAGGTATTCCTATATGCATTCTCAGCTTCAACAGAAGTGAAGCGATCAGGAGTGGCACCTGTAGGAGCAGTCACAGATGGAGATGGAGATGGAGGAGGAGCTAAAGTTTCTCCTAACTGCACAGGTTCAAGTAGTGGTACATCCTCACTTGAGGAGTTCTCAGATGGCACAGGAGGAGTGATCTTTTTGCGCTTTGCCTTTCTTTGAATCTCATTATGTGTATAAGAAACTCCCTACAAATAGCCCAAAAAAGAATCTGAGATGAGTTAGGAAATAACACAAACACTTGGTGTGCACCCGTGAGAAACAAAAACCATAAGCCCGTGAGCTATATAGCCTTGTCCTCAATACATGTATAGAGTATATATGAAGGAAATATTCTATCAATTCAGCAAGTGATGGAGCATGCTTTTACCTTATACAAGGAACATAAAGCAACAATAGAGGCCACGAAGATCAAGCAAAAGTATAAGTGTCAATGGCAGCCTCCTCCAGAAGGTGTCTTGAAGTTAAACATTGATGGTGCTCTCTTTAGTGATCAATGTAAAGCTGGTATAGGGGCTGTGTTGCGTGACAAGGAAGGGAAGGTTATATTTGCAGCAAGCAAATCTGAACCTGCTATAGCTGATCCTATGGAAATTGAACTTCTTGCTATGTTAAGGGGTTTGCAATTATGTGTGTCCCTTGGCATTATATCTCTTCAAGTGGAATCAGATTCTTTGTTAGCAGTTCAAGAGTTGGAGAAGGAAGGGTATTCTACTACCTTATGGGGTGGATTAATTAAAGAGGTTAAGTCTTTGCTTCAAAGGTATCCAAATTGGTCCATTCACCATAAGTGAAGGGAAGCTAATGAATTTGCTCATTGCTTGGCTCGGTTTGCATGGAATTTAGATGATATTTATATTTGGTGGAACTCAATTCCAGATTGTATTTCCCAAGCTATTTGGATTGATTCATCTTTGTAATACTTGAGTTTGATGAATAAAAGTTATACTTTCCTATAAAAAAAAATACATGTATAGAGTAGATATAACAACAAAAAACAACCCATTTACGAGTAACTCAGCTCAACAAAACAAACAGCCCAATAATTCTTAAAATCAAAACACTCCACACATACTTCATATATCCACATGGCGAAACATAAAACTGGAAAAATAAACCAAAAAAAAAAAATAGCAGATTCGAGGATACTTACCTTGATGATTGAAAGTGAAGAGAGGAAAATGAAAGGGGCACCGTGTATTGAGGCTTGCGTGAAGGAGCCAAGAGGCCGTGAAAATGGGTATAGAGAAGGCTTAGTATCAGGGCTGGGAGAAAATGAAAGAGGTAGGAGATGGGTTTTAAGTCTTTAAGGCTTGACCCTTCCGTGCACGTGCTAGACCAAAAAGTCTCACTGGGACTTATACACCTTGCTTCTGAAAAATACACCTAGTACACCATCTTGACCCAAAATAGAAACACTATAATTTTATTTTTTGGATTTATTTAATAAATTAAAAAAAATATAATTCTGCACAGATCTGGGAAGAAGGAATTTTTTTTTTTATTTTTATATTTTTATAAATATGAATGTGAAAGAAATAAAAACCAAGTAACATGCCTATAATCACCCCAGTTCAATCATGGCAGAAATTACAAAAAAAAAACAACTAATCCTTAGCACACTCATGTTGCAACAGTCACTCTGGATGTTCACTCCTCATAGAATCATCAATGTCAAAGTTCATGTGAGTGTGTGAGTGAGTATACTTATACCATAACATTTTATGAACTCCTCTCTTCAATATATTTTTTAGACCTTTATTCATAAATGATTACTTCTTATAGATGCTCACAAGAGTTTGTTGCATCACCTTAAAAGTCAAACTTTATGCTAGGGCCTAGATACATGAGCATCTCCTCCAAACACTAATTTGTATATCCCCTTTTTGTGTTCATGTTTGTTGCTCATCTTTTTCTATAATGATTAGAGCAACGATTTTTTCTGTAAGAACGTTAAAGTGGTAGATCCGTGTAGAGTGTTTGTCGTTTTTCGCAATGAATTTACACCAACTTTTTCTATATGGATCAACTCTTTGTATTTGGCAAGAGAAGAGTTCTTTATTGATGTACTAGATTCAACTGGTATTAGTCAATTCAAGGCATGAACTCCCTCTTTTATGAGCATCTCTAAAAAAATTTGAATTTTAATTATAGTATGCTTACATATAGGTTCCTCATAGTGCATTGTAAATTAACTTTGCCAAGATGACCTATAGGGTTAGTATGCTTAAAGTGTACTACACAAAGAAGAGCAGTGCATAAGATCCGAAATTTTTTAAAGTAATGCCACACATGCTCAAACCTTGATTTATCAAACATGTACCTTAATCAAAATAAACCAACCAACACAGTTTTTTTTTAATAAATATTTACTAATTAAAAAAACTTAAAAATATTTATTAGTATATTTGTTTATGTAAATATATATATATATATATAAAAACTCAGAAAAACCAAAACAATTTTTATCCTTTTTAATGAAATATTTATATATATATTTTTGAAACTGAAACATAAAAGCATCAAACTAAATAAAAACAGAAAAAAAATAAACATCCTAAACTAGTATGATAGAAAGCCTCTCACTTGGAATCACATACACCAATGGCTTTCCTTAAAAACTCAAACCTAAGACCATCCAAAGGTTTAGTAAACAAGTCAGCCAGTTGCTGTTCAGTAGACACATGTTACAAGGATACTATTTTAGACTCAACGAACTCTCTTATAAAATGATGTCTAATGTCAATGTGCTTGGTTCGAGAGTGCTGAACATGATTTTTGGAAATACTTATAGCACTTGAATTATCACAATATATTGTCATAGTATCTTAAGAAAAACCATAATCATCAAGTATTTTTTTCATCCATAAAAGCTGTGTACAACAACTCCCTGCAGCTATGTATTTAGCTTCAGCAGTAGACAAAGAGATTGAGTTTTGCTTTTTACTCATCCAAGCTACAAGATTTCCACCTATACAAAAACACCCACCCATAGTACTCTTCTTTTCATTCACATTCCCAGCCCAATCAGCATCCGAGTAGCCAACAAGTGTAAGGTTAGTGCCTTTGGAGTACCATATCCCATAATCAACAGTTACATTAAGATATTTTATGATTCTTTTTACTACAATAAGATGGGATTCTTTACAATTAGCTTGAAATCTAGCACACACACCAACACTGAAAGCTATGTCGGGTTTACTTGCTATAATATATAATAGACTTCCTATCATGCTTCTATAAAGAGTGGGATCAATATTTTTACCTGTAGTGTCATTGCTGATTTTCACTGAAGTGCTCGTGGGAGTGCGAGCATTGCTTTTTCCTTCCATTCCAAACTTTTTCTCAAGATCTCTTGCATACTTAGACTGTGAAATAAAAATTCTTTCTTTACATTGTTTTAGTTGAATACCCAAGAAAACCTTTAACTCACCAATCATATTCATCTCAAATTCAAATTTTATATCATTTGCAAAGTCATATGCAAGAGATTCGAGTGTTGCTCCAAAAACAATATCATCAACATAGATTTGAGCAATTAAGAGTTGTTTACCTGATCACCTTATGAACAAAGTCCTATCAGCTTGTCCTCTAACAAAGTCATGATCAAGTACGTAAGCTGTTAACCTTTCATACCAAGCTCGAGGTGCTTGTTTCAATCCATACAATGCCTTCTTCAACCTGTAAACATATTTAGGATAGAGATGATTAACAAATCCTTTAGGTTGTTCAACGTATACCTCTTCTTGTAACACTCCATTTAAGAAGGCACTCTTGACATCCATTTGATATAATTTGAAGTCTAGATGACAAGCAAGTGCAAGTAGAATACGGACAGATTCCAGTCGGGCCACAGAAGCAAATGTTTCATCAAAATCAATCCCTTCTACTTTTGTGTAACCTTGTGCAACCAGTCTTACTTTATTTCTCACAATAGTGCCATGCTCATCGGATTTGTTCTTAAAGATCCACTTAGTCCCAATGATGTTATAATTTTCTGGTCTAGGAACTAACTCCCATACATCATTTCTAGTGAATTGATGGAGTTCTTCATGCATGACATTGACCCAACTTTCATCATTTAATGCTTCCTCGACTTTCTTGGGTTCAACCTATGATAAATAACACGCAAAAGAAACCTGATTTAGTACTCTTCTTCTAAGCCTCATACCTTCATCTAGCTCACCGAGAATATTTTCTTTAGGATGATATTGAGTAACTCTTGAAGAAGGTTCTTTGTCTTGTGGATTTTGTGGTGTTTCCTTTATGTGATCCTCCTCATCTTGCACTTGTGGATCTTCTCCAATGGTTTGCCCCAGCTCCTTCATCTTTTCAAGCTCCTTGATGGTAGTCTCAGCTCAAAAATCATCCACAACTACGCTAATTGATTCCATAACAGATTTTGTACGTAAGTTGTAAACTCTATAAGCCTTACTATTGGAGGAATAACCAAGAAACAATCCCTCATCACTTTTGCTTTCAAATTTATGAGTGTTTTCTAGGTCCCTTAGGATATAACACTTGCTATCAAAAATTCTGAAATACTTTATCGTAGGCCTTTTATTTTTCCACAAACTGTAAGGTGTTTGATTGGTGCCGGGTCTTAGAACCACTTGATTCAAGATATGAATTGCTGTATTTACAGCTTCTCCCCAAAAATATAAAGCCATCTTCTTGTTGCTCAACATTGTTCGTGCCATTTCTTGAATTGTTCTATTTTTCCTTTACACCACTCCATTTTGTTGTGGAGTAATAGGTGCAGAAAATTCTTGATGTATTCCCGTTCATCACAAAAAGAAGTAAAATTAGTATTCTCAAATTTTGGACCATGATCACTACGTATTCTAGAGATAGAGGCTTTCTTCTCTGTTTGTACTTTCTTGAAAAGCTTTTTGGCAAGATCAAAAGCTTCAGATTTTTCTCTCAAGAGCATTATCCATGTGAATCTTGAAAAATCATCTACAATCACTATGATATACTTCTTTCCTCCAAGACTCTCGGTTTGTGTTGGACCCATCAAATCCATATGTAATAGCTCAAGAGGCCGAGAGGTAAGAACAGGAGAAGTCTTCTTGTGTTGAGCTCTAGTTTGCTTTCCTTCTTGGCATGCTCCACACACTATTTTCTTAACCTTAATTACCTTGGGCAGTCCATCAATAATTTTCTTTTTGAGATCTTTGATAAATTTTTAAAATTAATGTGCCCAAGGCGTTGATGCCATAATTCAGCTTCACCAAGTGTGACTCTATGAGATTTCTCCAACGATTTTGGAGAAATTCCATAACAATTGTCTGAGGTTCTAGTACCTTTTAAGATCCATTTTCCACCTTGATCATACACATTGCATTCATCTTTTGAAAACTGCACAGAAAAATTCTTGTCACAAAACTGACTAATGCTGAGTAAATTAGCTTTCAAACCATTAACAAATAAAACATCATGCAACACAGGTAGTCCTGGTATTTCAATACTCCATTTCCCTTCTACGACAACCTTGCTCCCATCTCCAAAGGTCACGGTGCCTCCATGAGATGACTCAACCTTCTTGAATAAGGTTTTGTCTCCAGACAGGTGTCTCGAACAAGCATTGTCCAGGTACCAAAGATAGTCTTCCATTGATCTAAGTGCTGTGTGAGCAACAAGACACATTGCATCTTCCTTTCTCACCCGTGTTGTCTTGAGTTTTGACTTGTGTTTTTCTTTATTTTGAAGGCAAATATCTGCTAGTTTCCCAACCTTGAGACTTATGAAATTGATTTGTTGGCTCATGTCATCAACGTGAGTCTGTAGGCTTTTCCCTTGTCTTTTACCTTCAATTTTCTGCACTTGATACATGTTAAAACAATGTGGTCTTATATAAACAACCACACCACACTTATGACATGTAGGGACGAATTTACCATGCAGATTTTTTGAATAAATTGGCTTAAGTTCAACATGATTTTGAAGACTCTTACCTTGACATGCTTTAACAAAAACAATACCTTTGGATGTTGTGGTAGCGGATGATGAGACCAATTTTTCTTTCCATTTTGAAGTCATGTACCTTAGGCTCATTTTTTGAAAACTCAACATCTCTTCTAATTTTTGTGTTGCTGTTTTTCCTTGAACCTTTTCTAATTCCTTTTCTATTGCAATTTTTTGATTCCTTAATCTGGCTATATCAATCTTAGAAATTTTTAATGCCTCACACAGGTTATTTTTCTCACTCTCCGTATCAGTGAATTTATTGTACAGCTTCCTGTTTAGTTTCTTTAATTTGATCACTTCTTCGCACACATCATTGTAAGCTTCCTGTAAATTCAGTTCTTGATCAGCATCAACAAGTGATACATTCAAATCACTGTAATCACAACTACTTTCAAATTTTGTTAGTGTAATTTCAGGAAAATTATTCACAATAATAGAGAAAGCCATAAAAGATTTTTCATCATCAGAGGATGAGTTTGAACTTTCAGAATTTGAACTATCGCTAAGTGTGATATTCAATGCTTTTCCATTATTTTTTTTTTAAATTTGGACACTCAATTCTTATATGACCATACCCAGAACATTCATGACACTGTACTTTATCCTTTTTCTCAATTTTTTCTTTCTTCCAATTTTGAAATTCATTTTTCTTAACAAAAACATTTTTTCCTCATTTTTGTTTACCATTTTCCTTTTTATTAAACATAAATTTTCTGAATTTTCTTGCAAGCAGAGCAATCTCTTCATCATTTAGACTTTCTTTATCAGAAAAATCATTATAATTTTCTTCTAAAGTTTTTAAGGCAATGGACTTACCTTTTCTTGTTTGAGGGAGTGAAGATTCATACATTTGCAAAGAACCTACTAGTTCTTCTACCCTTACTGCATCCTGATCTTTACTTTCTTTAATAGCAGTAACTTTGGGTCGAAATCTTTCAGGTAAAGACCTTAGAATTTTTCTCACAACTCTTGAATCTTCAACCTTTTCTCCGAGATTAAACCTGGAATTCACAATATTATTTAGTTTAGCATAAAAGTCATTAAAACTTTCATCTTCTAGCATTTTAATATTTTCAAACTTAGAGGTTAACAATTGTAATTTTGAGTTTTTCACAATTTTTGTTCCTTCATGCTTAACCTCCAAGATATCCCATGCCTCTTTAGCAATCTCACACATAGAGATTCGCTTAAATTCTTCTGGAGATACAGCAATGAGTATAGCATTCAGCCCCTTGGTATTCCAATTACAATTCTTAATTTCTTCTTTCGTCCAAACATCAATATTTGTTTTAGGTTTGATCCATCATCGTACAACTGAATACCACACTCATTCATCCAATGATTTGAGGAAGGTTCGCATGTGTACTTTCCAATATGCATAATTTTCACCATTAAAGTACAGTGGGGCAGTCAATGATGACATATTATAGGGGCACAGATCACACTCGAAAGAGTGAACCACGCACTGATGCAAATCGAAATTCCCAATGTACCCCTGTGGACCACGAAATTGTCTACCAATTTCCTTGAACAACTATGTTAGATCTCAATTATCAAGATTATGAAACAAATCAAATACTTTAGAATAAATAATCAACTTTGTAAGACACAACGATTGGTTACGAAGGAAAATCCTTTAAAGAACTCTTTAAAGGTAAAATCCTACGGGGTAACCAAACCCAGGAAAGTCAATCTTATTATTTGAAAAACAATTACAAGCAATCATCAATTACAAAACTTTTACAATTCAACTCTTCTACTTGCCTATACAAACGACCCGTTTGTCTTTTACCGCAGTAACTAGCAGCCAGAACCTCTGGCAATCTTCAAATGTTGACTTCCCTTCTAAAACTCTAGAGACTGAAATCCAATCAATGTTACTTCACACTCAAAGCACGATCACACTCAAGAAGAGATGAAAAACCCCATGAAAATTCTCAAGTGAATTTTCTCTCACAAATGCTTAGAATATCCTCTCTCAAACTCGTGGCTCAAAGTCATTACTGAGATACAAAACCGAATCCCTTTAAATAGAAAGTCTGGAAAGAGTTCTAGCCATAGTAGGACTCTACTGACGGTTAGCAATAGTTGCGAAAACGTGTTCCGACGGACTGCTAACATTTCACAATAACATTCTTCTGTATTGACTAATCTCTGTTCAACTTTCTTCTGGATAAATACAGATCTACCAGGACTCAATTTTAACCTCAATGACTTATCTAAACAACACCTAAGACTTCTAGATAGACTCAACAATGTTTAGAGATAAATCAATAATTATTTTTACATTCATCCAACAATTTCAAATAATACGATAAGAAAAGTCTTATCATCTAATCATCTAATCCTAGCCAATTTTTGCCTTTACAGAGACGTTTGAAGAGACTACGCAGTCCCCTTTCTAGCATATGAAGTTAGACGATTGGAGAAAGTGTTGTGATCTTTTCACATCTTCAGAATATCAGGTATTCTAGATTTATTTCCTTTAATTATTTACATTTATATTTGTTGTTTATATTATATGTATATATATTACAATTAACATTTTTAATTAATTTTGTAGCAATTAAGTTCTATAAATGCACATAATAGATCCGCTCTTATTATCCACCATCGTGCTGGTTCAAGATCATTCCATCATCTTGCTGAAAAAATGGTAATTAATAAGCTATATAATTCATTTATTTTCTTACTATTCTTTTATATAAGTACTAACACTATCTTTTTAAAATTTATAATGTCTTTTTGTTAGAAACGTGATGATCCTGAAAACTTTTCCCTCGTTCATGTCTATGCTGCTACTCAAACTAATGAGCGTAGTGAGTGGATGGATCCTGCTGCTACAATTAATTATGTAAGCAATGTTCCTTTTGTTAAATAAATTATGCAACATGTGAATAATTTATTTTTTATTTGTATTTCTTTTAATTTATTACTTATTGTGTGCTTTGATCATTCAAATTGCAAGGAAAAATGATGGGGATGGAGTCAGCTTCTGGGGAATCCTCTCTTAGTGACATAGACATTTTCACGCAAGTGCTGGGGCCCAACTCTAGTATGGCAAGAGGTTTGGGAGATCTTTCAAGCATTCTAGGTCATCCTCCTCAACCTCATCGACTTTACAAATAAATAATCTTACCAAAGATTTAAAAGCTGCACAATATGAGAATGAGTATATGAGGTCCAGACAGCAAGAGTTAGAGTCCCTCTTAGAGAGACAGTCTCATTTAGAAATGTGTTTGTAGGACCAACAAAGAGACCAAGAGGAAAGAATATGCAGTGAGGTCTAAGAGAAAGTGTAGCGGGAGATGTTGCTGCAAATGGAGCGTGTTATATCATTGCAATAGAATTGCGGTGGATGAGGAAAGGAAAAAAAATGAATTTTATCAGTGTATTATATTTTTAGTATCTTTTTTTTTTATTGGATAAGAAACAGAACTTCCATTAATAAAGGAGATTACAGACGTTTATCAAGCCAAATGACTTGAGAAATAAAGTCTGGAATACAATCCCACCATATCACGATATCATCCACATTTCTCTCATACCTGGCTAAAGTATGTCTAGCCCTGTTACCCTCTCTATGGACAAAAGCAAAATTACATTCAACAAAACATGATGAAAGAAATTTAATTTCCTTGTATAACAGCCCCAATAGAGAATATTCCATAGTATTTCGCTCCAAAGCCTCTACCATCGACATACAATTAGTCTCAACTATAAGTTTTGAGATACCCATGCTTACACACAACTGAAGGCCCCGGAAAATAGCTTTTAACTCAATAGCTTCTGGTTCCTCAACTTCATTCTCAATCTTGGAAGTAGCCATAAGCACTTTTCCTTGATCATCTCTCAAGATACAGCCAACAATAGATTTGCACAACTCTCCAAAAATAGCTTCATCGACGTTAAGCTTTAGCAATCCCGGATTAGGAGCTTTCCAGCAAAAATGATGATTTATTTGAGCCCTTGGCTTCAATCTAACTTGTTTATAACCATAAATCAGACTCAAAGCATTATCAGCAACCTGTCTTGGACTTAATAACACCTGCTCATGCACCATTTGATTACACCTATACCAGAAACTCCATGCAAAAGCAAAGAAAACAAATAAATGAGAGCTTGGTAGCCCCTAACACATATTCAATACTACTTCACAGAACTTCATACTGGAGTCAAAATGCACCTCGAGCAGCAGTTCTTTCCATAGGCTAGTTAAATGATCACAAGAAAGCAAAGCATGATTTAGATCCTCACACAAGAAACCGCAGAAATTATAAACAAGATCTAGAGTGACATGCTTCTTTATTAAATTATGTTTTGTCGAAAGGCCATCTTTGCAAGTACGCCACACAAATATTTTATTTTACTAGGCACTTGCATCTTCCACATAAGCTTCCATAACACTTGAAAAGAACTAGCTGTTGAAGACTCGGCTAGCTGAGATCCCATTCTTCCTCTAATGAACTTGTAGCAACTCTTCACACTAGAGACACCATTTCTTTCATGGGCCCAAACAAGTTTGTCAGCATTAACATTTGGACAGAGAACAATCTTGAGTATATCGGAGACCACATTTGGATTGAAGAAAGATCTAAGTTTGGGAACATTCTAACTTCTAGTATCAGCCTCTATAAAAGTAGCCACTTCCTCTTCATGATCAACATTTAGACCACAAGAACCTTCAGACATTAAATTCCCATGACTTGGAATCCACTGGTCAGACCAGATTTTTACATTACGTCCATCCCCAATTCGCCATCTACATCCTTGAAACACCCATTTCTTAGCTTCCCAAATGCATCTCCATGTGTAAGAAGGATAGTAGCCTACAACAGCTTGCTCAAAAGATGTATTTGGGAAATACTGAGCCTTTAATAATCTATAGACTAAGGTGCTCTCATCCTGCAACAAATGCCATCCCCTATTTAGCTAAAATGGCTAAGTTAAAAAGTTTCAAATCTTTAAAACCCATTCCCCCACCAGCTTTTGTCTCACACATTTTTGCCTAGCTCAACCAATGAATCCTCATTTCCACACCCATTTGGCCCCACCAGAAATTGGACATTAAACTCTCCAAAGCAGAGCACAAAGAATGAGGCAGTAAAAAACAGCTCATAGAATAAGTTGGCATAGACTGAATGACAGCTTTTAAAAGCACCTCTCTCCCTCCTTGTGAAAGTAATCGTTACTTCCAACTTTGAAGTTTTTGCCACACTCTATGCTTAATAGCATAGAAAGCCTGGTTTCTTGACCTCCCCACCATTAGTAGAAGACCTAAGTACTTCTCATACTGTTGTATCTCACTATTACCCCACAACCGTTTAATCTCATTTCTCACTTCATTACTAGCATTGCTGCTAAAAACCATAGCTGTCTTCTCCTTATTAACTCCTTATTAATTTTTTTACCCAAGACAGATTCAAAGAAATCCAAAACAGCTTGCACTCTCCTATTTTCCTCAATGTCCGCCTTGCAAAAAATAACACAATCATCTGCAAAAAGCAAATGATTAATGTTTGGAGCTCCTCTACAAAATTTTCAGACCAGAAATCCTCCCTCTCAATCCTGCTTCCTTTAATAAAGAGACCAAACCTTTAGTGCAGAGTAAAAATAAATAGGGCCTCTAGAAGGATGAATTGGCCATTTAGGATCACCATTAATCAAAATAGAAAATGAAACTGAGCGGACACAAAACATGATCATATTAACAATAGAAGGATCAAAGCCCATAACTTCCATTACTGATTGAAAAAAATTCCATTCCACCCTGTCATAGGCCTTACTCATATCTAATTTAATAGACATAAACCCCTTCTTTCCTTTCTTTTTTCTCTTAAGGAAATGCACTAGCTCATAAGCAATCAAAACATTATCCGTTACCAACCGGCCCGGGACAAATGCACTCTGGCTCTCCCCAATTAAAGTTGGCAGTACAACTTTCAATCTATTTGCTAACACCTTAGCAATGATTTTATAGGGCGCATTACAAAGACAAATTGGCCTATAATCACTTACTTTGACAGAAGATTTTTTTTTTGGGATAAGAGAAATAAAAGTGTGATTTAAAGAAATTGGAAAAGCACCTGAATTCAGAGCACACAACACTGCTGAAGTGACGGAATCACCCACCACATGCCAATAATTCTGAAAAAAAAAAATCAGGGGACATTCCATCCAGACCTAGAGCTATCGAAGGGTTCATTTGTTGGAGAGCATCATTCACTTCTTTAGTAGAATAGCCCCTTGTCAGTGGCTCATTTATTTGACTTGTCACCCTTCCAGCTAAATACTCCAAGAAATCCAAGGAGCCACTCAGATTGGAGGAAGAAAACAAAGTTTTAAAATAGTCAATAATAACCCTTTCTCTCTCATCCAAAACCTACGAAGTTCCACTTTCATCCTGAGTTTTTACTAACTGGTTCTTTCTTCTTCTTTGTGAAGCCTTCATATGGAAATATTGAGAATTTTGGTCACCATCCTTTAGCCACAGAGCTTTTGATCTTTGGCACCACATGATTTCATCCCTCTCTAGCCATTTCTACACCTCACTTCTTGCTAAAGCAAATTCTTCCCTACTCACCCCCACAGATCCACTTTCATGAACCTTAGCTAGTTTTTATTTAACTTTCTGTAATTGCTATTGAACATGTCCAAAAGACTGCCTGTTCTAGGTGAGCAACTTGTTTCCACATTCTTTAATTAGAGAAATCACTTCACTTGGACTTGGTATGTAATATGTTATGTAATATGATACAATTGGTATAATTGGTATGTTTTTTAATTGGATGGGTTTCATATTTCTGATATGTATGTTCGAATGTAAATAAAATACGTTTGAACAGTATTTCACATTCGAACACAAGTTTGAATGTAATTATACAAAATTATAACAAAACGTTTGAACGTTCTCACCGCCAAATGATCATAACATTTGAATGTTTAAACATTTAACATTCCAAACCATTGAACGTACTTCTTGCGTTCGAACTCTACTTTGTTAACATTCGAATGAGCGTCCGAACATTATGATGTATACATTTGGACATTGGTCAGTTTAAGTTGGAATCTAAATTCAAACGTAATGTTCAGACGTATAAACGTTCAAATGTAAATATGATACGTTGAAACTACAATCAACAAACGTTATTTTCTATCATTCGGATGTCAATTGGTCTAGTTTACGTTCAAACGTTAAATTCTATGTTCGAACATTATTTTCTGTGACAAATTCCAACCATCTTAGGAAAAGGAAATGTTCGAAATTTATATCAAATGGCACACCGCCAACCGTCACTAAAAATATTTTTAGTAATGATTGTATAGTAAACTGTTACCAAATATATTATGTGACGCACATTATGTGACAGTGGTGGTGACGGTTCAACCATCACCAAATGCATTTCATGACATTTTAATCATTTTTTGTAACAGTTTTCTCTGTCACTAAATCTTATATTTATTGTAGTGACGTAGAACGATGAAATTTTTTAATAATAAGTAGGAGTGTACGTAGAACGATGGAATTTTAGATGGGTGGATCTTTTAGTAATTTACTTCTAGATCATTTCCTAAGCATTATCCTACCTTCTTGGTATCCTTAAAGCCAAAAGGTTCTGCAGCTCTCAGCAACACGTTACAACACTGCCAAGTTGCAAACATGCATGCATGTGTGAGCTGTAGTTTTTACTCAAATTCGCAATCAATGATCAGTTACGTCCAGCTATTGTTCTCCTCTTGTTTGGGTTGACAAGACTAATTCAGGGGCGACTGATCAATACGAGTCACGACAACTTAAGACATACCTCAACACTTCTATTCATTTCTAAACGTACTGTGTTGAGAAGTACCATTAATAAAATACATAAAAAAATAAATAAAAGTAAATGTATTTGGAATTTTTAATTTTACATAATTAATATTAAAATAATTAATAATTTACTATAAAAAACTATTTAAATTCAACAAATAATTGGCATATACATGAAAATAGAATGAAGAAACAAGACTACTCTGTAGCATTCAAATTCTTCAATCATTATCATCAAATTACATTTATCGTTTTGCAGCATAATTCAACATGCATTTATTTTAAAAATAAAAATTAGAAAAACTTGCATTGCTTTTATGGTCAAGTCATCATGAGATATATTACAGTTAAGGTGGGTTGACAGGACCAATTCAGGGGCGGCTGATCAATATGAGTCACGACAACTTAGACAACTTATACTTTCATCTTCATGTTTCAATGTCTTCTACTGAGATTTGATTTTTGTTTATGCTTCTCCACGGCGGACTGCCTATATTGTCTTTTTACATTTATGAACTACTCATTTCTTTCCACAGCCTTTTTCAATTTTGAAGCATCAGTCCATCTTTAAATCACCGCTTCACTAATTTTCTGGTAGATCAGATCAATCCCTTCCACCGCTTTGTATTTTGTCTCTGTTAAAGACGTGTCTCACTTCCAATCTACTACAGTGCAACGACAATTCGTTGATGAAACTTGGTGGGGCTTCTCCTGTAAACACTCCAATGCTTAAGTCAGTTAAGAGGTAGTTGTATTCCAATTTTTGCAATTATCAAAAGTTACCTGTATATATAGGCTCGTTTGCTGTACCTATCTCATTCAGGATTTATCGGTACAGATTACTACTTAGTATTTTGAGTATCCGCGTCATTTCCTGCTGTCTTTATCCTTCCGTTAAAGGTGGTGCCATGCATATCTTCCTTTAAACTCTTCTTAACTATCCCTTTATGGCCCTTGGGCCTATCCTCTGGACTTCTTGGCTTTTATTGCACTACAGGCCTGCTTATATGTTTCAGGGCCTTTCGGTTGGGATGGTCCCTCCAGTTACCCAGCCAATTCCATTTGCCTTTTGGCGGACTGAATTCACATCGATCAAACTTGTTGTTGCGGAAATGCTATGCGTGATCCTATGGGTCCTCCTTTTTTCTTTCATCTCATGTGCGCACTTCCTCTTCCCCTTTTGCTTTATACCTGGGCCTGGGTGCCTGGAAAACAAGTAGACATGGACACAGGCCCAAACCACACACGGCTTTTTGGTGCCTTCAGGCCCGTCATGTTCTCTTTCCTTGCCATTGTATACTATTGCATTTCCCCAAAAAGATTTTTATTATTATTATTTTTTCTGTTTTCTTTTTTAAATAAATCGAAGACTCTCTATCATTTCCAGCTGCTATGGCAGAGAAGAAAGAAAGCTTTCTTGCATCTGTTAATCTTCTTCTTCAGTGTAGGGTTACCTTTTTTTCTGTCCGTTGGCGCTCCGCCTTTTGTTATCCTTCAAATACCCCACTTTTCCATTTTCTTTCATTCCTTCCCGTGTTATACTCTCTGACCTTCCATTCCCCTCTTTGTTCTTCGCTTACCCTGACCTTTCTCGCTATTTTCTTCCTACCGACTTTAATGGCCCTCTACAGTGAAGGCAAGGTTTCTGAAACCTAGAGGTCCCTGAGGGCACTATTTTTTCTGGATACCGATGGCGCTTGGCCATCCGAGAGAAACATTTTACCAAAATTTGGGAAGATTTTCATATTTCTGAAACCGTTATCTTGGGAGTTATTGAATCTGGATGTTGCGACTACAAGGGTTTTGCTACTAAAGTGGCTATTACTATTCCCCTTATGCAGAATGGGTTGAGGCTCCCCTTCTGCCGCTCTCTCCATGACATTTTGGACCTTCTCAACGTAGCTCCCGCTCAATTACACCCTTTGACGCTGAGGGCGTACCTCTATGCATGTATCATATTCCACATGGTTTTGGAGCCTCTTGGCGACCTTGACCCTAACCTGACTGGTCGGGAATTTTTGGCATTCTATAACATGAGGGAAGCTACCGAGGGCAATGTTGTTAGCTTCCGCAAGAAAGACAACGGGCAAGCGTTGGCCGGGTTCGAGACTCGCCACTCCAATTCTAAGGTGTGGACCTCCAAATCCTTTTATATCTCTGGTCAAGGTTGGGAATACCCTACCACAGAAGGCGTTTTCCGTGACTTTCCAGTCAAATCAATCTGGAGCCCTATTCCTAACGAAAAGAAGTTGTAGCTTAGAATGGAGCCTTTGTCATGCCGTGAACTGGCTCGAATCGAGATAGTTCGTTCTTGGGTCGAAGCTAATCTCGATGCGCTTTATACTGACCTCTTGCTAACCTCCTCCCATATTAATCGGTTCTTGATTTCTCCAAACCGGTCTTACTTTCAAGGACGTGACTTTATGATTTCAACCATTATTCCTCCTCCCATGCCGAAGCCTTTTGAGAAAACTTCGAGGCATGAGCCTTTTAAAAAGAAGCCATGTTTAGAAAAGGGGGAGGAGGAGGCAGCCGAAAAAGGGGAGGAAAAGAGAAGCAAGAAAAAGAACAAGGTTGGCGGTCACCGAAAGAAAGCTCACTCTAGAGATCCCTCTCACCTTCTTTCTCTTCAAAAGGAGACCCTAGCATCCTCACGGGGTGTCCAGGCCCTAGTTCCGCAGGAGGACACCCCTCCTCGAACGTCCACACAGTTGGCTACCCCTGAGCCTCCATTGCTGCAACCAGAGGTCAACGCTGCCTTCTCAGGGGGAGGTCACAGCCAAAGTTCTACCCCGCCTGATACCACTAAACCTTCCTAGCCTTTTTCCTCCCCGTCGCCACCACATTCTTGTAGCCTGAGGGATGCGGAGGGTTTAGCCGACCTAGCCCTTTTTGACCTGGCCGCCTCCCTCTAAGTTATGCCTTGGATGTAGGAGTACGTCACGGCTTCTACCCTTGCATTTGAGTTTCCTATGTTGGAGGGGCGGGTGAGTCAGGTCTAGCTGGATGCAAAAGTGGTCGCAGCCCTTAATCTTGACTCGGTCACCGCGGCAGGAGCTTGCTTGCCCCCTCCTTCCATCGTTGCCCATGTTGAGGCAGCCATTGTTTTGCCCATAAGTGGGCACGTGGAAGCACCGGATGCCTTACCTTCAAATGGGGAGGAAGGTGCAACAAGGAGTGTCCCCCCACGCTCGGTTGAAACAGGCGGCGAGGTTGGTTCACGCCAAACTTCCCCAGAAAACTATCCAGACACTATCTCTGGGGGAAATTCCCCTTCGCCAATTGGTAGCGGGGCCGAACTCTCTCTTTCTCCTCTCCATGCCTCCTCTTTTGGCTGGGATACTGACTCCTTCCTTGAGGAGGAGTGGGTGAATTTCCTGAGGGAAGACACCCATCTTCGTGAGGCTGACCTGGCCTACCCATTGCCTTCTCTGCCCCCTGTATGCTTGGGTGATTCATCGGGAAGGATGATGGCTTCGTCCGTGAGGCCTAGTGAGGCAGCCCTCCCAAACCTTGGCGAGATTGTGAGGGGGGACGTAAGCAGTGGTGATTCCTCAATGGCTGTTAATTCCTAGGTTGAGGCCGTTGCCCAAATGGCTACCCGTTTGAGAAGTTGGCTCTATGAGGTACTATGCCTTCCGTCCCCTTTTGCATATACTCCTTTCATATCTTAGCCTCTATTCGTATTGGTTACTTATCTTTCTTCTTACAGGGCATCAATGATTTGGCTGCATTGATAGTTGCTGATCGTTCCCGTCTTGAGGAGGAGGTTAAAGAGCGTCGCCAGCTGTGCTACATAGCCAAACGTGCTTCCGAGAAATGGTGAGTTGACAGGGCTGAACTGGAAACCTTAGCTGAGGAGAGGGAGGAGTTGAAGATCTTGTTAGAGCAATCTGAGGGCTATTCCCATTCTTTGCAAGGCGACCACGAGATGCGTGATGCTAAACTCCTGGAGCTGCGTGAGGCTACCCGTCTTGCAAATGCTGCCAAAGTTAAAGACGAGCTCGCCTTGTCCATTCTCCACTCTAAGAGAGACTCAGCAAGGCTACGACTTTCACTAGCTCAAGGGAACTTTGAGGTTCAGAGCTCAAGCTTGAAATCCGAGCTTGCTGCCTGCGATGAGGCACTATCCTCTCTTTGTGGAGACCTGTCCTGTTCTCAAGACAGCTGTACGTCCTTCGAGGAGAATCTTTGGGAGGAAAACTCAGCTCTTGGAGTCAGCCAACAGAGTCTATCTAAGAAGATGGGGGAGCTAACTGCTGCTCAGGAGGAGGTCGCACGGCTTCGTGCCTAGTTGGCCCACGTCTCTACTACAAGGGAACGTGCCTTTACTTATGGGCATGATCACGACATTTTGAGGCTGAGGAACCATCTCCTGGTTGAACCTGCCACCAACCTTAGGATTCTTTACCGGGATTTATTTTATCCTAAGGAAATTGCCCACCGCAAGGTTGACGAGTTTGGTCGGAAAGAGATGCTCGATGGTTTTATAAACGTGCCCTCAGCGTTCCCACCTAATAATGCCCCTTAACCATTTTTGCCTCTCCTGCCTTTAACTGTGGAGAGTTTCCTTGTATTTGGTGTTTCTATATTTTGTACATTTGTAATGATGGATTTTAATTTGCTCTATCGAGTGCTTAGGTTACTGCGTCCTTTTAGTTTTTGTCTTTTACATGGCACCACAAGCTGCTTAAAGCTTGCCTGGTGTTTAGGGTTGGTGTGGTCTAAGGACCTACACGCCCTTTTTTCATGGCACTGCAAGCTGCTAAGGCTTGCCTTTGGTGTTTAGGATAGGCGTGGTCTGAGGACCTCTGTGCCTTTCTTTCATGGCCCCACAAGCTGCTAAGGTTTGTCTTTGGTGTTTAGGGTTGGCATGGTCTAAGTGCTTAGGTGCCCTTTTTTCATGGCACCACAAGCTGCTGAGGCTTGCCTTTAGTGTTTAGGGTCAGCGTGGTTTAAGGAGCTACGCGCCATTTTTTCATGGCACCACAAGTTGCTAAGGCTTGCCTTTGGTGTTTAGGGTCGGCGTGGTCTGAGGACCTCCACGCCCTTTTTTCGTGGCACCAGAAGCTGCGGTGTTTAGGGTCGACATGGTCTGAGGACCTCCACTCCCTTTTCTCATGGCACCACAAGCTGCTAAGGCTTGTCTTCGGTGTATAGGGTCGGCATGGTTTGAGGTCCTACGCGCCCTTTTTTCGTGGCAACACAAGCTGCTAAGGCTTGTCTTCGGTGTTTATTGGTCGAGCGGTCCCTGACCTTTCCCTCCTTTCTTTTCCTAGAATCTATATTCACCACTGGGAACTGCTTCCTTTTGTACAGAATTTTTAATGAATAAAATGAAATATATTCATAACAAGCGATAACGCAATCATCGGACAAAAGTAAAGAAAAGGAATACTAAACAAGAAATACTACAAAAGTTATAGATAAAATTTCTTTAAGTGCTCCACATTCCACGGGTGTCGTAATTCCTTACCCTGATTGTCTTTCAACCGATATGATCAAGGCCTGTTGTTGGCTACCACTAGGTAAGGACCTTCCCATCAGGGTCCCATTTTCCCCTCACCTTGGGTAGTCACCCCGCTTTTCTTCAAAACCAAGTCACCCACCTTAAAGTCCTGGGCCTTACTCTTTTATTGAAGTATTAGTCAGCTTTCTTCTTTTCTTGCAGCATCCGACCTTCTACCATCTCTCTTTCTTCTCCGAGTAAGTCGAGGTATTCTTCTATCTTCTTGTCATTCTGGGCGTTTGAAAAATGGCTCATTCTGTAGGTTGGTAACCCTACTTCCACTGGAGTAACCGGCTCGCATCCGTATGCTAGTGTAAACGGGGATTCCCCTGTCGAAGTTTTTACTGTAGTTCTGTATGCCCAGAGTACCCCTGGCAGCTCATCGGCCCAATCTCCATTCTACTCCGTAACCTTTTTCTTAAGGATTGAGAGTAATGCCTTTTTTGTTGCCTCAGCTTGACCATTTGCTTGGGGGTGGCTTGGGGAGGAGTACTTTGCTTTGATCCTTAACTCAGCACACCATTCCTTGTAGTGGTCTGAGTCGAACTAGTGCCCATTGTCGGTTATAATAGTCAGGGGAATTTCAAACCTGCAAATGAAATTTTTCCACAAGAATTTTGTCACGGTTTTGCCCTTGATTGTTACTAAAGGCTCTGCTTTTGCCCAAATAATCGACGACAACTATCATGAATTTAACACCACCTTTTCCTGGCGGGAAGGGTCCCACCAAATCTACCCTCCAACCCTCCACTATCGGTTGGGAACTTCATCTTGAGATGGTAGGTGGATGTTACCACTCTCAAATGGTTGAGTGTCGGTCTTCCCAATATAGCATTGTAAGAGGAAGGAACTTTTGCTACTAGAAAATCAGTCATGGTGGTTGCCGTTCGTGCCCCAGTTCCTGCAGTTACTGGAAGCATGATTGCTCTTACAAGCTGGATAGTATCCCCTAAGAAACCCTTTAATGTTGTAGGGGAGAGCCTCAGTTTGCCAACATTAATCCCTATTTTGACAAACGCTTCTCAAAACAGTATATCAGTCGAGCTTCCATTGTCTATGGTCTTTATCTCTCCTATGGGCACCCTAATCCTGTCGCCTTTTAGAGGCTACCTCACCCCCTTATCCTGGAGGTCATTATCATGGCGCCTTCTTTCTAGACTGAAACTCCACCTTGTTCCTTGTCTAGTTTCCTGATGCCTTCTAGGTTTTGACCTCTCCGCGACCATTCACTCCAACTCGCCAGTTCCTGCTAACTCAGCGACCCTCTTTCTCATGGTCGTGCAATCCTCAATCAAGTGCGAGCTTGTCTAATGATACTTGCAATACCGACTACCAGTTTTGATAGGACGATGGCTTTCCCTTTCTCTCTCTTATTCTCATATGCTTAGATTATTGTGCACCAGTCTGAGGTTGCGATCTGTCCGCCCTTCCCTCGCTTTTTCTCACCTACTTGGCTTACCCTTCTTATCAGCATGCTTGTTTCTCTACTCAATCTTGGTATCTTCTTTACAAGAGTCCACCAATGCTTGTAGAGTATCTTCTGCATTGACAAAATCATCCGCCCTGTCCATGAACTCCCTGAGGGTGGAAGGAGTCCTCCGGGCCAACTCTACCATAAAAGGACTACGCGGCCATACCCCTCCTAAAAGGGCGGCCAGAGTGATCTTCTCATCTTGGTCATTTGTCGTTAAGCGTTTCTTGTTGAAACAGGCCAAGTAGGCCTTTAAATTCTCGTCCTCCTTTTTATTAACAGTTAATAGGTAGGCCGCTGGGCGCCGATATCTCCTGCTTGGCATGAACTGGGTTAAGAACTACTTTGCCAATTCTTCAAAGCTGTCTATTGACTTCGGTTTGAGGGTCCCGAACCACCTCCTAGCGATCCCTTTCAAGATCAAAGGGAAAGCCAGGCACGCAATCTCCCCTAGGAAACCGTGGAGCGTGATATGAGCTTTAAAGTTCTCCAGATGATCTACCGGGTCCTTAGACCCATCATACATATCTATTTGGGGAATTTTAAATTTTGGCGTGAGCGGCACAACCATGATACGTGTACTGTATGGCAAATCTGTTTAGTGTAGTAGACTTTCCACCGAGGAAGAACCGCCCATCCTTTTTGCCATCCCTTCATACTTTCTCGCCAGCTCCTTCAACTCGTCATGCATTCTTTCTTTCTCTGTTCATTTACTATCCGTTTCGACTCTGTAATGTGCCTTTCCCCCACCTTACGCACTGTGAGCGGGCACATAGACATTATGGGAATTGGCATTCTTTCGTCTTAAGTCGTCATTTTCTTTTTGTAAGATTCCCATGGCCTCCAGAGCCTACCGTAATATTTCCTTTGCTACCGCTAGTCGCATTCACAAATGACGGTAAGGCATCCATCGTTCGGCTCACTACTGAGCGTGTTACAATTGGCATGTGAGAACTACGCTGAATCACGTAAATCCCACAGACAGCGCCAAATGTTAATGTGATACCCTGTTTTACATGTATTTTCACTGAATGAGTATTTTAATTTAATTAAAATATTGGTTCTTTTATTTTAAATTATCAGATTTTAATTGGATTTATTTAGTTGTGAAATTATTTTGTAGAGCTTTCTTAATATTATTTATTCTTTTGAGTTTAAATTGTTGTTCAATTTATTTTAGTTTGTTCTTGGATTTAAAATTAAGTTGTTAGTTTTTACTAGTTATTTATTATAATTTAGTTTTATGTTGTGTTTAAATTATTTTATTTGTTTTATAACTTTTAAAGTTGTTTTCATTGGATCAGTTTTTGGACTCCAAATGTAATAATTGGATCTCATTTCTTTTCTCCATCTTTTATTTTTCCCTTTTTCTCTTTTTCCTTTCTCTTCTTTTTCATTTTTCTTTCCTTTTTCTCCTTTTCCTCCCGATTCTCTCTCCCCGTGCGAACTCCCTCTCTCCCCACCATTTTCACCGCCTTCTTCAATTTCTGGAGCATCAGTCCACCTTTGAATCACCGCTTCACTCATTTTCTTGCAGATCAATCCCTTTCACCGCTTTGTATTTTGTCTCAATCACATTTCTACTCTATAAATTTCATCCTCTACTCTGTCAAAATACCTTGTCTACCTTTGCTCCTACACTCTCGATAAGTGCCTTTCCTTCCTCTCATCTCAATATTGATTCTACCACTTTTATAGCACCTCTATGGGAAGCCCAACATCCAACCACGATGCACCCCAATTACAGAAGAGGCAGAGTCTCCTTTAGGATGCCATTTTCTTGCACGATTCCGAAGAGTACCAGATTTCACAAGGAAAAACAACCTCATAGCCGATCCATTTTGTTGGTGACAGTTTACCTGTTGCTAGGTTTGAAACCATGGCTTGTACGAGTTGCCCTTCCTCCATCGACAAACCAACCTTTCTCATACGGCTGTGGCTGTTCCTTGTGTAAATCATGCAATTTTCTTTTTTTATTTAATAATTAATAAAATATTTTTTAATAATATTATAAATTAAAAAAAAAATATTAAAAAATACATGTAAAAAAATACAAAATTAACTAGCGATAGCTCCCTACCAGTGAAGAATGGAGAGCCACCCATTTTGTTTTTAGAAATGACATCAATTGTACTGGGATTTAAGATTGGACAATGCTGGGGATCCCACTAGGGGATCCAGTTGCCCATCCCGCTAGTGTTGCTTTTTTTTTATTTGGTTTTGTTTTTTCTTTTCATAATTTTTTAACACTTTTAAATAGTTTTTAAAAAAGAAAAAAAATTACAATGTTATTAAACACTATTTTTTTAATTACTAAGTTCAAAATTAAAAAAAAAAAAAAAATTGGAGTTGGATCCCTATCATTTTTCTTTAAGATTTGAAGAAGATCATATAGAATCCTTGCAAGTAATTAAATTTCTTGCTCATGTTGTACTGAAACGTCGTTGGACCACCTAAATTTCTTTCTTTCTTTTTTATTTTCTCTCCTTGACAATACCTTGGGTCAAAAATTCATACAATGTCTTTATATTAATAAGCGGCAATAAGTAGGCAGGAGTTGTATAAGTCTTTCCTATCAATTTTGCCCTCACTTTTTATACTTATTTCCTCTATCTCTCAAGTATGCTCTCGGACAATTCTAATCCTTGCTTTATATTTATTTTCCCTCTCTACCCTATTGCCATTCTTATTATTGATTTAATTGTCTATTTACAATCTCTGGAATTCCTCTTTCCTCTCACTTCCACAATCAGCTTATTTTGTCTATATCTTGTTCCATTTACCTCTTGACTCATTTTTTCGAAGATATACCTCCACCTCGATGTTTCAATGTCTTCTACTCAGATTAGATTTTTGTTTTTGCTTCTCCATGGCCAACTGCCTATATTGTCTTTTTACATTTATGAACTACTCGTTGCTTTCCACCGCCTTCTTCAATTTCTAGAGCATCAGTCTACCTTTCAATCACTGCTTCACTCATTTTCTTGCAAATCAATCCCTTTCACCGCTTCGTATTTTGTCTCAATCACATTTCTACTCTATAAATTCCATCGTCAACGCTATCAAACTACCTTGTCTACCTTTGCTCCAACACTCTCGATAAGTGCCTTTCCTTCCTCTCATCTCAATATTGATTCTACCACCTCTATGGCACCTCTATGGGAAGCCCAACACCCAACCATGATGCACCCCAATTGCAGAAGAGGTAGAGTCTCCTTTAAGATGCTGTTTTCTTGCACGATTCTAAAGAGTACCAGATTTCACCAGGAAAAACAACCTCATAACCTATCCATTTTGTTGGTGATGGTTTACCCATTGCTAGGTTTGAAACCATGGCTTGCACGAGTTGCCCTTACTCCATCGACAGACCAACCTTTCTCATACGACTGTGGCTGTTCCTTGTGTAAATCATGTAGTTTTATTTTTTTATTTAATAATTAATTAAATAGTTTTTTAATAATATTATAACTTTTTATAAAAAATATTAAAAGATACATGTAAAAAAATACAAAATTAACTAGCGATAGCTCCCTACCAGTGAAGAATAGAGAGCCACCCATTTTGTTTTTAGAAATGACATCAATTGTACTGGGATTTAAGATTGGACAATGTAGGGGATCCCACGAGGGGATCCAGTTGCCTATCCCGCTAGTGTTGCTTTTTTTTTTTGTTTTTGGTTTTTGTTTTTTCTTTACATCATTTTTTAACACTTTTAAATATTTAAAAAAAAAATTCACAATAATATTAAACACTATTTTTTTAATTACTAAGTTCAAAAAAAGAAAACTTGGAGTTGGATCCCTATCATTTTTCTTTAAGATTTGAGGATCTTATAGAATCCTTGTAAGTAATTACATTTCTTGCTCACGTTGTACTAAAACGTCATTGGAACACCTAAAATTCTTTCTTTCTTTTTTATTTTCTCTCTTTGACAATACCTTGAGTAAAAAATTCATACAATGTCTTTATATTAATAAGCGACAATAAGCAGACAGGAGTTGTATAAGTCTTTCCTAACAATTTTGCCCTCACTTTTTATACTTCTTTCCTCTATCTCTCAAGTATGCTCTCGGACAATTCTAATCCTTGCTTTATATTTATTTTCCCTCTCTAACCTATAGCTATTCTTATTATTGATTTAATCATCTATTTACAATTTTTGGAATAGCTCTTTCCTCTCACTTCCACAATTTGCTTATTTTGTCTATATCCTGTTCCATTTACCTGTTGATTCACTTCTTCGAAGATATACTTCCACCTCCATGTTTCAATGTCTTCTACTCAGATAAGATTTATGTTCCTGCTTCTCCACGGCCAACTACCTATATTGTCTTTTTACATTTTTGAACTACTCGTTGCTTTCCACTGCCTTTTTCAATTTTTGGAGCATCAGTCCACCTTTGACTCACCGCCTCACTCATTTTCTTGCATATCAATCCCTTTCACCACTTCGTATTTTGTCTCAATCACATTTCTACTCTATAAATTTCATCCTCTACTCTGCAAACAACGTCAGCTACCTTTGCTCCTACATTCTCGATAAGTGCCTTTCCTTCCTCTCATCTCAATATTGATTCTACCACCTGTATAGCACCTCTAAAGGAAGCCCAACACCCAACCACGATGCACCCTAATTGCAGAAGAGGCAGAGTCTCCTTTAAGATGCTAATTTCTTGCATGATTCCGAAGAGTACCAGATTTCACGAGGAAAAACAACATCATAGCCGATCCATTTTGTTGGTGACGCTTTACCTGTTGCTGGGTTTGAATCCATGGCTTGTACGAGTAGCCCTTCCTCCATTGACGGACCAACCTTTCTCATATGCTTGTGGTTGTTCCTTGTGTAAATCATGCATTTTTGTTTTTTTTATTTCACAATTAATTAAATATTTTTTAATAATATTATAACTTTTTATAAAAAATATTAAAAAACACATGTAAAAAAATACAAAATTAACTAGCAATAGCTCCCTACCAGTGAAGAATGGAGAGCCACCCATTTTTTTTTTTAGAAATGACATCAATTGTACTGGGATTTAAGATTTGACAATGCCAGGGATCCCACTAGGGGATCCAGTTGCCCATCCCGCTAGTGTTGCTTTTTTTTTTCTTTTTGTTTTTTCTTTACCTCATTTTTTGAACACTTCTAAATATTTTTTACAAAAGAAAAAAATTTGCAATATTATTAAACACTATTTATTTTTAATTACTAAGTTAAAAAAAAAAAAAAAAAACCTTGGACTTGGATACCTATCTTTTTTCTTTAAGATTTGAGGATCTTATAGAATCCTTATAGGTAATTAAATTTCTTGCTCACGTTGTACTAAAACATCATTGGACCACCTAAAATTCTTTCTTTCTTTTTTATTTTCTCTCTTTGACATTACCTTGGGTCAAAAATTCATATAATATCTTTATATTAATAAGCGGCAACAAGCAGACAGGAGTTGTATAACTCTTTCCTATCAATTTTGCCCTCACTTTTTATACTTCTTTCTTCTATTTCTCAAGTATGCTCTCGGACAATTATAATCCTTGCTTTATATTTATTTTCCCTTTCTACCCTGTTGCCATTCTTATTATTGATTTAATCGTCTATTTACAATTTCTGGAATACCTCTTTCCTCTCACTTCCACAATCTGCTTATTTTGTCTATATCCTGTTACATTTACTGCTTGTGTGACGCCCCAAAATTCCGCTTGGGATCGAACAGACATCTGAAGCGTCGAGACATGCAACACAAGGTTACCTGCCCTCATTCATGACATATAAGATGCAACATTCCTAACATGCATCTAGTATTATGCAATATTCGTAGCGGATAATTTTTTTTTCTTTAGCAATACTATGCACCAAAATAAAAATATCGCAAATACTTGAAACATACTCCATACATAAAGGCATACTAAATAGCCATGATGACAACACTAGTGCAAAATTATTGTGATAAAAAGAGTACTTGAGATACAACTCCAAAAATACAAATAGTAACCTAAGTTAAATACTATGCCATCATCGACATTGCACCATAGCCTAATCGACCGTGTTCAGTTGGTCGGATTCCAATTCTCCTTCAGGTCCTATAACAAGATCTACCATTCGGGGGGAAATGGTAGTTGGGACTACCACAGTGAGATTTGATTACAAATCTCAACAAGTTAACATAAAACCTCCACACAGGTTAATGATGCATGTATGGCAGTAAAAGCATGAATGCATAATTAAAGTTGTAAGTAAGCATAGAATAACTTGACATATAGCATGACATAACTAACATAACTTGAACTTAAACGTAAATTGAACTTGACTTAACATGACATGAACTTGAGCTTAAAACATAACATGGACTAGCAATATAACATGAACGTGAACTTGAAACATAACATAGACTTAAAACATAGCATGAACATGCATAACATAAATATGAACTTAAACTTAACATAAACCTGAGCATAACATGACATAAATGTGAACTTAAGACATAATGTGAAGGTGAACATAACATAACATGAACGTGAACTTGAAAATAACATGTACGTGAACATAACATGATAGAATCATGAACTTGAAACATAACGTGAACATGAACATAACATAACATGACCGTGAGCTTGAACATATCATAAACGTGAACATAACATGATATGAATACGAACTTGAAACTTAACGTGAACATGAACATAAAATGTACGTGAGAATAACATAACATAACATGAACTTGATCTGAAACTTGACTTAACAGCACTTGATCTGAAACTTGACTTAACATGCACTTGATCTGAAACTTGACTTAACATAAACTTGGAATCTTGCTTCTTTACTTAACATGAACTTGGACTTGAATTCTGACAATGAAAAATGATTCCGTCGGTCGTTTCTTCAGGAATAGTGAACAATCAGAATGATTCCGCCCAACATATGCCTTCAAAGATACTCAGACAATCAGAATGATTCCATCATGAGTATTTTAAAACATGTACCCTAGCAATCATAATTATTACACCAGGAGTACCTAGTAATACTCTGACAATCAGAATGATTCCATCACGAGTATCTTAAAACACGTACCCTAGCAATCAGAATGATTACACCAGGAGTATCTAGTAATACTCTGACAATCAGAATGATTCCATCACGAGTATTTTAAATAAGATACCCTAATAATCAGAATGATTACGCTAGGAGTATCTGCATAACTGAACTTGAACAGCATTTTGACAATCAAAATGATTTCGCCAAAAGTACCTCGTGTGAATTACAAGTGGAGATGCTCGGACAATCATAATGATTATATCATGAGTATGCTAGACACAACTGACTTAAACATAACTCGAAAGATATGACTTACTTTAGATGGAAACACTTCGTAACATGACCGAACATGTTACAGATGTCATACTTGACGTGACATACTTGCAACAATAAATATTATATGATATGACATACATGTAACATATGGCATACTTAACTTGGCATACTTGTAACTTATAGCATTACATGACAGAGTAGATTGTGCAACAGATAAATATTCATGAAAGAATAAATCATGCGTAACAGATAAACATGTAATGACGTGACGTGATATGGCATGGCGTATATGATAACATACACACATAAATTGTAGCTCCCTTACCCATCATACATGCATAGTAAACTGATAGTAAGTTAGAAGCTAACTTATCTTGATCATTCTATGAGAATAAAGAGCGAAACACGAAAAACTGTAAGAGGGTATTCTAAAAGTTAGAAATTTAATTACTAACAGTTAGAAATGTGTAAAAGAGAACTTAGAGTAAAATTACCATTTTACCCTCTACATGTGGGAAAATGACTATTTTACCCCTAATTTAAGGATTTCACATCCTAACTCCAAAAGTTTCCAAAATTTACATTCCTCGTGTAAATTTTTTCCTAAACTAAAATATTAATTCAGAAAGATTTAAAACAAATCACAACCATGGAAAACATGCTATGGCCGAAACATCCATAAGCCATTTCTCTTTATTTTTGTTGCAATTCCCTCCAACTTCAAAACTCATGCCTAACACAAAATTTTGCCACAAGGATCTTCCTATCCTAATTTTAAAACCATACTAAAAACATCCATTTAGAAAAAGCTAATAATCAACACCAAACTCTTTGTAAAAAGATCCAAACCCTTGAATCACAAGTTTTGACCCAAGATCAAAACATCTCCAAGAATTCCAAAAAATCAAATCCTAATTCTAACATATTCATAACATCATCCTAAGATCAATCATACTTTAAATCATCAAACTAAAGTCACCAAAATCACAAAATAACACTTGGAGTTTTTGGTTTGACACTTAGTCCAAAAACAGAAATTTTTTCCTCAACTAGCTTGGATAAATCTCTTGATCAATGGCTTAAGAAGGATAGATCTTCGAAATAAAGCGTCACATGTTTTAAAGATGTGTCCTAAAGAATATCCAACCATCAAAATTAAAATCACATGGGCTAAAATCAATAAAACATGGATCTAATCCAAAAACATCAAATCTTAGGCCTAACCGAAATCCTCTTGCATAGAAAAATCATATCTTTGAAACTAATACTAAATATCTTCAAAATAACATTCTAACATGAAAATAAGAGACTTAGTATCATCATATAAAAATATTAAAGCCTTTAGAGTAAGATCAAACCACGAAATATTCAAACTTTCTCCAAATAAAAATTGTTTTTCCACTTCCAGTTTTCAAGTTTCTAGATCTAAGCAAATTTATCACCAAAAGCTTTATTCATGCAACAAAACCTCAATGACAACTCATAAACACATGCTAATAACACTCCATAAAATTTTCGGACCAAGATATGTCCATTAGCTTGGTCAAAAACTCCAAAACATAACATACCCTCTAGTTTCATGCCCAGAATGACCTATCCATGGTTAAAAATACATTTGACCATGGAATGATATGAATAATATATCTACCAAGACTATACTCAAAGATAAACAACTTTTATTAAGGAGTCATCATGTGAAAATACTTACAAAGGGTCAAAAGTCTCCATGCAAAAAGACCCAGAAATCTGCCCCAGAGAGCTCTTTTGGGTTTCTCTCTAAGAACGGGGTGAAGAAGTGATTAAAGGGAAAGAAGTGTGTATTGCACGACTATATACTTCTGGAGGGGGAAGATATGAACTTTAATGACCATTGATTAGAGGTAGGTATGTGACATAAAGTAGAGAATAGAGAGGGGAAAGGACTACCTGCAGAAGCTGAGAGGTATGGAACTTGATGGGGTGGGTTTCTCCATCTCATCAAGGCACTATTGGGTGCATCCAAGGACAGTGAATGGTCTGCCATGTGGGGGAGGAAACTTCTTCAAGAAGCTTTGCCAAGTGGCCAAATTCGTGGGCCTTGGTGGGCCTCAACCAAGTGGCTTCAATTTGGGGTTTAAAGGGGGTTTGGTTAGGGTTTGAGATGCTATCAAGCCAAATCCAATTTTCTTGGCCCAATCAAATTTCCAAGGTTTAAAAGGTTGGATAATGATGTCATAACAAGAATTTGAGAAATTAATAGCATGTGGAAGTGATTTAATCAATGATTAAAACAATGCTAGAAATTGAATCAAAAAGGGTTTAAAGGCCAACTTTAGGGTTTGGGCAAACCGTTTAGGGTTTCGGTTTCAATCAAGTTTTTGGGGTTTCAATTGGATTCCAACCATTTAGGTTTCACTAGGCTTGAAACCCTC
Organism: Carya cathayensis; assembly: GCA_011037825.1. Classification (NCBI taxonomy): domain Eukaryota; kingdom Viridiplantae; phylum Streptophyta; class Magnoliopsida; order Fagales; family Juglandaceae; genus Carya; species Carya cathayensis. The sequence continues at coordinate 234,675 of QGSO01000180.1, forward strand.
TTTGATATGGCTCAAATGGTTGATCAGATGAAAAGGGTTTTGCTTAGGTGACATAATCTCACACCTTGATTTTCTTCACAAATCCATCTAATGATTCCTCTTTGTACCAAGTGTCTAATACTATTCACTGTGTCGCTAAGATCTTGTCAAGTGTCCAAATAAAACTTCTCTAACCTAATTTGGACATTCCGCACTGTGATTTTGAAAACACTGCACTTAGTACACTTATCGAGGTTACTATTCACTCCAAAAAGAGAATAATAAACTTAGTACTGAAAAAATCCTAAATATTCATATTAACCGACAGTGAAAATCATTTACCAAAACTCAACCCCGAAGTGCACCTATAAATAAATTCATAGTTTCGAACAGACATTTTGTCCGAAATTATGAAAATATGTTATTGCGTCATAAAGTCCTAAATATTCAACTGAGTCTAGTGACGCAAAGTGTAATGTAATCTGACACTTCTAACTACCTCAAACAATTAAAATCGTATTTCTGGCACCATAGCGAGTGATAATATTGACTATGTTGACAGACTAAAACCTTTGCGATTAGCCGATTCATGAAAACTTACGGAGTTTTCACGAGGTTCCTCAAGTCTATAGAAATTTTACCATGGAATTTCTAGCAGACTGTTATAGCTTGACTAACTTTTTTGAAGATATACTTCCACCTCCATGTTTCAATGTCTTCTACTCAGATAAGATTTTTGTTTCTGCTTCTCCACGGCCAACTGCCTATATTGTCCTTTTACATTTATGAACTACTCGTTGCTTTCCACCTCCTTCTTCAATTTCTAGAGCATCAGTCCACCTTTGAATCACCGCTTAACTCATTTTCTTGCAGATCAATCCCTTTCACCACTATGGGAAGCCCAACACCCAACCACAATGCACCCCAATTGCAGAAGAGGTAGAGTCTCCTTTAAGATCTTGTTTTCTTGCGTGATTCCGAAGAGTACCAAATTTTGCGAGGAAAAATATCCTGAATTGGTAATTCTTGAATCTCTACACAGGAAAAATATCCTCATAGCCAATCCATTTTGTTGGTGATGCTTTACCTGTTGCTGGGTCTAAATCCATGGGTTGTACTAGTTGCCTTCCTCCATTAACAGACCAACTTTTCTCATACTACTGTGACTGTAACTTGCGTAAATCATGCAGTTTTGTTTTTCTGGCCTGGTGAGTCAAACAAAAAATACTGTAACAAAATCAAACCAAAACATAAAAGTGTCCCTGACAGCCAAAAAAAAACCCACACAATGAACAAAATGATTTCATAAACTATGATCACATAGATCAGACCATACACATGGAAAGAAAAAAAACAAGAACCGAAACATAATAAAAACCATATACGCATATAACCATATAGATAAATTTTTAGAAAGAAAATAATCCCAACAAAATTAAACGAAACCATACGAATGTACATAGGTTCTTTTGTCGTGGTCGGCCACAGAGAAGGCAGCAATGAGCTGTCGGGTGAGTAGCTGGGGAGATTGAGAGAGACCATTAACCCAAAAAGAGGAAGGAGAGAGGAGAGAGAGAGAGAGAGAGAGAGAGAGAGAGAGAGAGAGAGAGAGAGAGAGAGAAGAAGAAAAAAAATTGCCTTTTATTTGGTATTCAGAACTCAGTTTCTAATCAGGTCATATTCTATCCTTTTATTTATTTATTTATTTTTGCATTGTTAATTCTAGTTCTTCATTGTTCTAGGGTTACGAAAAAAAAGGGGCTGCCGAATTTCTATACTGTTCCTAGGGCTGCCGAAACTCTTGTTACATTAGGGTTTCCTTGTGTTGACCGTATCACTTATTCTTCTAGGATTTTGAATTCTTTATTAGGGCTTTTTTTAATTTCCTTTTCTTTTGATTGTGATCAAATCAGTGGGTGCAAAAAAAAAAAAGAAAAAAAGAAAAGAAAAAAGAAAAAAAAAAGAAAGAAAGAAAGAAAAAAAAGTATAGAAAAATCCAAAAAATTTTCTTGAGCCTTTCATCATAAGGGTTGTGCATCATTCGTTATAGTTGGTATCTTGTGTTATAATCACTCTTCCATTCGTATAATTTCCGTGATTCTCGTGTTATTTCATTCTTTCCGTATTTCTCTTGTTCTTGTTTCTTGGATCTAATTGCTAGTTGGGATTAAACAAAGTTGCTTTGTATTGATTGAGTTCAATTAGTTCTAAAAGAACTTGAGTGGGAAAACTTGAGGTAAAAGCTAAGAGAGTGTGAGATTATTATCGGAAAAAAAAAAAAAAAACCAATTCAGAGTGAAACACAAGTGGAGTGCCATCATTTAAGTGTAAACACGTAAGGAAGCGTGTGAGGTCCTTTCTTTTTCTGCTAACATTTCTTTTTGCAGCACATTAGAATGTCTCACCGTACTGGCTCATCACCCAAGGGGATAGCAGATAACTCAATTGTGTTGCAGGCCATGCAACAGCAGTTTGAGCAGATGAACATGCTATTGGGGGAAATGGAGGATAGGATGAATCAACAACAAGCAGAGATTAGAAATTTGCAAGGTGGGATAATATGGAGGCGACATGAGCCTAGGGTTGAAAATGCATATGAGAATGAGGGAGATGATGAGGATGAGGAAGACCTAACATCTGAAATTGGGTTGGGTAGACATAGAGCAGTTAGGCGTGAAGGAGGTTTTGAGGGGAACCTAGGGGGTCGGGATGGTGTTGATAGAGATTTGGGGAGTATCAAAATGAAAATACCATCTTTCCAAAGTAGAACTAACCCAGAGGTTAATCTAGAGTGGGATAAAAAAATAGAGTTGGTATTTGATTGTCATAATTACTCTGAGAAGAAGAAAGTGAAGTTGGCGGTAATTGAATTCACTGATTATGCTATTATTTGGTGGGATCAATTAGTGACCACTAGTAGGAGGAATCATGAGAGACCTATAGAGACATGGGGAGACTTGAATGCTCTCATGAGGCGGAGATTTGTACCTAGTCACTACTATAGGGACCTTTATCAAAAGTTCCAAAATATTACACAGGGGTCTAGGAGTGTAGAGGATTACCATCAAGAGATGAAGGTGGCTATGATAGGAGGGTGACACATGATGGGTTCAAAAACATGTACAGCTTTGTAAAAGAGGGCAAAACAATCAAACTTACTCCTTTAACTCCAAGCCAGGTCTATGAGGACTAACTGAAACTGAAAAGCAAGGTTGCTCAGAAAAGAAAGAGTGAAAATGAGAGTGATCAAAAAAGAAAGAGTGAAAATGAGAGTGATAAAAAATGAATGAGTGAAAAAGAGATTGAGCAGAAAAGAAAGAGTGATAGTGAAAATGAGCACAACAAAAAGAGTGAAAGAGAAAGTATAGATGTGGCTAAGAGTAGAGAAAAAAGAGTAGAGCCATGAGAGAAAAAAAGAAAGAGAGTCTACAGAGAGGAAAGGCAAGACAAAAGTGAATTTCTATGCCAGAGAGAGTGAGGTTAAGAGGGCTTTCTTTGCAGATCGCGCTATGATTTTTCTTGTCTATAAAGAGTCTTATCTTACTTTTGATGACACTCACCAGTTTCTTCTTACTTTGGCTATTTCCTTGTTGCAGGAGTTTGAGGATGGATTCCTAGAGGAGATGCCTAATGAGTTGCCACCCATTAGAGGCATTGAGCATCAGATTGATTTTGTACCTGGAGCTGCTATTCCAAACCAACCAGCCTATAAGAGTAATCCAGAGGAGACAAAGGAGCTTCAGAGGCAAGTTGAGGACTTGATGAGCAAGGGGTACGTGAGGGAGAGCATGAGCCCATGTGCAGTACCAGTGCTATTAATGCCAAAGAAAGATGGGACGTGGAGAATGTGTGTTGATTGTAGTGAGGTCAACAATATCACGGTAAAGAATCGCCATCCCATTCCTAGATTAGATGATATGCTTGATGAATTGCATGACTCATGTAATTTCAGTAAAATTAACCGTAAAAGTGGGTACCATCAAATTAGAATGAAAGAGGGTGATGAATGGAAAACTACTTTTAAGACTAAGTATGGGTTTTATGAATGGTTGGTTATGCCATTTGGACTTACAAATATGCCCAGTACTTTCATGAGATTGATGAACCATGTCCTACGTGCATTCATTGGCAAGTTTGTGGTTGTGTATTTTGATGATATCCTACTGTACAACAAGGACTTAAATGAGCATATTGAGCATTTGAGATATGTGTTTGATGTGTTGAGATGTGAAAGATTGTATGCTAATTTCAAAAAATGTACCTTTTGCATGGAAAGAATTGTTTTTCTTGGATATGTTGCTAGTACAAAAGGTATTGAGGTGGATGAAGAGAAAGTCAAGGCCATCAAGGAGTGGCCAACGCCAAAGAGCATCACTGAGGTAAGAAGCTTTCATGGCTTAGCTAGCTTTTATCGGTGTTTTGTTAAAGACTTTAGCACCATTGCTGCACCACTTACTGAAGTCATTAAAAAGAATGTTGGGTTTCATTGGGGGGCTACTCAAGAGAATGCTTTTGCCACCATTAAAGAAAGGTTTTGCTCTGCACCTGTGCTAGCATTACTTGATTTTAACAAGCTTTTGAAATTGAATGTGATGCTCAGGTATAGGGATTGGAGCCGTTTTGATGCAGGATAGGCAGCCCATAGCCTTCTTCAGTGAAAAGTTAAGTGGGGCCTCACTCAAGTACCCTACTTATGCAAAGAGCTTTATGCTCTTGTTTGTGCATTAGAGACTTGGCAGCATTACCTATGGCTTAGGGAATTTGTGATCCTCACCGATCATGAATCATTGAAGCATCTCAAAGGTCAAGGTAAGTTGAATAAAAGGCATGCTCGTTGGATGGAATACATTGAGACATTTCCATATGTCATCTGTTACAAGCAAGGTAAGGCGAACATTGTTGCTAATGCTTTATCTCGAAGGTATGTACTTCTTACTTCTATGAGTGCTAAGATGCTTGGGTTTGAATATGTGAAAGACCTATATGCCAATGACGCTGATCTAATGTGTACATGGCTTGTGATAAGGCGGCATTTGGTAAGTTTTACAAGCATGAGGGTTACTTGTTTAAAGAAAACAAACTTTGTGTGCCAAGTTGTTCTATGCGTGAATTACTGGTGCATAACGCACATGGTGGGGGATTAATGGGACACTTTGGTGTCAAGAAGACTTTGGATATTTTGCATGAACATTTATTTTGGCCTAAGATGAAGAGAGATGTCACTCGCATTTGTGGCAGATGCATTACATGTAGGAAGGCCAAATCTAAAGTGTTGTCACATGGGTTGTATACACCCTTACCCGTTCCTAGTGAGCCATGGGTCGACATATCTATGGACTTTGTTTTGGGGCTACCTAGGACAAAAACGGATAGAGATTCTATTTTTGTGGTTGTGGATAGATTTAGTAAGATGGCACATTTTATTCCATGCCATAAAATAGATGATGCCACAAACATAGCTGACTTTTTTTTCAGAGAGATAGTGCGACTCCATGGTGTTCCCAGGAGTATTGTTTCTGATAGGGATGTTAAATTCCTTAGCTACTTTTGGAAGGTGTTGTGGGGGAAATTGGGTACCAAGCTCTTATTTTCCACTACTTGTCATCTGCAGACTGATGGTCAGACTGAAGTAGTTAATAGGACCTTAACTCAGCTTTTACGCACTGTTGTTCATAAGAATTTAAAAACTTGGGAGGATTGTTTGCCATTCATAGAGTTTGCATATAATAGGACCATGAATACTACTACTTCATATTCTCCTTTTGAAATTGTTTATGGATTCAATCCGCTTATCCCTTTAGATTTGATGCCCTTACTGGTTGATTGCAGGAGTAGCTTGGATGGACAAAAGAAGGCGGAGTTGGTGAAGTCACTCCATGAGAGGGTACGGCTTCAAATTTCCCAAAAGAATGAAAGGGTTGCTTCCCAAGCCAATAAAGGGCGAAGGCGTGTCATCTTCGAACCCGGAGATTGGGTTTGGGTTCACATGCGCAAAGAAAGATTCCCAGCTCATCGGAGGACTAAGTTGCATTCTCGAGGAGATGGACCTTTCCAAATCCTTGAAAAAATTAATGACAATGCCTATAAAGTGGATCTCCCAGGTGAGTATAATGTTTTTGCTACCTTCAAGAATTCGAGGTCGAATTCTTTTGAGGAGAGTGGCAATGATGGGAACCAAGGTGGGCCTACTCTTAAAGATCCTTTGCAAGTTCCAGATATGCCAATTACAAGATTAAGAGCCAATAAGATCAAGGAAGCAATGCAAGGATTAGTACAAGCCACTTGGGAAAAAGCTAGCAAGAGCCAACACTCAAGATGAGCTTGAAAGAAGAAGAACTAACTTTGATCCACTTAATCCAAGCTATGGAAGATTTGACTTAGAGATAGGGCCTTTATATATTAAGGCTTTCAATTTTTTAAAGGATTTTTATTATTAGTTTAGAATAAGTGGGCTTGAGTATGCTTAGCCCACATATGTCTTATTTCTTATGAGCTATGGTTTTTGGGAAGGCCTTGTATTTTGGCCAAGGGCTTATTTGGAAAGATATTACTTTATTTGAACTAAGGTTTATAAGTTACTGTAGCACGACATGGTTCACGCTACAGTACCGCGCGGCTACTGTTCACTCAAGGGCATTTTTGAGAGAAAGGGTCTCAAATTTTAGTCTAGGGTTTTATTATGTTTCGGGGAGGATATTTAAAGGATGTAACCAGCCATTCCAAGCCAAACATTTATTTTGAATTTTAATTGTGAGTGAGTTTTCTCCTCTTGTACTTGATTCAACTCTTGAATTTATCAAAGGTAAATCACAACCTTGGTGGCGTTCCTCCTTGTAATTTGGGTTCTGGAGATGGAATTTCAACGGGTCTAGATTTTAATACAATCTAGGTTCTTGAAATGAGTTCTCAATGGGTCTACATTCTCCATCCAATAGATTTGATATTGGCTTTCTTGGATGAGTTTTCAAATTGATTGTGGGTTCAAACGATTCTCTTCCTGCGGGTTCATATCAACTAGAAAAGAAATTGACATGGATTTGAGAAATGGGGAAGCGTTCCGGTTGGAGGGGGAAGAGAGGAATGAGCAAGCTAGGTAAAGTTGGAAAAAACTTAGGTTTTTATTTTGTAATGGAAAAGAGAGAAGAAAGATATGAGAGAGATGAGGAGAGAATAATGAGAATGGATATGGAGAATCTTTACCTTTATTTGTTTTTATTTCATTGATGGGAGGATAAAGTGACGTAGTATTTATTTTATTTTATTCAACTCGCCTCTATGTAGTAGATATTGAATCCATGCCATTGATCGAGGCTTTTGGGCAATTTTCTTATCGGGTACCAAAGATGCCTGGCTTCTCACATTAGGACACCCTCACACTCTACCTTTGTTTTCCTCTTGTTCGTGTGCACGTGCTTAGGTGCACGGTATTAAATTTAAAGTCTTGACAGGCACTTGACTAGCAATCTGTCAACTATTATTTATTTATTTATTTTATTAACAAAAACATAAAAAAGAAATAGCTAAATATTGGTAGTAATATTTTTTGAGATCTGAGTCCCTCACTTTATTAAATTTTTGTGAGCAAAAAAATTTTTAAATATTAAGTTAATATTTGTGGTGAAATTTTTTGAGATCTAAGCCCCTCACTTTATTAAATATTTGATATGATTTTATAATTTAAGTACAATGGTAAAATTAATTTATTATATGTTTTTATAATTAAAAAACTTACCAAATTATTAATATGTAAACTAATTTAGAAAAGCATAATAAAACTGCTCCCCTCCCATCAACCTGCCAAGATGCTCCACATACTGTGGGTTTTTATTTTTATTTTTTATTTTTTTACTTAATAGTTAAATAAATATTTTTTAATGAATTTATGATTTTTATTTTTTTGAAAAAAATATTTAATGAATTTAGAAAAATATTTGAAATAAAAAAAAATACAAAAAAGAGACAATAATATTTTGTCTATCCAGTAAGTGTTTCGTTGGATTTCCTATGTGGGAATAGCAGCATCCAACCACAAATCACCACATTCAGTCAAACAGGGCCAAAAATGTAAAAAATGCAAATATAATATAGCACAAACAAATTGACAATGCATAAGTATATAAATAGTGGGTCGCACATGTAAGAAGTTTTGAGTTGAGATAAGTTTAGTAATTTGAAAGTTGAATATTTCTACATTAGATTTAGCTTAAAATTGGACTAAATTAAGTTGATTTCAATTGAGTCTTACAATCAAACGGACAAATGAGCACGAACAAATTGACAACGCATAGGTCAACAAATAAAAATATAACTTAATTATATTTTAAAGTGAGTTGATAGTTGGAGATGTACAGAAAAGGAAAACGAACACTAAGGAAGATGTAATCAAATAGTTAACACTTAATTATATCATATGAGTTCAGATGAAATTTAAAAATTGAATAAGATATTGTTTGAATATTATTTCTTCATTTTATTAGTATTTTAAGAATTGAAAAAATTGAATTGTTTATTATATTTTATATGTGAACATGAAAAAACTGTAATGATGAAATAAGATGAAAAAAAGAACTTTCAATATCGAAACGACAACTTAGTGCAGTAGTTTAGATTTTTAACATTGATTTTTAACATTGAAACATTATATGTTTATTCAATAAATAACTAATGTACAACGTACACATTTGACTCTAACTATTAAGAGTAATAATAATAGGTGAGGTGGTATAATTAAAAATCTTCATAAGGAATTAAATTATAATTAGATAATATTTTTAAAATATAAAATGTCATTATTAATATTTTATTCTAAAAATCAATTAGTTTTTTCTTTTTTGTTATTTCTTATAGTATCTTTAAGAAATTAAATAAATTATTAAAAAAATTTAAAATTTGTAATAAACCTTTTTGCAATTGGTCATTTGTATTGTGGTTAAAAACATTAATAGAACTATTTGCAGTTAACAAAAATGTCACTGAAACAAAAACATTTTTTTACATAGATAAAATTTTACATATGTTTAACTTAGATGCATTAGACTGCATGCACACGTGATGCACACGTTGACCCTGTTGTGTGTGATATTTCCTTATGCCTTAAGGATAACGACAGATCTCGTAGAACATGCAGGTGAGGTAAAATCTATACATTTAAATATGTTTAAAAATTTAATACATTACCTCTTTATATGTTTTCATTATTACATAAACATCTCCCATATCTCAAGGATGTTACAAACAAAATTCAAGATAGTGATGGATGATAATTTAGGGCGCACACATGAACGAATCTGGAAGATTGCACTAAAATAAGCTTAATGTATTGTCTATCAACAATGTGCCAAAGTAGGACGACTGTTTCATACTTTTTTAAAAAAACTTTTAATTATTGTAATGTATAAGTACAAAGTATTTATGTGTAGGTGTAAATATTTTTCACGTGGAAGTTCTATGTTATAGTTATGGATATTTTGCAGATAATATGTGTAATGTTTCTTGTAAGCAAGAAGAAAGTGTTAAAATATATATGAAATTCTACCCATTTATAGTTAAAATCGGAAATGTTGGAGTTATGAGATGGAAAAATATCAACTCGACACACGTGCATCGTACGTAATGCCTTACTAGTGTATATCTATATAGATACTAGTAGTGGGGCAACGTGTGAGACACATTTACAAAGTTGAATTAAAAATAAGTTGTTGAAAAATATAAACATGCTCTATATAACATAGTACTATAGTGCTCTCAACCAATGCATAGCCGGAGCAAGTGACGTCGCTGCGCACTGTGAACCAGCATAGCACAAACCACCGTTGATTTTCAATCCTACTTGGTCACCATCACTGTCACGTTGTCTTGGTATTTACACATAGAGCTCCCACCATTTCATCACTCTGTGTTCTCTCTCTCTCTCTTGCACAACCACTCAGCTCGACGGCATCTTTGCCGCACCACGCAGATCCACTGTGTCTCCCTTCCTCAGTAAAACCCTATTGCGTAGCTTCTTAGATGGGAAAGCCTCTGTTTCAGTCTCACCATCACTCTCTTTTCACTAGTGATGAAAAATAGAAAAAGAGAAGTTATAGTGCAGCTTTCGGCAACCTTGTACATACCCAATTTTTTATTTGTCTTTAGCTTGAAAGTCATTTATGTAGAAATTACGTAGATGGTGATTTATGTTAGTTGATCCCTCGTAAAGCTTTTATTTAGGCTCAGTTTTAATAATCTAAAAACTTTATTTTTAAAGATTTAAATTATGTATTAAGTATCATTTTTCTTTTTACAATTTAGTTTCAGAAGTGAATTGCAACCGTGTAATTTTATTTTAAACACTTTATTGTTTTATTAAGTTTATTAAATAAAATTTGGTCCTTTACTTTAATGTAATAGTTGAAGAAGTTTTGTGGATATTGAGGAATTTAGAAATTAATGATATTTTTGGGTTAGGAGAAATTTAAGTTTTTGAGACACTAAAAGAAGCGATTTGAGTATTTCAGGTACAATTTCAGGTACAATTACAAGTTACATTTTCTATAAGTGACAATTGATTATTCGTTTGACACTGTTGTAAGGAATTTTTGAAAGACTAAGAAGTTCAAGTAAGTGGGATTCTTATATTAGACTTCGAATAAAAATAAAATGAACTGAGGTTTTTTTTAGAAGAGCCGGAAGCCACCCACATAGCAGCCCCGTCCCAAGTTTATTAATAAACCCTCACTTATGGCGAAGGAATATTGTGGTTACAACCTGAGGCCAGGGGGTTACAAAAAAACCCAAAACCCAGACCTCCAAACAGAAAAACCAAGAAAACAAAACCACAATACAAAAACCCAAAGATATAAAACCACACGCAGCAACCTGAAAAAACCTGCACAACCAAAGAGTAAGAAAAAAACAGACCAAAGGAGAAACATACCTGGAGAGAGCCCTAGTCATGCCAAACTAGGATCGAATGTATGCCATATCCAATTTTTCAAGTCTCACAAGGCCTCTAATCTCCCGAGGAAGACTTTGTATATCCAAGAACAGCATGTCCTCACCCTGTGCACCAGCCTTGGCTAGAGCATCAGCCATTGAATTTCCTTCTCTGAAGCAATGTTCGCACACCACATCCATCGCCTCAATGTAATCCACAATTTGGTCCCAGAAATTCCATAAATACCAAAGAGAGCATTTTTTGGATTTCACCCAAGACACAACCACTTGAGAATCACAATCAATATCCACCGCCCTCCAGCCGGCAATACTACAAAGGCATACCCCTTCCAGAAAGGCTCGAAGTTCCACCTCTGTATTAGTGCAATTCCCAAAAGGCTTGGAAAAAGCGAAAATAAGATTACGCTCCCTGTCACGAAGTACACCACCACCACCACCACTTCCCGGATTCCCGAGACTACTCCCATCCACATTCAGTTTAACACGGCCTTGAGACGGTTTGCACCATCTCACTACCCTCTCATAATTTGGGATAGGAAAAATAGGTGGAATTCCAAGCCTCGCAAGAATCTTAGCATCCCCTGAACTAAGTTTAGTAATTTTGGAAATGTTCTCCATAACAGCATGCAACCAAAATTTAATAGAATGCCAGACATCGTTAACAGATTCCCTCCTATCTTCCATTCTAGCCTTACAACGACGTTGCCACAAACGCCACACTATAATGGACGGAAGTAAACCAGTAAGGATCCCAACTTGGGAATGACGAGAAGCACGGCGAAACCATGCTACACTACGTTCCTTCCAACCTTGAATAGCCACAAAAGGGAAACCCATTTCGGCAGAAACTTTCCTCCAAAGGGCACTAGCGAAGTCACCACTCCCCAAAACATGATTCAGATCTTCACATTGACGAGTCTCACAGCAATTGCAACAAGAGACGATAGGAATACCAAGCTTACGAACTTGTTCATCCACACTGAGACAATTAAAATAAGCTTTCCACATACATATCGATATTTTGCTCGGCAACAAGTTGTTCCAAATCCAAGTCGCATTATCCATTTTTGGGAATTTAACACAAATAATATCCCAAGCCAATCTAGTAGAAAAATTACCATGTTTATCAGGGATCCAAATTAACATATCCTTTTTATTCTTAAACCCACCTACCAAACCCATCACCTTCCCTGCCAGCTGGGGACCAACAAAGGCATTAAGTTTTTCCACATCCCAACAGTTCTGAATCACCAAATCGTGCACACGAATAAGAGGCTCTGTAATGCAGTTCACCCTAGAACAAAGGGGTCCATCTTCCATAAATTTATTGTACCATAAGGAAATATTCCCTTGTCTCACTTTCCATTGAGACTTCTGAAGAAGCAGCGGGATACCATGAAGAACATTCATCCAAAACTGAGAACCAAACCTCCCCTCTTGCATCAGAGAAACATGATAATTCTTCACATATTTAGCACGGAAGAAATTGGCCCAAAGAGAATCCTGAGTCAAAAGTTGCCAACCAAACTTTAAAAACATGGCCTGCTGGACCTCATCAAGATCCCTAACACCCACACCTCCCTCATCACACGGAACACACAATTTGTGCCAGGCCTTCCTATGTCTTTTCTTCTTCTGATCCTCAACACCCCAGAAAAAATTAGCAAACATGCTGGAAATTTTCCTCTTCACAGTCTTAGGCATATGGACCACCGAGAGCAAATGGATAGGCATGCTAGTAAGAACATGCCTCAAAAGAACCAACCGGCCCCCTTGCAATAACAACTTGTTTTTCCAACCCGCCAGTTTTTTAGCAACTCTGTCGATAAGCGGATCAAAATGAGCAACTTTGAGCCTGCCATCTACTATCGGAGCTCCCAAATAAGTGATAGGAAAATAACCCTGAGAGAACCCTGTCGCAGCTAGAATGTCCCTGGTAAGACTAGGCAATAACCACTTAGACCAGAACACTACAGATTTATCATAATTGATCTGTTGGCCCGACCAAGTCTCAAACGTATGGAAAACCTCCATCAAAGCCCTGACAGTGTGCTTAGAAGCATTAGAAAAAACCACAATATCATCAGCATAAAGGAGGTGCGACAACATAGGGGCACCAGAAGGCAGAGAGAAACATTTAATTCTCCCCTCCCTCGCCCTCATGGAGATAAGCCTAGATAGCACTTCCTGGACCAGAATAAAGAGACAGGGGGACAGAGGATCACCTTGGCGAAGACCCCTATCTGATTTAAAGAAACCCTTATACGTACCATTCATCATGACAGAAAACCAGGGAGTAGAAACACAATTCCACACAAGCTTGCAGAAATGATCAGGAATTCCAAAATAATGAAGTACAAGCATAAGAAAATGCCAATCAACACAGTCGTAGGCCTTGCTCATATCAATTTTCATGAACAAATTTCCTCCCCTTACCTTCTTATGCAGCATTTTAAGCACTTCTTGGGTGAGCGAAATATTTTGAAAGATACTTCGCCCCTTAAAAAAAGCACCCTGTTCAGGAGAGATAATCTTTGCAAGGACAGGAGATAAGCGATTAACCAAAAACTTTATAGACACATTGCACAGGCTAATTGGGCAAAACTTATCAAAACTCAAGGGATTCGGCACCTTCGGGATCAGCACAATAAAAAAGGAAGAGTAAAAGCGTGGTAAGCTACTACTTTGAAAAAAATCCTTCACCACAGCCATGATATCATGCTTGATGAAATCCCAACACGCAGTGTAGAACGCCGATCCTAAACCATCTGGTCCCAGACTAGAGTCCGAGGCAATAGAAGCAAACACCTCTCTAACCTCAATATCCGAAGGCTCATACAAGGAATCCCCCCAATCACAATCCCTTATACACGGCTGAATGATGGAAGACAAGTCAGGGGTAGTACCATTTCCAGCTTGGCCCAAAAATTCCTCAAAATATTTTACAGCTCCATCATGGACTTGATCCGGAGAAGAAAGAGTAACATTATCAGAAGTAAACATGGAATGAACTTTCGAACTCCTACGACGTTGAGCAATAACCACATGAAAAAATTTGGAATTACGATTCCCCCTCTTGAAGCCATTTTTTCTTTGCCTGTTGGGAGAGCCTCGCATTTTCCTGTTGCATCCAAGAGTCCAACTCTATCTTGGTCCTCAACAATTCATTGTCAACTGAGGTAGAAAATCCATTATGGAGACTCTCCTCAAGTAATTCAATACGTTCTTCCAATTCACGAATGCAAAGATCCACCCTGCCAAAAGTATTCTTATTCCAAGTCCGTAATATGACTTTCATCCTTTTCAATTTTTCGGCGAGTTTAATCAAATTATTCTCACCCTGGGTCTCTATAGACCAAGCCTCCCGAGCCACCCTGAGAAAATCATTATACAATAACCACATATTCTGGAAACGAAAGGGAGACGGTCCATACCTGGGCAAGGAAGGAGTCAATTGAAGGACGAGGGACGAGTGATCAGAAGTGTTGCAATTCAGAAGACTGGCCACCGCTCCAGCACATTTGACAGTGAAATTATTATTAACCAAAATACGATCAAGTTTAGCCCAACTACGGGCAAGGCCCTGTTGGCCATTACACCAAGAAAATTATGTACCAGCGAGGTTCCAATGTAACAAACCACAGCTATCAATACAACAATTAAATTCATTCATAGCCAGCTGAGATCTTGGATTTCCACCTCTTCTTTCAGAGTCAGCCCGAATAATATTAAAATCACCCATAACAGCCCACAGAATACCCACACAATTAATACTGCTCAAATGGGCCCATAACTCACGACGCTCGATCATAGAACATTTAGCATAAATAAAAGAAACCATCAAAGTCTTCCTATTAAGAGAAAACAAACCTGCAAAGGATTGACTGGACACCGCAATCACATCCATATCTATCTCCTCTAACTAAAAAAGCCAAATTTTACCTCCCTCTTCTACATTTGAAGCAGATTTATTAAACCCAATACGACGCGCCCACGAATGAATTTTGTCCACTGCTTGAAACGGCTCAGAAATAGCTAAGATCGAGATATTCATCTTTCAAATCAACCCCCGTAACCTTCTCTTGGAAGTGCCCAAACCCCGGACATTCCACACCAATATATTGTCAAGCATTAAAAAGTTTGAGAGGGAGAGCCTTCGCTCTCTTAGATCTCCTTGGGACAATATTACTTTCATCAATGGAAACTCCCTCCCCTATGCGCGAGACGCCGTGGTCTGAGGTGTAATCCTTATTTGCATCACCCACCTGAACATTTTCCTCATCCGACAGTGCATCAAACTTATTCGTACATAACAAAATTTCCAACCTACCCGAACCTTCCCCTTCTTCCTCTTGTGTAATATCTTGGACGAGCACCTCTTCAACCACACTATTATTAACTTGAGCCGAACCTGAGACCACTGTTGTATCAAGAGAATTGTTTCTCCCCACCTGTACTTCTATCCCTTGACGGCACACAACCCCTCTCCCCTGTACACATTCTCAATTCTTCAAAATTCAGAACACACTCTTCTGTAACAGCATGCGGAACTGGGCTCGGCACCAACCTTGGGCTACATTAAGACGATTCGTTCACCACCATAATAGGAGATATGCCCTCCCCTGCACTAGTTTTCTCCCTTTCCACACCTTCCGACTAGGTCGCTTGCTTACCGAAAGAGTCTTCCACTGGTTTAATCATCTGGTCCGTGGTCTGCTGAACGGGTAGCTTCTCTTCCACATTCTCCACCTATTTCCGACCCACTTCCTTCCACGTCCCGTGAGTCTCTGTTTTTCCACCATCTTTCCCCTGTTTCATCATACCACTCCTACGTGCAGGACGCTGGCCATTCCAGCATACCACCGCAGTATGCCCCTGACGGAAACAATTGTTGCAATAAAACCCAGGCTTCTCATATCTCACCAGTTGCCAGATTTGACTCCTCCCAACCATCATCGAAAAACCAGCAATCTGTTCTTCCCAAAGGTCCACCTCAACGCACATCCTTGCTCCTGTGGCTCAGGTTCTATATATGGTGGCGTTATCAGTGCCCAAAAACCATCCGAACCTGGTTGTAAAACTTTGGAGACAATCCAACCGATACAGGTGAAGGGGAAGGCCTGGCAAGAAGATCCATTGAGGAGCAATGGGGGGTTCTTTTTTCACATCAAAACCCACGGACCAACTGAACAACCGGAACTGCACTCCTGCCACCACCCTACCTTCACGAGCCCAAGCATCGAAGTAGTCGCTTTCATTGGCTAAATGCAGTAGAACGTGAAAGTCATCCATAAAACTTACCATCGGCACCTCACTGAACCCCCAAGATTTAATAATATGGCTTCTAAGGACATCTATGGAGGGTCTCGTATTCAAGAATTTCAGAACCAACGTGAACTTTAGATCTTCAGCAGCCCTTTCCTTCTCAGTATCAGAAAACACAAAACCCAGATCCCCATTAATCACCTCAGGCCTTCAGATTGGAATTTTGAATTTAGGAGAAGGAATCGGCTGCTGCAGGGCCTCCATGAAACTCCTGCGCTCAGTATCACCTTCGCCGGTAGATCGCTCCAGCCCCACCAAAGGGGGCCCTATCGACTTCATCTGATCCTGCCCGCCGGTAACACAGGCCACCGGAGGGCCGTTCATCACAGCCCACGAAGAGGTTGCGCCGCATGGTTAGAAACCCTAGCAGAGTATGCATGCAACGTAAAAGGAAAGAACTATGGAAAAAACCTCAGTTATTTGTTCAAAATCATTCATGAACTTTGATGAAAGAGAAAGCATTTTTGTAATAACTGGTGTAGACATGAGCTTATTTTCAGGCATTTTATTTCTGAACTGTGCAAAATTGAGCGAATAGGAAATTGTGTATAAATTATACTTTTGTGATCTGATTCTATTCTGTTCTGAAAATGTTCTGAACTCTAATATGATATGATGTGATTTCTGAAAACTTTTGACATGACATTTTGAATCTAGATATGGTTTGTGGATGGTGATCTATTTTACCTGCCACAGGTGCTAATAGTGGTTTCTGTTTGAGTTGATGCCAACTATTATGTTTCTGGTGCACCCAAAGTGGTTTTTATAGTGCTCTTTCCTGTGCACACTCGAGGCTTTTAGAATAAATATAGAGAAGATTCACATTCTATTTCTACTAGATTAGCTACTAGGGTTTGTACAACCCTACCACGGTGTTAAACATGGCCTCTAATGTGACATGATATTCTGGTATGATGGTGGTAAATTTTGCTACACTAAAAGAATTTTGAATAAGAATATTTTTTTAACTTTCACTCTGATATTTTTTATAACATATTTTGATTCTGAATTTTGACCATATAAATACTTTGTTCTACATTCTGAACTCTGTAAAAGCTCATGTTTACACATTGGTTTATGTTATCTACTTACTGAGTTGTTAATAACTCACCCCCTTATCTCCATAACATCTTTAAGATAATCTTGATGATTCAGTTGCAGACCAGGTGTAGGCAATATTAGTGAAGTTTGATGATCATAGAGGAACAAGTTCTTGATGATACATTGGTTTTTTTGGTTATTTTGATATGTTGAGTTAAGGATATGTTTCGAGTCTTTGGATAATTTCTAATTTATTTTATTAAGAATTTTTTTGTTGTCACTATGAAGGAACGTGGATTTTTGGTTTGAGTAAATGAACTAATATTGTATAGTGTTTTTTCTAGATTTTATAGCGTGATATTGGAGTTGATATTAGAGTTGATATTAAGTAATAAGAGCTAACCCTCCAGACCTCCGGGACCGGAGAGTTACAAATGTATATGGAGGGTATATATAAGATATATTACATGAAAGAGAACTAATCAATCATCTCCACAAAGACTTATTAACCATCATTTATTACAGAAATTACCTAACTTTTCATGTGCGGAGTAAGTATCAATGTTGATTATCAATATGTGCGGGATCGTGTGGCTGTCTCGATTTACTTCAAACCCAACTAGGTAACACACACAACTCGAATCTCACCAAAACTGGCTATTAGACCCTGCTCGATTATTCAAATTGATTGAGATAATCTTACTCAACTCTCAAGTCCCACCATCATGGCGGTAAAGCCAAACATAAAGGAAGGAATTAGGGTTTGCTGCCATGCTAGTGGCCTGGTTTTGAGACTTGACAATGTATATGGAGGGTATATAGAAGATATATCACATGAAGGAGAAGTAATTAATTATCTCCTCAAACAAACATGTATAGACTAATTAACCGCCATTTATTTCATAGCTCTAGTCTTGCATATTAATTGTAGTTGGCAGTTGGTGTATATGTTACAAGGAAGAAGATATTCATTATTCAGGGTTGCTTTCGAGCTCATGTCCTCATCTGATTGCCAACTTGCCACTAAAACAACTTTACTGGCACAAGATTAAGAGGTGTTTTCTTGCTAGTAGTAAGGTTACAACCAAGTGACTCTTCCATGTTAATATCTTCCTCCATCATCCCAGGCGGCAATTTCCAATCGAAGCAATACAAAAGATTCGCCAATGCAAGCTCAATGGTTGATGTTCCCATATACATCCCAGGACAACCTCTTCTGCCAGCTCCAAATGGCAATAACTCAAAGTTTTGCCCTTTATAATCAACAGAGCGATCAACGAACCTTTCTGGGATGAACTCTTCTGGATTCTTCCAGTATTGGGGATCTCGTCCTATTGCCCAAGCATTAACATGAATGATTGATTGAGGTTTAATGTCATAACCATTGAGCTTGAAAGGTACCATGGGTTGTCTTGGCGGTAGCAAAGGGACTGGAGGGTGCAACCTAAAAGTTTCTTTTAGTATCATCTTGATGTATGGAAGGTGATCCATGTCAATTTCAGGGACTCTTCCTTTGTTTCTAACGATTTTTTTTAGTTCATCTTGTGCTCTCTTCATCACTTTTGGGTTCCTAACAAGCTCTGTCATTGCCCATATCATGGTAATTGCACTATTGTCGACTCCACCTAAGAAGAGATTCTGATGATAGAAAAAATATTACATTTAGTAGATGAAAACCTTAATTAATTCGTAAATATAAACCTTGGAAACGAGAAAATGAAATTAATAGCCTAGGGGAAGAGATAGGAAGTACTGGGTTTGTTTGATTAACAGGAATTTAAATTAGAATTTTTTTAGAGCTGTTGGTTATTGAGTTTTGTGATAGTAATTGCAAAATTTGTACAAAATAAATTGTTTGAATTATCTTTGAAAAATGGAATTAAGGAAATGTTTGGATATAATTCTTAGCTCATCTCATATTTTATTTCATTCTCAAAGATTACTCAAATATAAATACTTTCAAATTAATCATTACAATTTTTTCAAACTAATCATTATAATTTTTTCAAATAAAAAAAAATTCTAACTTTTTCAATTTTCAAAATAAAAATCATATTAAAAAAGTTTGTTCTAACAATATTTTAATTTTATAATATTTTTTATTCAACTTTTTCTCTCTCATTTCCTAAAATCTAAAAAATACTTAACTTAAACTATCTTATTGCTATTCATAAACCATCTTATTATTATTCACAAAATTCTTATTTCATCTCATTTTCCAAATATCCCCTAAGACTACGTTTGGATGTTGATATAATCTTAGATAATATGTGAATCATAATGAAAAAATAATGAATAGTAGTAAAAATTGTTAGGACTTTTTACTAAAGTCGAAAATTTGTTTAAATATAATATTTTTAAGATTTTTTTTTTTAATTTTTGTGCTTTTTGCTTTTAACTTAAATCTAAGTAAATCATTAAATAAAAAGTTGAAATAGAATTTTTTTTTTTAAAAAAAACTTGAAAGATGGTTGAATTGAACTTAAAAATAAAAAATAAATGAAAAAAGTTAAAACTCTTAACAAATCAAGACCAATTACCATGAGAACTGCCTTAATGTTTGCTTTAGAGAAGTGAGCAGCATCAGCCTCGGTTTGCTCGCTCTCTATTTTCAACAGCACATCAATAATGTCTTCATGCTCTGGTTTTGTTCTGTCAGGCTTGAGATGAAAATCAATCACCTGTTGGAAAAAATCATCCAACTTATGGAAAATCCTTTCTAGCCTTTCAAGTCTACCAGAGAGCCTATCCACAATCCACCCCACGTATGGAACGTACTCAGATGCATTGAAGCTCCCTAGCATGGCTGTAGCTTCATGAACAACTTCTTGAAACCTTTCATTATCTAAATAACTCCCATAGAAACTCATACCAAAAACAATTCTAGAAGTCACATTTGCAGCGAGAGCAAACAGCTTCTCAGATAGATCAACAAAAGTTGCAGAAGAAGAAGACTTCCATATTGAATTGATAAGCATATCCACTTCTTCTTCCCTAATGGATCGATATGACTGCACCATCTTCACACTAAAAACTTCAAGAACACATATTTTCCTCATCTCTCTCCAATATTGACCATAAGGTCCAAAAGTGATGTCTCGATAATTGTATGCAAGTCTTTTGGTGGTGACTAAGCGCGGTCTGCTGCAACAGTTAACATCATGAACTTTTAAGACCTCTTGGGCAGCCTCAGCAGAAGATATGACAATATTAGGGATCTTGCCGAGTTTAATCAGCATCACAGGACCATACTTTTTAGAAAGTCTACAGAGAGATTGGTGACGCAATTCACCAAGTTGATGCAAGTTACCAATAATGGGAAGCTTCGGAGGGCTTGGTGGTGGATGCAGCTGCTTGTTTTGCCTTTGAGCTGCAAGCTTCTTTTTCATGAGCAGCAGCAAAGGAAGACATATCAGAAGAGCAATCCACAAGAGTATGGCATAAAGAGTCATTGTTGAAACCTTTCTGTATGTTCAACCAAGCTTCCTTGCTCTGAAATTGTTCTTTACCCCTAATTTGAATATATATCAGGAAAGTAAGCAACAATGTGTACGTAGAACGATGGAATTTTAGATGGGTTGATCTTTTAGTAATTTACTTCTAGGTCATTTCCTAAGCATTATCCTAGCTTCTTGGTATCCTGAAAGCCGAAAGGTTCTGCAGCTCTCAGCAACACGTTACACGTACACTGCCAAGTTGCAAACATGCATTCATGTGTGAGCTGTAGTTTTTACTCAAATTCGTCATCAATAATCATTTACGTACAGCTATTGTTCTCCTCCTATTTGTTTGAAAATTTCTTTAATTTTAGTTACTAATTTTGAGTATACTTTAGTTAAAATAATTATTTTATGTTAAAAAAATTAATCACATTAATAAAATACATAAAAAATAAATAAAAGTGATTGTATATAGAATTTTTAATTTTACATAATTAATATTAAAATAATTGATAATTTGATATACAAAACTATTTAAATTAAACTATATTAATACATATAATTGGCATATATATGAAAATAGAATGAACAAAAAAAAGACTACTCTTTAGCATTCAAATTCTTCAATCATCATCATCAAATTACATTTATGGTTTTGCAGCATAATTCAACATGCATTTATTTTAAAAATAAAAAATAAAAAAACTTGCGTTGCTTTTATGGTCAAGTCAGCATGAGGTATATTACAGTTAAAAAAAGAGTTGGGTTGACAGACCAATTCAGGGGTGGCTGATCAATACGAGTCACGACAACTTAGACAACTTATACCTGTACCTCCATGTTTCAATGTGTTCTACTGAGATATGATTTTTGTTTCTGCTTCTCCACGGCCGACTGCCTATATTGTCTTTTTATATTTATGAGCTATTTGCTGCTTTTCACCGCCTTCTTCAATTTCTGGAACATCAGTCCTCCTTTGAATCACCGCTTCACTCATTTTTGACAAATCAATCCCTTCCACCGTTTCATATTTTGCTTCAATCATATTTCTACTCTAGAAATTCCATCATCTGCTCTGTCAAACTACCTCATCTACCTCTACTCCTACGCTCTCCGTAAGTGCCTTTCCTTCCTCTCATCTTAATATTGATTCTACCACCTCTATAACACTTCTATGGGAAGCAACACCCAATCACGATGCACCCCAAATGTAGAAGAGGAAGTCTCCTTTAAGATTCTGGTTTCTTGAGTGATTCCGAAGAGTACCAGATTCTGTGAGGAAAAATATCCTCATAGCCAATCCATTTTGTTGGTGACGCTTTACCTATTGCTGGGCCTGAATCCATGGGTTGTTCGAGTTGCCCTTCCTCCATCGACAGACCAACCTTTCTCATACTGCTATGGTTGTTCCTTGTGTAAATCATGCAGTTTTGTTTTTCTAGCTTGGTGAGTCAGACAGAAAATACCCTAACAAAATCAAACCAAATCATACAAATAAATGTCCATGACAGCCAAACACAAAAAAAAAAAAAAACCCACACAATGAACAAAATGATTTCTTACACTATGATCACATAGATCATACCATACACATGAAAGGCAAAAATAAAAATATAAAAAAAATAAGAATACCACTACAAGAAATCAAGTCATTTGCAGCGCTTAAAATCGTTGCAAAAGACCACATAAACTGCTGCATATACTCTTTTACAGCGACTTTAATTTCCTTGCACGTTCGTTGCAATAATCGCGTCTTTTTTGCCCAAAGCAGTGCAAAAAAAAAAATTCGTTGCTAAAACCACCATTTCCAGCGAAAATGTTCCCTTGCTAATACTTTTAACATCGCTGCAACTGAGCTCATGCCCATATACATCTATCGCTGAGAAATCTCAATTACAACATAATAAAATCCTTGCAAATACTACCAAAATCGCTGCAATTCCTTTCTATAACTGCAGTGATTAATAAAAAAGTGTTGCAAATAAGTTTTTCCAACGTAATATAAATGCTGAAATTTAAACCAAAAGCGCTGGTAAAAACAAAAAACTGTTGCAAATGTCATCATCCAAGTGATTGAAATCGTTGTTAAAGTGTAATTACAGCATTTCAAATTGTTGTAATAGCTCAATAAAGCGCTGCAATTGCTTACTCATTTCCAACGATTTGTTACAAATTTGTTGGAAATAAGATTTTGCAGCGTAACGGAAATGCTGCAAAAGAAACCAAATGCGCTGTAATTGCTCAATGAAGCGCTGGAATTTCAGACTCATTTCCAGCGATTTTTTAGAAAATTGTTGCGAATAAGGTTTTGCAGGGTAATAAAAATGCTGAATATGCAACTAAAATTGCTGGAATTAATTAATAGTAATTGCAGCGATTTGTCTTAAAATTGTTGTAAATGAGAATTTGCAGCGTAATGTAGATGCTGAAAATAGGATGAAAAGCGCTGCAAAATGTCAAAACTGTTGCAAATATGGTCACTTAGAATCGTTGTAATAGTTCGAGAAAGGTGGAATTGCTTACTCATTTCCAGGATTTTTTAGAAAATTGTTGCAAATACAATTTTCAGGGTAATATAAATGCTGAAAATGCAACTAAAATCGCTGGAATTAATTGATAGTAATTGCAGCGATTTGTCTTAAAATTGTTGGAAATGAGAATTTGAGCGTAATGTAGATGCTGAAAATAGGATGAAAAGCGCTGCAAAATGTCAAAACTGTTGCAAATATGGTCACTTAGAATCGTTGTTAATTGCTAATTGCAGCATTAAGAATCGCTGCAATTAGTATGAAATTCGCTAGAATTAAGTTATTGGTGTATTTTTTTTTCCCGATCTCGCCAGTTATGTTAGTTATATATATATATAACCGTCATTTACGAACTTGATCTGAAATATAGTTTTTATTTCTCGTGTTCATGTTAATGACTAATAAATCATTTATATATTAACTTTTTTTAATACCTTAAACTTCACTTAATTTAAGTCATTTAATTGTTGTTAATTCATCATTCATTGGCATCACCACAAGTTTAATAATCCTACATGAAACGAATACACCTATGAGCAATTTTATTCCATTGCTATATAACACTTATAGTTTATCCAACACCCAATTTAGAAATAGGAAAATTTTAGGCACTTTCATTATAAATCTATAACCTTTTTCATCGAATATAATAAATCAAATACTTTCATTCATCTAAAGCTAATGAAAAATTCACATTAATGTAGTTATGGGCTATATACATTGGGGTAGACCAATTTCTGCTTGCAAAACCTACAACTTACAAAATACTAACATATATAAATCTCATTTCTTGCTTCTAAACATTATCTAAAAATGTCCACATTCATGAACAATTGTTCAACTGTCCTGCTCCTCTATGGACTAAAATACTTTAATGTATTTGATAACAATGTGCACCTGGGCATTGGGTAGAACAGCTTCAACACGTCTGCATCAAGTGGGGTGGGGGGGATTCATTGTTCACATTTTTGTGCCTTGCAATCTCTCCAACTCCAATCTGTCAATGACCATATAGAGAGCCGTTATGTAAAAAGGCACTTTAAATAGAGCAAACATTTATTCTTGAGAATTTAGTTCTTTTTCATCACTGTTTTCCATTCATTAGAGCATTGGCATTGGATTGGCTATCTTAATCTTCAAAATTTGAAGAATATGTAACTTTTTATTTTTTAGCTAATCACTTAACTTTTAAAACCTACATTGGATTAGCTATCACATTCTCTATAATAATAAAATATTATTATTTTATAATTTTTATTTTTTTATACTTTTTTATTTTATTTTTCTAATGTGATATAACCTCCAATAATCATATTCCTTTTCATATTCATAATCAAACAATCTATAATATAATAATCTTATATGTATATAGATGACAAAATCTCATATGTTAAAAAAAAATTTCATATGTACACAATCCATAATAATCCCATTTCTATAATATAACAATCTATGCTTCTCTCAATCACGAGATAAGAAGGAAATCCCTAATTTCCTTTTCCATTAATTGATGTAAACAGCTAAAAATGTTTTACATGATCCCATCTCCACCTAGACTCAAGCACTTCAATATTATGTAGCAGTTAATGTCATGAACTCAGAGTACCACTTTAACAAATTTTTATGCCACAGTTAAGTTTCAACTTATATGTCTAAAATGCAATTATTCAATAGAGAAATCTTGCGATATTGCCAGTGATTCTACTCTCAACAATTCATTTTTTCTGTTATTTTGGCTGTCATGGAAATCCAATTATACAACAGATAATCACAATGTATCATCTTGATCCTTACACACATATCACATTTGTCAGATCAGTACTCGATAATTAACAGATCAATGGTGGAGATGGTACATTGTGAATAGATTGTGAAAGAAACCTTATGAGAATAGCTTAAGAGATGAAACCCGAGGCTGCCATCTTGGCTAATAAGCCCTTAGTCAGTCATGTTCTCTAAACAGGAAACTAACACAAATAAGGAAAAATAAAATTATTCTTTCAAATTGCCTAAAGCATGGTTTCCTAGGGTTACTTCTCAACATTCTGACTAAGTTCTACTTTTCAAAAAACAAAAAAGGGACAAAGTTCTCTGATTTTTTATATTATCCTGCAATTGCATCCAAAATTTTTTAGGAAAAAATCCCTATCCGCTTTACCTCTTATACTGGCAAGGATTATTTACATATTTCCGAGTACTTTTCAGGATTTCATAAATCCCAATTGATCCAAAACTCTACATCAAAGTACAGCTCAATTGGGCTCTTGATGCAACACAGACCTAGTGTCAGCTTCTTAAAGAACAAAATCGTGAATAAGTCAAGACTTCTCTCAAAGAAACTATTGTTATATGGATCATTCCAACATTAAAAATCAGCCCAATGATCATCATGACTCATGAACCCATCATCGACCAAACAGAGTATGCAATCCATTATCATAATATTTATTTTCAATACTCCATATAAGCTCCCTGATCGTGATCTCCAAACAAAAATCAGATTAAAAAGATCCATAATCAAGTACAAAAGTGATAAAACAGAGACCTGGGAACATATATGATATTATGTGATGGGATCATATAAATGAAGCCTAAGAGCTCTCTACAGACCATATACAGAAAAAAAAACCGTAGATTTCCTGTTTTTTAACAGGAAATTTCCTGTTTTTTTGCATAGGAGGCCAGCCAGACCCTCTATTTGGTGTCATGTGCAACTTCTGTATGTTTCTTTAAAAAATAAAAGAAATATTTATATTAGTAGAATATGTAAATGTCTATTCTCATTTATTTTTTTTATTATCGGAGTAAATGTAAAAATATAATAATAAATTTTTAATAATAAGTAAGCGTGTACGTAGAACGATGGAATTTTAGACGGGTGGATCTTGCAGTAATTTACTTCTTGATCTTTTCCTAAGCATTATCCTAGCTTCTTGGTATCCTGAAAGCCGAAAGGTTCTGCAGCTCGCAGCAACACGTACACTGCCAAGTTGCAAACATGCTTGCATGTGTGAGCTGTAGATTTTACTCAAATTTCGTCATCAATGATCAGTTACGTACATCTATTTTTCTCCCCTTATTTGGGTTGACAGGACTAATTCAGGGGGCGACTGATCGTATTGTCGCGACTATAAAAAAAATAGACTTTTATAATTAATTAATAATAATAAAACGACTATTAACAACTAAATTAATTATTAATAATCTTTTCATTACTATTAATTGATCGTAAAAATTCATTTTTCTTATAGTGACAATAACTTAGACATACCTCAACACTTCTATTCACTTCTCAACATACTATGTTGACAAGTACCACTCGGAGCTCAGAGTTGAGGCCTCTTTCAACAAAAAAAAATTATTAATTTGTCACGCAACTTTTTAATCTTTATACAGATGCTTTACTGTATTATATATATTTACTATAAATGCTTTGATCTGACGTATCAATTTGTCACTTTCGAATTAATCTTTTTTTCGTACGTACTGGAGCCAGCTGGTAGTTCATATATTTTTGTTTTTTTTATTTAATGATTAATTAAATATTTTTTTTAACATTATATGTTTTTATAAAAAATATATGTAAAAAATACAAAATTAACTAGCAATAGCTCCATACCAGTGATGAATGGAGAGCCATCCATTTTGTTTCTAGAAACGACATCAATTGTATTGGGATTTAAGACATGGACAATGCTAGAGATTTCACTAGGGAATCCCGTTGCCCATCTCGCTAGTGTTTTTTTTTTTTTTTTTTTTTTTTTTTTTTTACTTTACATCATTTTTTTAACACTTTTAAATATTTTTTAAAAAAGAAAAAAATTTAAAACATTATTAAACACTATTTTTTTAATTCCTAAGTTATATATATAATTTTTTTAAAAAAACTTGGAGCGGGATCCCTATCATTTTTCTTTAATATTTGAGGATCTTATAGAATTCTCGTGATGGGCACCAAAGTGGACCATGTCTTAAAAATCATATTCGAATTCCAAATGGGCAATAATAAGATCAAGAGTTAAGAAAGTCAAGGAAATATTGCAAAAAGTGGAGCAATCCACATGGAACATGTCTAGTAAGAACCCAACATTCAAGATGGGCTTAATGGAAGAAAATCCAGTTTCATTCAGGTGATACAACAAGCTATGGAAGACATGACTTAGGCCTATTGTTTTTAAAGGCTTTCAACTTGTTTATTTCATTAAAATGACTTATTTTATTATCCATAGGAATTAATTTAGAATAATTGGGCTTGGAGATGTCCAGCCCACACATATGTTTTACGTTTTATGAACTAGGGTTTCAAATGAAATTTTTAAAGAGTAGTTTAGGGATGTTTTAATTTTCAAATAGGGTTTCTTTAGGGAAGGCCTTGTATTTTGCCCAAGGATATTTTGGAAAATATTCTTAAATTTTTAATTTAGGGTTTTATCTTGTTTAGGAGAAAGGTTGTAGCGCGGCATTATTCATAGTTACTGTAGCCGCACTATTCAATGGTATTTTTGGAAGATGGGGATTCATTTTACCTAGGGTTTTGTGAGACTTTAGTAATTTAAATACTCTTTATAGCCTCATTTTAACAGTCTAAATAAAAGTTTATAAAAATTGATAAATTTTATTTATTGTGAGTTGAGTTTATCTCCTCTTGTTCTTGATTGAACGTTTAAAGTTATTAAAGGTAAATCATAACCTTTGTGATGTTCCTCCTTTGTTATCTGGGTTCTTGAGATAAGTTCTTCAATGGGTCTAGATTTTAATATAATCTAAGTTCTTAAAACGAGTTCCTTAACGGGTCTAGATTCTTCCATCCATTGACTTGATTATGACTTTTTTGGGTAAGTTTTCAAATTGATTATGGGTTCAAGGGATTCCAATTCCATGGGTCCATATCATTTGGAACTCAGAGCTCAATTTTTCAATTAGGTCTGATTCTATCTTTTATTTGTTGCATCTTTAATTCTAGAGCTTCATTGTTCTAGGGTTTCAAAAAAAAAATTAGTGGGCTGCCGAATTTCTCATTATTTTCTAGGGTTTGATTGAATTCCTTATCCTAGGGTTGGTTTGGCCAAATTACATTATCTTGAGGCTGCCAAGATTGTTTTGTTATTAGGGTTTTTTGTGTTGGCCAAAATTTCATCTTATCATGGCTATTGTGTTCTTCATCATTTTAGGATTTCATTGATTCCCTTCTAAATTTCTATAATTCTTGTGTGTCAAATTCAATTGTTTGATTTTCACAATTGAATCAATTGTTTGTGATTGAATTATTAATAAAAGAAATGAAAAGAAAAGAAAAGAAAAAGAAAAGAAAAAAATATATTTTGAAAAAAAAATCCCAATTTTTTTATTAAGCCTTATCATCAAAGGGGGCTGAATATATCATTATAGTTCATATCTTGTTCTGTAATTACTCTTTTCCTGATATCAATTCCTTGAGTCTCGTATCATTTTATTCCTTCCGTGTTTCTCTATTCTTGTTTCTTGGACCTAATTACTAGTTGGAATAAAACAAAGTTGTATTGTCTTGATTAAGTTCAATTAGTTCTTAAAGAATTTGAGTGGGAAAACTGTTGAGGTAAAAGGTAAGAGAGTGTGAGATCATTATCGGGAAAAAACTAATTAAGAGTGAAATACAAGTGGCGTGTCATTATTTGAGCGTAAACAAGTAAGGAAGTGTGTGAGGTTTTTTTCCCTAACATTCTCTTTGTGCAGTGCATACAATGTCTCATAAAAGTGACTCATCACCAAAGGGAATGGTAGATAACTCCTTTTTATTGTAGGTCATGCAACAACAGTTTGAATAGTTGAACATGGTATTAGGGGAAGTGAGGGATAGGATAAATCATCGAGATACAGTGAGTAGAAATCTACAAGGTGGGAGATATACGAGGAGACGTGAATATGAGTATGAGAATGAAGGGCATGGTGAGTCTCTTATTGCTAGGCGTGCTCTCAATACACAAATTAAAATAAATTATATGGAGCAACAAAGAGAGAATAGTTTTCATACTAGATGCCACGTCAACAACAAGGTATGTAATATGATCATTCATGAAGGAAGTTGTACTAATGTGGCTAGCACAACTTTACTTAAGAAATTGAATTTGCCTACCTTGAAATACCCTAAACCATACAAGTTGCAGTGATTGAATGATTGTGGTGAAGTTAGGGTAAATAAGCAGGTGCTTGTATCTCTTTCAATTAGAAAGTACCAGGATGAGCTGCTCTATGATGTTGTGCCTATGCATGCTGGCCATATTTTGTTTGGAAGGCTATGCCAGTACGATAGAAGGGTGATCCTTAATGTGGTTAAGAACATATACAGCTTTGTAAATGATGGCAAAGTAATCAAACTAACTCATTTATCCACAAAACAGGTCCATGAGGACCAACTAAAGTTGAAAAGTAAGATTGATCAAAAAAGAAAGAGTAAAAGTATAGTTGATCAAAAAAAAAAAAAAAGAGAAAGTGAGATTGATAAAAAAAGAAAGAGTGAATGTGAGGTTGATCAAAAAAGAAAGCGAGAAACTGAAATTGATCAAAAAAGAGAGAATAAAAGTGAGATTGAGCAAAAAAGAAAAAGGGGGAGTGAGATTGAGTAAGAAAGAAATAGTGAGACCGAAATTGACGGAGAGAAAAATAAGAGAGAAAACAAATGAGGGTGAGACTAAAACCTCAAGAAAAAAAGAAAGTGAAAAAAAAAAGAGAAGAGTGAAAAGAAAAACGAAAGTTAAGAGAGTGAGAGAAAAACAAAGAAAGAAGTGAGTTTTTATGCTAATGCAAGCTTTTATACTAATGAATTTAATGACTCTTTACCTAGTATTATTGTTTCTTTGTTGCAGGGATATAAGGTCATGATGTCTAGCGGAGTGTTTAGTAGATTGCCACCTATTAGAGAGATAGAGCAATATATTAATTTTGTACTAGGTGCGACAATACCTACCTAACTTTCTTTAAAGAACATGAGTTTTTGACGTACTTGAATGAGCAAGGTAAGTTGACTAGAATGCATGCCAAGTCAAACGAATGTATTGAGACTTTTCCTCATGCAATCAAGTACACATAAGGTAAGGAAAATTTTGTGGTTGATGCTTTAGCAATAAAGTATGTCCTTGTCATCATTTTAGATATAAAGTTATTCAGATTTAAATATGATAAAAAATTGCATGCTAATGATGATGACTTGGCTATTGTGTATCGAGTACGTGAGAAAGTATCGCTTGGTAAGTGCTATAAACTAGATTGGTATTTGTTTAGAGTGAATAAACTTGATGAGCTTGCTAATCTTATGCATGAAATGTTTGTGCATAAATGTGGGAACATTTTGGTGTATAAAGGACTTTAGACATGTTGCATGACCATTGGTGGGAGTATTGTTTCCCACTCATTGAGTTTGCATATAGTTTGAATTGTCACTTTGGTATAAAGAAGATTTTAGGCGTATTACATGAATATTTTTTGGAGTACTATTTGCCATTCATTAAGTTTGCAGATAATTGGAGTAGTCATTTTGGTGAACAAAAAACTTCAAATGTGTTTCATGAACATTTGTAGGAGTATCATTTATCATTCATTGACTTGTTGTATAAACATTTCTTTAGACCTAAGATGAAAAGAGACGTCTGTTTGAACTGTTAAATTGCATATTTTAGCTATTTAAAACCAATGTATTTCAATTCTTCGTGACATTATTATTGGTTTTAGATAAAAAAATAGTTAATAAGCATAAATACGAGTCGTGATTTTTAATTGATTAATATCATGTTTATGCTTAATTTTATAACTATGATTTAATTAGATAATATTTCCTCACATATATAATATATTTTTAATAATTTATTTTTCTTTATTATTTATTTCGAGTGTTATTTTTATTTTTTCATTTGCAGTATAAATAAAATTCACAGAGAAAGGAGAGCTGGACGTGGAGGCTTCTTGCAATTAGACGGTGAACCAAAAGTTGTCAATATTAACGGAAAGCAAGCCGAAAGCAGAAGAAGACAGATAGCAGAAGAAGAAGTTTACGGAACTTACGGAAGAAAACAAAACAGAGAAGAAAAACAGTGTTTACGTAAAAGTAGAGAGCTGGACGTGGGGAGAAAAGAGATTTTCCGTGAAGATAGTTACGGACTGGACGGCAAGGAGAAGACGACACACACATGCAGCAGCTTCAGACTTCGGCAGCACATAAAACGTAGATGAGGAAAGGAGAGGAGAAGTTTACACGTAAAGGAAGGAAAAGAGGAGCCGTGCTTGGATTAAATGGAAAGGAGGAGCCGTCTATAAGAAGGAGGGTGCTGTTTTTAAAACCAGGGGGACTTCCCCTCCTAGCTGGAGTGAGACTTGGCTAGGAGGTGGAAGGGAAAGATTGGTAGGAAAGACATTTGGTAGTGAACGATGCAGGGGTACGTGGAGCGTTGGAGTTGAGAGATGCTGAATTTTCTGGAGCTGATTAGTCTGTCATTGAGTCGGTCATTGAGGTATTAAATTGAGTGAAGGGAAGTAGAAAAGAGAGGAAAGTCTGTGCGTGAAAAAGAGATTGAGGTTGAAGTGAGGAAAAGAAACGGAGGTTGAGGGAGTTTACGTTTGAGCAAGGTTGGTGTGAGACTTGAAGTGAGTTTTATTTGCTTTGTTTTTGAGAATGAAAAACAGAGACTGTCGGGCCCTTGGAGGAAGTTTACGGACTGACTGAAGAAGACACGTAAACGATGAAGGGCTTCGGGTTTTCATCTGGGATTTTTTCTGGACACTGCACTTCAAATAAAGGACTGAGTTGTTGTTGCAAGCTGCAGCTGTTCTGGACGAAAACTGGATTTCTCGGCAGCACTGAACTTGAGCTTGATGCTGGACCTGAGTACCGAACGGAGCCATAGTTTCTTACGGACGGAAAGGGAGTTGGTCGTTTATTTTTTTTAGTTTTCTTGCATTCTGTTTTTGTTTACAGACCATTGTGCTCGGCGGCATCTTTATTTCATTTAAACTTTCTTTTGGTTCAAACCTTAAGTAGCCGGTTTTCACTTACTCGTTTTCAGTTTTCGTTTATTCTCTGGATCTATTGTGTGGTGGAGTCAGCGTGGTGCTGCTTATCGGCCACGGCTTTGGTTTTATTTTTCTGCAGTTTATTTTATTTTTCATTTGGCAATTTAGCATCTTTGTTTTTCTTCTTGTGTGTTATTTTATTGTGTTTTATTTTAATATCTTCATGAAAAATGTTTATTTGATTTCTATAGCACTTGTGGTGAACATGGTTGGCTAAATTTTCATACTAAGGTTATAGGTGAAGTTTAATGATTTGAAAATTGTTTTCGGATCGTCGACAAATTTATTTTGTGAGTTTGATCGATTGAATGATTTTATTATTGGATAATTTGATTATCTATATATTTATCTTGATTCATTGTGATTTCCGAATACAGTGAATGCTTGAGAAATCCCCGTGATAGTTAAATAAATTTGTAAGCATTTTAATCATCAATCGTCCAAGCTCAATCATTAGTAATTATTTATCTTGATTTTAAATGCTAAATCTTCCAATTAAACGGAATCATTATTCTAGTTTAATTGAAGTAATTCGATCGGAAACAATATTTTAAATTATTAAACGGATCCTCGAAACCTTAGTCTTTTTCCATATCAATATAGCTTATCATTTTAGTTTTGTTTTGTCACGATAAAAATCATCATTTCTATAATCTCATTTTAGTTTCAAGCACACATCTCTTTTAGTATTTTATTTTCATTTGTTTGAGAGAATTTTTCACATAAGTCAATCCCTGTGGATTCGATCCTGTAAGGTACTACAACACCTGTATACTTGGCGGTAAAACTGCACTAAATTTTGGTTCATTAATTTGAGTTAAAGTTTAGGCGCAACAACGTCAATCGCATTTGTGGCAGCAAGTGCATTACATGTAGAAAGGCCAAATCTAAAGTTTTGCCACATGAGTTATATACACTTTTACCCGTTCCTAGTGAAGCGTTGGTAGACATATCTATAGACTTTATTTTGGATCTGCTTAAGACAAAAAGGGGTAGAGATTCTATTTTTGCAGTTATGGATAGATTTAGCAAAATGGCACATTTCATTCCATGTCATAAAACTGATGATGCCAAAAACATAGCTGACTTATTTTTCAAGGAGATAGTGCGACTTCATGGTGTGCCTAGGAATATTGTTTCTAATAGAGATGTTAAATTCCTAAGCTACTTTTAAAAGGTTTTGTAGGAAAAATCAGGTACTAAGTTTTTATTTTTCACTACTTGCCATCCACTGACTGACGGCCAGACCGAAGTAGTTAATAGGACCTTAACTCAGCTCTTACGCATTGTTGTTCATAAGAATTTAAAATTTTGGGAGGATTTTTTGGCATCTATAGAGTTTTCATATAATAGAACCATGCATACTACTACTTCATATTCTTCATTTGAAGTTGTTTATGGTTTTAATCCATTCACTCCTTTAACGTTGATACTTTTGCTTGTTGTTGACAGAAGTAGCTTAGATAAACCTTTCCAAATTTCTGAGAAAATTAATGATAATTCATATCAAGTGGATCTTCCAGGTAAGTATCATATTTTTGTTCTTTTCAATGTTACTGATCTTTTTCCTTTGATGCAGGTAGAGATTCGAGGTCGAATCTTTTTGAAGGAGAGGGGGAATGATGGGCACCAAAGTGGACCATGTCTTAAAGATCCTATTTGAATTTCAAATGGGGCAATCATAAGATCAAGAACTAAGAAGGTCAAGGAAACAATGCAAGATTGTAGACATCCACTTAGGATGTGTCTAGCAAGAGCCCAACATTTAAGATGGGCTTAAAGGAAGAAAATCTAGTTTCATGCATGTGACACAACAGGCTATGGAAGACATGACTTGGACCTATTGTTATTGAAGGCCTTGGACTTGTTTATTTCATTAAAATGCTTATTTTATTAGTCATATGAATTAATCTAGAATGATTGGGCTTGGGGGATATCCAGCCCACACATATGTTTTATGTTTTATGAACTCGGGTTTCAAGAGAAGTTTTTAAGAGTAGTTTAGGGATTGTTTTAATTTTCAGCTAGGGTCTCGTCAGGGAAGGCTTTGTATTTCGCCAGGGATATTTTGGGAAAGATTGTTAAATTTTTAGTTTAGGGTTTTATCTTGTTTAGGGGAAGGGTACTGTAGCACGACACAATTCACGGTTACTGTAACTGCACTATTCAATGGTATTTTTGGAAGATGGGGCTTCATTTTACCTAGGGTTTTGTGAGGCTTAAGTTTAAATACTCTTTATACCCTCATTTTAACAGTTTAAATAAAAGTTTATGAAAATTGATGAATTTTATTTATTGTGAGTTGGGTTTATCTCCTCTTGTTCTTGATTGAAAGCTTGAACTTATCAAAGGTAAATCACAAACTTTGCGGTGTTCCTCCTTTGTTATCTTGTTCTAGAGAGAGGTTCTTCAATGGGTATAGATTTTAATATAATCTAGGTTCTTGAAACGACTTCCTCAATGGGTCTAAATTATTCCATCCATTGACTTGATTTTGGCTCATTCTTATTACTGATTTAATCGTCTATTTACACTTTCTGGAATACCTCCATTCCACCGGCTTCAATTTCTGGAATACATTTTTCCTCTAACTTCCACAAGCTTCTTATTTTGTCTATATCCTATTCCATTTACCACTTGACTCACTTTTTGGAAGATATACTTCCACCTACATGTTTCAATGTCTTCTACTAAGATATGATTTTTTTTTCTACTTCTCCACAACCGACTGCCGATATTGTCCTTTTACATTTCTGAACTACTCGCTGCTTTCCACCGCCTTCTTCAATTTCTAGAGCATCAGTCCACCTTTGAATCACCGCTTCACTCATTTTCTAGGAGATCAATCCCTTCCACAACTTCATATTTTGTCTCAATCACATTTCTACTTTATAAATTTCATCTTTTGCTCTGTCAAACTACCTCGTCTTCCTCCGCTCCTACGCTCTTGGTAAGTGCCTTTCCTTCCTCTCATCTCAGTATTGATTCTACCACCTCCATAACACTTTTATGGGAAGCCCAACATCCAACCACGATGCACCCCAAATGCAGAAGAGGCAAAGTCTCCTTTCAGATGCTGGTTTCTTGCGTGATTTCGAAGAGTACCGGATTCTGCGAGGAAAAATATCCTGAATTGCTACCTAGGAAAAATATTCTCATAGCCGATGCATTTTGTTGTTGACGCTTTACCTGCGGCTGGGTCTGAATCCATGGGTTGTACAAGTTGCCCTTCCTCCATCGACAGACCAACCTTTCTCATACTGTTGTGGCTGTTCCTTGTGGAAATCATGCAGTTTTGTTTTTCTGGCTTGGTGAGTCAGAAAAAAAATACCCTAACAGAATCAAATCAAACCATACAAATGTCCATGATAGCCAAAAAACAAAAACCCACACAATGAACAAAATAATTTCTTACATTATGATCATGTAGATCATACCATACACATGAAAAAAGAAAAAAAAAAACAAATAGAATAAAAACCGTATATGCAAATAAGTTGAATAAACATATAGATCAATTTTTCAAAGAAAATAACCACAACAAAATTAAACGAATCCATGACACCAAAAAAAAAAAAAACCAAAAACTTATTCTAGGTTCTTTTGTCATGGTCGGCCACGCAGAAGGCGGCAATGAGCTATCGGGTGAGTAACTTGGGAGATTGAGAGAGAACATTGACCCAAAGGGGGGGGGAGAGAGAGAGAGAGAGAGAGAGAGAGTTATGAGCAGGAAGAAAGTGTTAAAATATACATGAAATTCTACCCGTTTATAGTTAAATCGAAAATGTTGGAGTTATGAGATGCAAAAATTTTAACTAGGCACATGTGCATAGCACGTGATGCCTTACTAGTATGTATATATATAGATACTAGTAGTGGTGAGACATGTATACCAAGTTGAATTAAAAATAAGTTGTTGAAAAATATAAGCATGCTCTATATGACATAGCAATATTGTGCTCTCAACCCGTGCATAGCAGAAGCCAAGTGACGTCGTTGTGCACCGTGAACCAGCATCAAACAAACCACCATTGATTTTTAGTCCTACTTGGTCAGCATCACCCTCATGCTATCTCGGTATGTACACATAGAGCTCCCACCATTTCATCACTCTGTGTTCTCTCATCATGATCCCTCTCTCTCTCTCTCTCTCTCTCTCTCTCTCTCTCTCTCTCTCTCTCGTAGCCACTCATCTCGAAAACATCTTTGCCACACCATGCAGATCCACCGCATCTCCCTCCCTCAGTAAACCTCTGTTGCATAACTTCTTACACGAGTGAGTCTCTCACCATCATTCTCTTTTCACTAGTGATGATAAACAAAACGAGAAGTTATAGTGCAGCTTTTGGCAACCTTGTACATACACAATTTACTTATTTGTCTTTAGCTTGAAAGTCATTTATGTAGAAATTACATAGATAGTCATTTATGTTAGTTGATCCCTCGTAAAGCTTTTATTTAGGCTCAATTTTAATAATCTAAAAACTTTATTTTTATAGAAAATATTGTTAAAGATTTAAATTATGTATTAAGTATCAATTTTTTTTTTACAATTTAGTTTCAAAAGTGAATAGTAACCACGTAATTTTATTTTAAATGCTTTATTGTTTTATTAAGTCTATTAAATAAAATTTGGTCGTTTACTTTAATGTAATAGTCGAAGAAGTTTTGTGGATATTGAGGAATTTAGAAATTAATGATATTTTTGGGTTAGGAGAAATTTAAGTTTATGAGAAATTAAAATAGGCGATTTGAGAATTTCAAGTGCGATTACAAGTTATGTATTCAATTGAAGATTTATTTAAATTATATGATTTTCTATAAGTGACGATTGATTATTCTTTTGGCACTGTTGTAAGGAATTTTTGAAAGACTAAGAAGTTCAAGTAAGTAGGATTCCTATACTAGACTTTGAATAAAAATAAAATGATCTGAGGTTGATTTATTATAATGTGCATTATATGTTATGAAAAGAAAGCATTTTTGTAATAACTGTTATAGACATGAACTTATTATCTATCATTTTGTTTCTGAACTATGCAAAAGAGAGTGAATAAGAAATTTTGTGCATAAATTATATTTGTGTGATCTAATTCTATTATGTTCTGATGATGTTCCGAACTCTAATATGATATGATGTGATTTTTGAAAACTTTTGGCATGACATTTTGAATCTAGATATGATTTGTGGATGGTCATCTATTGTACCTACCATGGGCGCTATAGTGGTTTCTATTTGGGTTGATACCAACAGTTCTGTTTCTGGTGCATCCACCTTGGAAATAAAGTGGTCTTTCATGTGTGCATACTCAGGGCTACTAGAATAAATATGAGGAAGATTCACATTTTGTTTATACTATGTTAGTTACCAGGGTTTGCACAATCCTACTGCAGGGTTAAACATGGCCACTGATGTGATATGATATTCTGGTATGATGGTGGTTAGTTTTGCTACGCTAAAAGAATTTTGAATAAGTATATTTTTTAACTTTTGCTCTAATATTTTTTATAACATGTTTTGATTCTACATTTTTACCATATAATATTTTGTTCTGCATTCTGAACTCTGTAAATGCTCATGTTTACACACTAGTATATGTTCTCTACTTATTGGGTTGTTGATAATTCACGCCCTTATCTCCATAACATTTTTCAGATAATCTTAATGGTTCAGCTGGGGAGCAGGAGTAGGCAGTATTAGAGAAGTTTGATTATCATAGAGGATTAAGTTTCCGATTGTACAAGTACTTATTTGAGTCATAGTTAGTAAATTGATTTTTTTGGCTATTTTGATATGTTGAGTTAAGGTTATTTTTCGAGTCTTTGGGAAATTTCTAATTTATTTTATTGAGAATTTATTTGTTATCCCTATAAAGGAAAATGGATTTTTGGTTTGAGTAAATGAACTAATATTGTATGGAGTTATTTCTAGATTTTATAATGTGATATTAGAGTTGATATTAAGTAATAAGAGCTAACCATCTAGACCTCCGAGACTAGGGCATTACAAATGTATATGGAGGGTATATATAAGATATATTATATGAAAGAGATAATCAATTATCTCCGCAAAGACTTATTAACCGCCATTTATTACAGAAATTACCTAACTTTTCATGTGTGGAGAAAGTATCGATGTTGGCTATCAGTATGTGCGGGATCGTGTGGCTATCTCAATCTACTTCAAACCCAACTAGGTAACACACATGTACAACCCGAATCTTACCAAAACTGGCTACTAGACCCTACTCGATTATTCAGATTGATTGAGATAATCATACTCAAGTCTCAAGTCCCACAATCATGGGGCAAAGCTAAACATAAAGGAAGGAATTAGGGTTTGTTGCCATTAATTTGCCATGCTAGTGGCCTGGTCAATTTAAGACTTGGCAATGTATATGGAGGGCATATATAAGATTATATCACATGAAGGAGAAGTAATCAATTATCTTCGCAAACAAACATGTAAGGACTAATTAACCGCCATTTATTTCATAGCTCTAGTCTTGCATATTAATTTTAGCTGGCAGCTGGAGTATATATTACAGGAAAGTAGATATTCCCCAAAAGATATTCATTATTCAGGGTTGCTTTCGAGCTCATGTCATCATCTGATTGCCAACTTCCCACTAAAACAAATTGAATGGCACAAGATTAAGAGCTGGTAGTAAGGCTAAAACCAAGCGACTCTTCCATGTTAATATCTTTCTCCCTCATCCCAGGTGGCAATTTCCAATCGAAACAATACAAAAGATTCGCCAGTGCAAGTTCAATGGTTGATGTTGCCATATATATCCCAAGACAACCTCTTCGGCCAGCTCCGAATGGCAAGAACTCAAAGTTTTGCCCTTTATATTCAACAGAGCTATCGAAGAACATTTATGGGATGAACTCTTTTGGGTTCTTCCAGTATTGGGGATCTCGTCCTATTGCCCAAGCATTAACTTGTATGATTGATTGAGGGTTAATGTCATAACCGTTGAGCTTGATGGGTACCATGGTTTGTCTTGGGA
Organism: Carya cathayensis; assembly: GCA_011037825.1. Taxonomy (NCBI): domain Eukaryota; kingdom Viridiplantae; phylum Streptophyta; class Magnoliopsida; order Fagales; family Juglandaceae; genus Carya; species Carya cathayensis. Next base: position 273,975 of record QGSO01000180.1, read on the forward strand.
GAAGCAGAGTGCCTGGAGGGTGAAACCTGAAAGTTTCTTTCATTATCATCTTGATGTATGGAAGGTGATCCATATCAATTTTAGTGACTCTTCCTTTGTTTTCAACGATTTTTCTGACTTCATCTTGTGCTCGCTTCATTACTTTTGGGCTCCTAACTAGCTCTGCCATTGCCCATATCATGGTAATTGCACCAGTGTTGACTCCAGCTAAGTAGAGATTCTGATGATAGAAAAAATATTGCATTTAGCATATGAAATCCTTAATTAATTCGTAAATATAAACCTTGAAAACGAGAAAATGGAATTAATAGCCATGGGGGAAGAGATAGGAAGTGGATTTATTTGGTTAAGAGGAATGAATTTAAAGATAGAATTTTTTAGAGACGTTGTTTATTTAGTTTTGTGATAGTTGGAAAATTTGAGCAAAACATGTTTGAAAAATGGAATTCAGGGAATGTTTGGAGATAATTCTCATCACATCCTATCTCATTTCATTTCATTTCATATCTCATTTCCTTCTCAAACATCACTACAACACAAATACTATCAAATTAATCATTACAACTTTTTCAAACTAATCATTACAATTTTTCCAAGCAAAAAAAATTAACTCTGACTTTTTCAATTTTCAAAAAAAATTATATTCTAACAATATTTTACCTTTATAATAATTTTTATTCAACTTTATCTTTCTTCTTTCTCAAAATCCAAAAAATACTTAACTCAAACTATCTCATTGTTATTTGTAAACCATATTACTATTATTCACAAAATTCTCATTTCATCTCATTCCCTAAAAATTTCTTTAGACTAAGTTTTGATGTTGATTAAATAATTTCAGATGAACTGTTGATAGTTGTAAAAAAGTAACGAATAGTAGTAAAAATTGTTAAAATTTTTTACTAGAGTTGAAAATTTGTTTAAATATAATATTTTTAGGATTTGTTTTGTTTTTAAATTTTTTTTATTTTTATTTTTGTGCTTTTTACTTTCACTTAAGGCAAAGAAAATCACCGAATAAAAAGTTGAAATAGAATATTTTTTAGCTTGAAAGATGGTTGAATTGAACTTGAAAAAAAAAAGGATTAACAAATCAAGACCAATTACCATGAGGACTGACTTAATGTTTGCTTTGGAGAAGTGAGCATTATCAGCCTCGGTTTGCTCCCTCTCTATTTTCAACAGCACATCAACAATATCTTCATGCTCTAGTTTTGGTCTGTTAGGCTTGAGATGAAGATCAATCTCTATTGGAAAAAATCATCCAACTCATGGAAAATCCTTTCCAGCCTTCAAAGTCTACCAGAAAGCCTGTCCACAATCCACCCCACTTATGGAACATACTTAGATGCATTGAAGCTCCCTACCATGGCTACACACTCCCCAACTAGCATTTTGCTAATCCTTGAGCAAAATAGTGAAAATTAATTTAGATGAATATTGCATAAAAATCAAAATTCAAACAGAAACAATCAAACACAATTCTGAATTCTCACAAAAGTGACACGTTACTACTCAACCCCCAGGGGCTATACCTACCAAGACTATCTCAACAATCTTTCACATAGAATTGAGGTAAATGTCTCAAAACTCAAATGTGTGTGGAGTTAAACTGGTTGTGTGTTCCTCATTACTAGCCATAATTTGTCATAAGATTTTCCAACCTTAAAATTAATCATTGCTGATTCTAACTACCTCAAAGCCCAATGGACTAACAGTTTTCACGCCAGCTCTGTTTTTAAAGGTTGAACACTCAACCCCCAAAGTCTTGGGTAACTGTTTCTAGCCCTTTTACTTATGAAAGTTCACTAAGTTGCCTTTATTCCTTTTTTTTCTAATCTTTTCAAATCTTTTTTTTTTGTTCTTCCTTTTTTTTTTTTTTTTTTTGACAAGGCATGGCTCGGTAGTCCTGCAGTTTACTTCTCCTATGTTAAATCAGTGAATGGTAAATAAGGAACACTACAAGCGCAAGCATGTGCAAAATGTCCATCAAAATTTGTCATTCGTTCTACAAAAATCTTATCAAGTTTCATCTCAATAAGTATAGCCTCCCCGTGTTTCAAGCCACACATCAACAAAATATAATGCATCAAAAATCATGCTCTATGCTTAAGTTTGAAAATAAATCTTCACAAAATGATTCTGCTCAACTACTCCACCAAGATGCTCAATCATATATGTATCAATGCACATCATATTATTTTTTTTAAAACTATGCACATACGCTACCCCCAACTAGTGAGAGACGCGGTCCTCAATGAATCGAACGAAAGAAAATAAAGTGCACAGAAATACGCAAGCAAAACAAAAAAATCAACATGAAATATAAAATCAAATCAAAATAACAAATAATAATTAAAGAAAATGCAAGTAAAGAAAACTGTAAAGAGGGAAAAAAAATCAAAACACTTTCGTGGAATCTTGCACAAGCAAGATCTCTTCGTGTGGATCAAAGACCTTCATAAATGACTTTAGACGTTATCCGTTGATAGTGAAGCTATTGCCATTCTTCGGATTGAAAATGTCTACCGCCCCATGAAGATGAACCTTCTTTCCAATATATGGCCCACTCCATCGGGATTTCAATTTACAAGAAAAAATATGTAAGCGAGAATTGTAAAGGAGAACTTCCTGGCCAAGTGTAAAATGCTTTGGATGAATTTTCTGATCATGTAGAATTTTCATGCGTTCCTTCGCCAACTGAGCGTTGTCATAAGCATTCCGACGAGTTTCATCCAATTCATTGATCTGCAATTTTCTCAACCCTAAAGCTTCATCAAGTGACATGTTAACATGTTTTATAGCCCAAAGAGCTCGATGCTAAATTTCAACTGGTAAATGACAAGCTTTACCATAAACTAATCGATAAGGGGACATCCTTATATTTGTTTTAAAAGCTGTCCTATAAGCCCACAAAGTATCAAGAAGCTAAACTGACCAATCTTTCCTATTAGGATTGATAGTTTTCTCTAAAATGGTTTTTATCTCTCTGTTTGCCAATTCTGCTTGCCCATTTGTTTGAGGGTGATAAGGGGTAGAAATTCGGTGTGTGATGCCATATTTCTTCATGAGGGTAGAAAATGGTTTGTTGCAAAAATGAGAACCCCCATCACTTATGATAACTTTGGGCATGCCAAAACGAGTAAATAGAGATTGCAAAAATTTTAGGAAAATACGATGGTCATTTGTTTTGCAAGCGACAGCCTCCACCCATTTTGAAACATAATCCACAGCTAATAAAATATATGTGTTTCCAAAGGAAACTGGAAAAGGTCCCATGAAGTCTATTCCCCAAGAATCAAAAATTTCTAAGGTAAGAATAGGGGAAAGAGGCATCATGTCTCTTTTGCTAATGGATCCCAATTTTTAACAAGGCTCATAAGCCTTACAAAAATTATAAGTATCTTTAAACATGGAAGGCCAGTAAAAACCGCTTTGCAAAATTTTAGTGACTATTTTCTTTGTTGAAAAATGACCACCACATGCACCCAAATGACAAAATCTTAACACCGAAGAAAATTCATCATCAGGAATGAATCTTCGAATCAATTGGTCCGAACAATATTTGAAAAGATATGGATCATCAAAGTAAAAGTGTCGTACCTCAGAGAGAAATCGATGCTTATCTTGGGTGGACCATTCAGAAGGCATTCACTCAGTCACCAGATAATTGACTATGCCAGCATACCAGGGAGCTCTATTAATCACAAACAGCTGCTCATCCAAGAAACTATCATCAAGAGGAAGGTTGACATTTGAAGAGGATGAAGATGGCAATCTAGAGAGGTGGTCAGCTACCACGTTTTTCAACTCCTTTCTTGTCCTTAATGTTGATGTTGAACTCATGAAGTAGTAGAATCCAGCAAAATAAATGTGGTTTTGCATCTTTCTTAGCCAACAAATACTTAAGAGTAGAGTGGTCAGCGAAAATAGTAACAGGAGAACCAAGAATGTAAGTTTGAAATTTATCAAGTGGAAAAACCACTGCAAGCAATTCTTTTTCAATAGTGGTATAATTTTTCTGGGCATCATTCAAGGTTCTACTGGCATAATAAATCACAAAAGGTCTATTATCCACACGCTGCCCCAAAACAACTCCTAAGGCATAATCACTTGCATCTGTCATGATTTCAAAGGGAAGGTCCCATTGTGGGTTTTGCATAATAGGGGCAGTGGTAAGTGATTTTTTAAAGGTATCAAAAGTTATTTAGCACTCATCAATCCAAACAAATTTAGTATCATTTTGTAAAAGAGTGCACAAAGGTTTTGTAATAGAACTGAACCTCTGAATAAACCGTCTATAAAAACCAGCATGACCAAGAAAAGAACGAATATCCTTAACTGTTCTAGGGATAAGAATTTTAGATATTAATTCAATTTTGCCTTGTCGACCTTTATACCTTCAGAAGAAACAATATGTCCCAAGATAATACCCTGAGTAACCATAAATTGGAATTTCTCCCAATTAAGTAAAAGATTTTTTCCCTCACATCTCTGGAGAATACGTGCCAAATTATACAAACAACTATCAAAAGATTTTTCAAAAACAGAGAAGTCATCCATGAATATTTCACAAATATCATCAATCATGTCAGAAAAAATACTCATCATGCATCTCTGAAAAGTAACTGGAGCATTACACAAACCAAAAGGCATTCTGGTAAAAGCAAAGGTGCCAAAAGGATAGGTGAAAGTGGTTTTCTCCTTGTTCTCAGGCGCTACAGCAATTTGATAATAACCAGAGTATCCATCCAAGAAACAATAAAATGCATTACAAGCCACTCTTTCTAAAATTTGATCCAAGAATGGTAAAGGAAAATGATCCTTCCTACTAGCTGAATTAAGTTTTCTATAATCAATGCACATTCTCCAACCAGTAACCATTCTAGTTGGAATCAACTCATTTTTATCATTTTTTACAATAGTTAAACCAGATTTTTTTGGTACCACTTGAATTGGACTTACCCACTTACTGTCTGGCATGGGGTAAATGATACCCACTTCAAGCAACTTAAACACTTCCTCTTTAACGACTTCATTCATGGTAGGATTGAGCCTACGTTGAGCATCATGAACCAATATAGCATCATCTTCAAGATGGATCCTGTGGGTACAAACAGTAGCATCAATACCTTTGATGTCGGCTATTGTCCAACCAATTGCGCCTCGATACTTTTTTAAGACTTCAATCAATTGGGCTTCCTCCTTCTTATTTAACTTTGAGGAAATCACCACAGGAAAAGTGCCTTCTTTAGGACCAAGAAACACATACTTTAAATCTTGAGGAAGTGATTTCAGTTCCAACTAGGGAACTTCTTCCTCTAAAGATTTAAGTATGTCTGGTGGTGGTAGAATTTCAAACTGGGGTTTCCATCTTGCGCCTGCAAATTGTACTTCTAGTGGTAAAGAAGAATCTGCAAAATAGTCCAAAAGTTCAAAGACATCTTCATCGATATGGTCAATTTTTTCATCAAGTAAAAATTCAAATGTCTGAAATATAGAATCATTATCAGAGAAATGAAAAGTTGAGCAAATAAATTATGTTCGAGTCAAACTCTCCACAGCATTCAAATCATTTGGGTCATGAAAATGTGCTGGCATCTTGCAAGCATTGAAAACGTTCAACTCAAGTGCCATGTTCCCAAAAGTAAGCTTCAAAACTCCACTTCTGCAATTAATCAAAGCATTTGATATAGCTAGAAATAGTCTTCCAAGGATGACAGGAGCTTGGTAAATAGTGGAGACTGGCTGCTGCATATCAAGAACTACAAAATCCACTGGGTAGTAAAATTTGTCCACCTGGACCAGCACATCCTCTACAATACTCGTCGGCACCTTAACTGATCTGTCAGCCAACTGTAGCATGTTGGAGGTCTTTTTCAGCTCACTCAATCCCAACTGCTCATACACTAAGAATGGTAGCAAATTCACACTACTCCCCAAATCAAGTAAAGCTCTCCCAATGCGTGACTCACCAATCATAATGGAAATGTTGCGAGAGCCGGGATCTCCAAACTTCTAAGGAGTCTCGCTCAATATCAAGGCACTAACTTGCTCCGTTAGGAAAACTTTCTTCTTTACATTTATCTTCCTCTTCACTGTGCACAAGTCCTTCAAAAATTTTGCATATGAAGGCACTTATTGTATGGCATCCAAGAGTGGAATATTAATCTTTACTTGCTTGAAAATCTCCTGAATCTCAGTGTGGTATTTGTTCTTTTGGCCAACTGCCAATCTCTGAGGATAGGGAACCACAGGTTGGTACCCTTACTAGTTTCAGCATCTGCACTCACAGGCTTCTTCAGCTCTGGTCTCACTACCTTTGGTTCTTTCTCAACTTTATCTGTCTCTGTTACATCTGCAGGTGTATGAGCAACTACCTGTCTATCCATGGTCATCTCAGGTTGAGGAACTTCCTTCCCACTTCTCAAAGTAAGAATGGCCTTTGGTGTCTCAATAATATCCCCTGAGACATTATGCACTTGTTATTGTTGTTGCCTGTATACTTGAGGATTAGGCTGAAGCTGTGCTGGAAATTTCCCTTTCTCTAGGGTGCTCAAAGTCGTGCTCATCTTATTAATAGTGCATCGCAACTCATTTATGGCCTGAGTGTTATGATTATTTGTGGTGGCTTGAATCTACATGAATTGCTGAAGTGTATTGGCCATCTGTGTCATACTGTCATCTAGAAACTTCTTTGCAGATGATTGAGGCTAAGAACTCTCTGCAGCTATATGAGGCTGAAATCCAGTAGGAGCTACAAAATGATAGCTCTTAGAACTCTAATATGGCTGATACTAGTGCTGAGGAGCACCCTGATCAAATGACTGCTGCTGAGATGGTGGAGACCGGCCAGGCTGATCATTTTTCTATGAGAAATTTGGGTGATTCCTCCACCCCGGATTATATGTGTTGGAAAAAGGCTGATTCTGTGCTCTATCAACCCAGTTAGCTGATTGCATTCAGACCCATTTTCTTGAAATACTAGCATAATCGGGCAGTCTTGGGTCTTATGGTTCGAATCAGCACATATAGAACATGCCTCTACTACTTTCACATCCTTCACTTTTTCCATTTCCATGACCTCCAGTCTTCTAGTTAAAGCAGCTATTCGGGCTTGAACAGCAGTGTCTTCCTTAAGTTTATATCAGCTCCCTCCAGAAATAGCCCTTAGTGGCTGTACTGTTAACAGCACTCGATCAGTACGAATGTTCCACTGTTGTGTGCTCTCGGCAAGATAATCAAAAAATGATAGTTCTTCATCAGGTTCCTTGCTAAAGAATTTCCCATTGCACATCGTTTGAACAAACTGCTTGCATTCTGAAGTGAGACCAGTGTAAAAATAACTCACCAACCTCCAAGATTCGAAACCATGATGTGGACAGATATTTACCAAATCTTTAAATTTTTCCCAACTGGCCTTAAAAGTCTCATCAAGTTTTGGATTGAATTGGCTGATTTGCTCTTGCAAAAACTGAGTTCTCTGAAAAGGAAAATTTTTTTGTAAGAATTCACACTGCATATCAGACCAACTAGAGATAGAATTAGGCCTCAAAGAATTAACCAAATCTTTGCTTTATCCTTTAAAGAGAAAAGAAATAAACGAAGTCTAATAAATTCATCAGTAATGGCCATAGTAATAAAAGTAGTGCAAGCCAACTCAAAATCTGTCAAGTACTGGTAAGAACTCTCAAAATCCATCCCGTGGAACTAAGGTATCACTGACATCATGTCATGCTTAATAGAAAAATTAGGTGCATCTTCGGGTAAAACAATGCATGAAGGTGTAGTGGTGCGAGTGGATTGCAAATAATCCTTAAGAGTGCGTGGTGCAGGTGCAGCCATGGTTTGTTCAATTTCAATATCCTCACTCATAGAAGAGACAGAAGAGCTATCTATCTCCAAGCTGTATATACTACTCTCAACACTCGATGTAACTCTAAGCAATCTATTTGAACTGTCTCTCACTCATGACATGAAACATCAGTATAAGTGACATAAATAAAATTCAAGTGATTAAGTTGTAAATGCAAATGAAATGTGTAACCAGAGATAAGATAGTGAAAAGAAAAAAATAACAAGTTTAAATTTAAATTAGACAACTATTCCCCAGCCACGACACCAAAAACTTGACTCACTAAAAAATGAGTAGCACAAAGGCTATCCTAAGTGCAGGAGGATGTCGCGTAATAATTTGGAATAAATTCCTAGATCTTCTCCTTAGGAAAAGTTACTTAAAATTAAACTCGTTGAAAATGGTGAAAATCTTCACAAAAGAGAAAACAAAAATGATGGTATGTGCAATGGATGGAAGAGTGCAACAAGAATGAAAAAGGGCACTAGTCATGGACTAGATTCATATTTTTAGATTTTTTAGTGTCAAAATGAAATGTAAAAGACTAACAAATTGAAATTAACAATCAAAAAATCAACTAAACTAAACAATCTTAATTAATCTAAAAATTAAACAATAAAACTGAAATTATTTAAGTCCTAATTAAACTTTAATCAATCTAATATGCAATGGAACTAAGAGATTAATAAAACTAAGCTAAGAATTGAACTCGATTATAAAGTAATTCACAAAATACGAACTGAAAATTGAAAAGCCCCAAAATAAAGATTCTAGGGTTCATCCTTGTATTCAAATCACAAATTCTCAAAATTAATCCATAGCAATTGTAATCACGATTAAATGAAAGCTTAAAGAAGCGAGAAAAATAAATAACACGAAGTAAATAAATAGCAAATAAATTGCCCAAACTTCTAAGCCAAAAATCTCAAAAATATTCCATAAACTTAAAATTGAAATTAAATAAAAAGTAGGGAATGAAAAGATCAAGCCAATTGAATGAAGATGGAGATTGAAAGCAGTGGAGGAGGCTAGATTGTAGTAGCAATTGGACCCCTCAAGGAGCTTTTCAATATGCTGCCGTGTGAGTGAGTGCCCCAGAAGAATTTATGTGTTGCAGTGAGAATGAATGCTAGCGAGAATCCCCATCTGCGGTGCTGAGTGAATGGAAGGGAAAAAAAATTGTAAGTGATGCTTGTAATCCAACAGTGTTGTACAGTCAAAAAGTACAACCATATGATGTAAAATCACATATACATACCCAAACAGCAGAAAAAACCCTAGATTTGTAAAATACGATATTCGCTCAAGTGGAGCGTCGAGCGGACATCGAGCGTTCGACTCTGCCTGACTTTGCTCGAGCGGCCAATGCCTTCGCTCAAGTGATGTGGACCAAACTCCACAGTACTCAACAGTGGTAAAATTAAGTATAAATTCATGCTATAAATCAATTTAAATCACGACTTAGATGTATTCATCTTAATTATTTTTTCATATAAAACCAATAATAATGTAATGAAAGAATTAAAATATATTGGTTCTAAATGTATTAAAATATGTAATAACTTAGCTCAATCAAGTTGTGAGTAGATACATGAGTAACCTAGGAAAACAACATTGGAAAGTAGTGAAGTGGATTTTGAGATACCTAAAAGGCTCCTCAGGAACGCGCTTGTGTTTCTCAGGGGAGAGCTTAGAGGTGCAGGGCTATGTTGATGCTGATTTAGCTGGAGATATTGATAGCAGAAAGAGTACCACGAGCTTTGTTTATACTCATGGTGGTACTACAGTGTCATGGGGTTCTAATCTACAAAAAACAGTTTCTTTGTCTACTACAGAAGCTCAGTACATTGGAGTATCAGAGGCTGCAAAGGAGATGATATGGCTATAAGTTTTCTTGGAGGAATTGGGTAAAAAGAATCAGAAAGGCACTCTCTACAGTGACAGTCAGAGTGCCATATTCCTTGCCAAGAATCCAGCATTTCATTCCAGGACCAAGCACATTCAGATCAGGTATCACTTCATACGATCATTGTTAGATGACGGACAATTGTTACTTGCGAAGATTTGTGCAAGCAAGAACCCTGTTGATATGTTGACAAAGGGTGTTACACTTGAGAAACTGAAGTTGTGCGCAACTTCAGTTGGTCTTCTAGCATGAAGACAAGGGTAGTAAGTGTTGTGCCTAAACTTTAACTCAAATTAATGAACCAAAATTTAGTGCATTTTTACCTGCAAGTATACAGGTGTTGTAGTAACTTACAGGATCGAATCCACAGGGATTGACTTATGTGAAAAATTCTCTCAAACAAATGAAAATAAAATACTAAAATGATAAGCTGTGTTGATACGGAAAAAGACTAAGGTTTCAAGAATCCGTTTAATAATTTAAAATATTGTTTCCGATCGAATTACTTCAATTAAACTAGAATAATGATTCCGTTTAATTGGAAGATTTAGCATTTAAGATCAAGAAAATAATTACTAATGATTGAGCATGAGCAATCGATGATTAAAACACTTACAAAACTCTTTTGACTATCATAGGGATTTCTCAAGCATTCACTGTATTTGGAAATCACAATGAATAAAGATAAATATATAGATAATCAAAATTTTTATTAATAAAATCCTTCAATCGATCAAACTCGCAAAATAAATTTGTCAACGATCCGAAAACAATTTCCAAATCATTAAATTTCACCTCTAAGCTTAGTATGAAAATTTAGCCAAACATGTTTATTACAAATGCTATAGAAATCACATAAATATTCTTTATTAGAAAACTAAAATAAACATAAGAAATACTAAGCAACAATTTAGAAATAACAGAATTTAGAATCCAGTTGATGTCGAGAGAATAAAATCCATGCTGTCGTTGAACTGCAGAAAATAAAAAATAAAACCAGTAGCTCCTCCGTTCTTCGTCCGAACCAATAGACCATTGTGCAAAATCCCGTCCACTCTCCCTCTCACATAAAATAAATCACCACCGATTCCCCCTAACTCCAACGCTGCACGTACCAGAATAGAGTCAGCATAAAAATAAAATCCTGACCGACACTTCCCAACTCAAAAGCATCCACCGACTCTACACATTTCTATTCCAAACTCTCTCTACTCAATACTCGACTTCCCTCTCTATGTCCCTCTACTCTCAACCAAAATAAACTCCAGCCAATTAAATTACTCTGGCCAATTCTATTACAGCACGTCTCCCTCTCCACTTAATAAACCACCGACCTTCACACTTCATTTCCTCACGTCTCCCTCTCCACTTTAATCAAGTACTCTACTCTCTTTAATTCCCCTACTCCTCACTCTACTTCCCTCTCCGTCCAGCTATATATCCTTCCAGCAAATTCACGCACAGACTCTCCTATCTCAATTTCCCACCGACTTCTCTTTTCTTTAATTTCTCTCCCACCAAGAAAATAAATCCCACATACAACCTCCAACCGTCCCCCACTTTACCCTCTCTATTTCTGCACCTCACCTCAATTTCTGCTCTCCTCTATGACACCTCACTCAACTCCAAATTCCTACCAATTTCCCTTCCACCTCCTAGCCAAGTCTCACTCCAGCTAGGAGGGGAAGTCCCCCACTTTACCAGCCTGAACATACCTCCTTTTATAGCAAGGAAAATATCTTTAAAAATAGCCGAACTCTCTCATAAAAGCTTTTCAACCTACCAAAAATTCAAACTGGAACAACTCCAGCTAGCTGCCTCTAGTTACATTCACACTCCACTTTTCCCAGCTAGCCGCCTCCTGGAGAATAAAGAAACAATCCCACCGATTTCTCCTCCTCAATTCAAACCAAGCACGGAACCTCTCACTCCCTCAACGTCCCTTTCTTCTTTCGGTTCCCTGGTGTTCTTTTGCTTTCCGTAAACTTTTCCCACGTCTCTTTCCATTCATTTATGTCCATCCAGCCAAGAAGTCAAAGAATTCATTCCGTAAATTCCTCAACAGCCGAAGAAATAATCCCCTTTCCGTTTCTTTCCTTTTTTCTCTTGTTTGCCGTAAAATCAGCTTTCCGTCATTTCGCTCTCTCTATTTTTCTTTCGGTGATTTTTTGTTGACTACGTGTGAAGCGCATGCAGCTTATTCCATTTTCTTTCATTTCGGCTACCTTTTCCTTAATTTCAGCTCTTTTTCCACACATACTTCTTCAAAGCTTCCTTTCGAATTTCCTGTAAATTTTATTTATGTTGCAAATAAAAATAACACTCGAAATAAATTAAAAAGAAAAATAGATTATTAAAAATATATTATATATGTGAGGAAATATTTTTCAATTAAATCATAGTTATAAAATTAAGCATAAACATGATATTAATCAATTAAAAATCACAACTCGAATTTATGCTTATTAACTATTTTTCCATCTAAAATCAATAATAATGTCACAAAGTAATTGAAATACATTGGTTTTAAATAGCTAAAATATACAATTTTACAGCTCAAACAGTAAGTTGCAGAGGTGGAGGATATCATGTTTGAGGGAGAGAACGATACAGCAGGTGTACCAGTCTCCAAGTGGGAGAATTGTTGAGTACTGTGGAGTCTGGTCCACATTGCTCGAGTGGAGGCATTGGTCGCTCGAGCAAAGTCAGACAGAGTCGAACGCTCGAATCGCTCGACAGTAAGCTCAAGCGGTTGCGAAAGGGAGTTCGCTTGACGTGCGCTTGACACGCCGCTCGAATGAGTATTGTATTTTCATAGATCTAGGGTTTTTTCCGCCATTTGAGTATATATATGTGATTTTATATCATATGGTCGTACGGTAGAATACTATTGATGAAGAGTAATTCGCCCCACCATTGTATTGTGATTCCTCAGCAATAAAAATCCTCTGCAGCTCCCGTGGACGTAGGCAATTTGCTGAACCACGTAAATCTTGTGTCATGTGTGATTGATTTCTCTTTCATATTTAATTTTTCACTTTATTGTCATCGCTTTTCACAACAAGAGCTCCAAGCTTTAGGAGTGAAGTTGTGAGCCTTATTCAAATCAAATCCCCACCAGAATCTCATTAGAGATTTGTCAATATTGCTTGCAATGTGTTTTGGGATAAGAATGCTAGACATCATGTAAGCAGGAATTGAGCTTGCAACAGACCTTATAAGAGTTGTTCTACCAGGTTGAGACAAAAGCTTGGCTTTCCAATCAGATAATTTCCCTTGGATTTTTTCTTTGACTTCCTCAAAGAAGGATCTATTGTTTCTGTTCTAAGTTAAGAGGGAGACCTAGATACTTAGGATTTCTTGAATGAGAGTTATATCCTAGGATAGAACGGATGTCTCTGATGGAAATGGGAGGGGTCTTTGCACTGAAGTGAATAGAGGATTTGTTTTTGTTAACCTTTTGGCCAGACCAAACAGAGTATTTTTCTAAACATCTAATGAAAGAGTTTGCATTCTCACTAGAGGCCGAACCAAATAAAATAAGATCATCTGCAAATAGGAGGTGGGTGATCAGAGGATCCCCTCTTCCCATTCTAATACCTCTTATATTACCAATGGTTTCCTCACGATTAATCAGTCTTGAAAGAAAGTCACTGCCAATTATAAACAAGAAAGGAGAGAGAGGGTCACCTTGCCTTAATCCCCGATTAGGCAATCGGTTTCCACATGGCCCACCATTTATCAAGATAGAAAAAGAGACGGTGGTGATGCACGTTTTAATCCAGCTAATCCATTTATCATGTGTGACGCCCCCAAATTCCGCTTGGGATTGAACGGACATTTGAAGCATCGAGACATGCAACACAAGGTTACCTGCCCCCGTTCATGACATATAAGATGCAATGTTCCTAACATGCATCTAGCATTATGCAATATTCGCAGCGGATAATCTTTTTCTTTAGCAATACTATGCACCAAACTAAATATATCCCAAATACTTGAAACATAATTCATACATAAAGGCATACTAAAAAGCCGTGATCATCACACTAGTCCAAAATGGTTGTGATCAAAAGAATACTTGAGATACAACTCCAAAAGTACAAGTATTAACCTAAGTTAAATACTATACCATCATCAACATCGCACCGTGGCCTAGTCGACCGTATTCAGTTGGTCAGATTCCAATTCTCCTTTGGGTCCTGTAACAAGATCTACCATTCGGGGGGAATGGTAGTTGGGACTACCACAGTGAGATTTGATTACAAATCTCAGTAAGTTAACATAAAACTCACACACAGGTTAAAAATGCATGCATGGCAGTAAAAGCATAAATGCATAATTATAGTCATACATAAACATAGTATAACTTGACATATAGCATGACTTAACCAGAACTTAAGCGTGAACTGAACTTGACTTAACATGGCATGAACTTAAGCTTAAAACATAACATGAACAAACAACATAACATGAACGTGAAACATAACATGGACTTGAAATATAGCATGAACGTAAACCTGCATAACATAAATAAGAACTTGAAAATAACATAAACTTGAACATAACATGTACGTGAGTATAACATAACATGGACTTGATCTAAAACTTGACTTATCATGTATTTGATCTGAAACTGGACTTAACATAAACTTGGAATCTTATTCAATTGTCTTGATTAATAACGTGCGTTAATACGTACTCCACAGTTGTTGTGGCCCCACGTATTCAAGTAACATAAAACATAATACGTACTCCACAGTTGTTGTGGCCCCACGTATTCTACATGTCACAATTGCTGTGTCTCATGTAGTGTATGCTCCACAGTTGTTGTGGCCCCATACTTCATGCTCCACAGTTGTTGTGGCCCCATGAATACACATAACATAAAATATAATACGTACTCCACAGTTGTTGTGGCCCCACGTATTCTACATGTCACAATTGCTGTGTCTCATGTAGTGTATGCTCCACAGTTGTTGTGGCCCCATACTTCATGTAACATAAAATATAATACGTACTCCACAGTTGTTGTGGCCCCACGCATTATAAGTAACATAAATATAATACGTACTCCACAGTTGTTGTGGCCCCACGCATTATAAGTAACATAAATATAATACGTACTCCACAGTTGTTGTGGCCCCACGCATTATAAGTAACATAAAATATAATACGTACTCCACAGTTGTTGTGGCCCCACGCATTATAAGTAACATAAAATATAATACGTACTCCACAGTTGTTGTGGCCCCACGCATTATAAGTAACATAAAATATAATACGTACTCCACAGTTGTTGTGGCCCCACGCATTATACGTATCATAAAATATAATACGTACTCCACAGTTGTTGTGGCCCCACGTATTATACGTAACATAACATATCTTATCTTTCTTAATGCATGAGATATTAATTAATATCATATACTTTTCTAACATGGCGTATACTTGTAAATGGCACCATATGATTTAATCATAACATTTCATGGCATACTTAACATGGCATACTTATAACATACATCATTGTATGACAGAAAAGATTATGTAACAGATAATTATTCATGAGAGATTAAATCATACGTAGCAGATAAACATGTAATGACATAGCATGACATGGCATATACGATAACATACATACATAAATTGTAGTTCCCTTACCCATCACACATACACAATAAACTGATAGTAAGTTAGAGGCTAACTTACCTCGATCGTCGCGTTCTATGAGAATAGAGTGCGAAACACGAGGAACTGCACAACAGCTGGAAGAGGAACACTCAAGTCCTTAAGATTTTCACTTCTGAACTCAATTGCCATATTGTGAGCACTTGCAACACCACGGCAACTTGAGGTTTCACTATACTCTGAAGAGATAAATTGACTTCAGAAAGCCTTTGCACTAAAACAAGTTCATTAAAATTATCAATAATAACCAAACAAACAATTCCTTTCTCAATCCATATACTCTTAGCCATAGTCAACCACAAGATGACACCAGTCACCCCGGACTATAATCCATATCATCACTGCTTCGGGACACTGTCATACAGTTTCCCAACACTACACCATACGCTCCACACTTCTCTGCTACGCCATCCAACCCTTCGTGACACGCCATCCGGTGTATCACGACTTAGTACAGAGTACACTCACGTGAACTCTCTTCCATTCACACTACAAAACCCATCACTGCGATACACGTCTCACGGTGCATCGCTACGCGACACGGAGTACGCGCTACGCGTACTTCCTTCGCTACAACACTCATCAACACGATGCACATCACACGATGCATCGCCATACAACACGGAGTACACTACATGCGTACTCCCTTCCTTCTACGACCACATCACTACAGCGCACGTCGCGCGGCGCGTCGCTGCATTACACAGAATACGCTACACGCGTATTCTCTTCACACAACCCGCCGTATCACATCTACGGCATCCATCTCACGCCTATACTTCACAGCACAGTCCACAAAACTACAAAATCAAACCTCAACACTTCACAACCACACTTCGCTTTCACAACTACGCAGCGAACTCCACAAATCACTAACTACACAGTCTACAACCAACCAACTAACTATGTTAAACGATAAATAACTAGAGATAGAGGGTTATACCATCGACGGGATAACCCGTGCGTCGCTCGCTGCTCGTCACGAACATGCGTCGGAGGAGCGTACGTGGCGGTACGGTGTCTGTCCACCACATAAAGTGGTAGTTTGGGCTTGAGAAAGGCTAGGCGTGGTCTTGGAAGACTCACGGTCGCCTCGTGGTGGTCAAAGGTGACGGAGCACGGCGGCATCACGCCGTGAACAGTAACTCCGAACGGTGAGCGGAGGAGACGCGAGGTAGCGAAAAGCCATAGAACTTCATGGAAAGCTAGGGAAAGGTAAAGGAACATGTGGTGGAGCTGTGGTGGCGAGGTGGTGGTCGGACGGTGGCTAACGGCGGCGGATCGGCCGTTTGAAACCATTTTTGGCCTTGGAGAGTGAGGGAGAGTGTGAGCTCTACGAAGCTCCGTTGGCCATGAAATTTCTTGGAGAGGTTCATGAGGATGAGAGGAACAAGATGGTGGTGGTGAAACACCACGGGTGGCCGTGTACGGCGGCGCACGGTGGTGCAACCGAACGGGTGTTTTGAGAAACCCATATGAAAAAAGTGAGAGTTTGGGAAAAAGAAAGACATGGGGAGGAAGCCCTTGATGTGGTGAATCCAATGGTGGTGCTTGGTGGCTGATTTGGCCATGTATGGTGGTCCAAAATGGTGAAAAGCCTTAAAAACCCATTTGTTTGGAGGCGAGAGTGGCGGCTAACCGTGGCTCGGATGGAGGTGAAACTTGGAGGGGATGTTCACCGGTGAGAGGGGAAGAAATCTGGGTGGGTGGTGTAGTCCACGCCGCCGGCGAGCGGCGGTTCTGGGCGGAGAAAGAAATCGGCAACAGGGGAGAAAACAGGGCAGGGGCAGCAACTTCCGGCGGCTCTCGGCGACTAACGGCTGGTCCGATGGCTCTGAAAATTGGAGGGGATGAACTTTGGTGAGAGAGGAAGAGAATGGCGGGGGTGGTGTACGACACCTCCACCGGACGGCGGAGAAACGGGCGGTCAAAGGGGCGGCGACGGTAATGAGACAAGAAGGAAGAGAACGGTAAGAGAGAGAGAAGGAGAGGCCGGTTTAGTACACCACCGGCGTGGTTGGACTCGCCGGAGGGAGGGGATGAGGCCGGTGTGGGAGGTGGGGTCCGGCGGCCGGAGGTGGCGCCGGCTGGGACCTTGAACCGATCGGCTATGGAGTTGCTTCTTCCATCCGTCGGCCAAGAGAGAGAGAGAGGGAGAGAAAAAAAGAAAAAAAAAGAAAAAGAGAAAAAGTGAAGAGAAAAAAGGTAGGGCCAGAGTATATCGCTTCAATTCTACATTTCGGGATCCTCAAATAAACCAACAGTGAGTTAAAACACTGATTAAAAACGCGTAAATGTTTTATTTTAAATAAAACACTTTAAATAAAACACTACGATGAATTAAGGTAGAATATTATTTTATAAACTAAAATTTATAAAATAATATTTCCTCATCATTATATAAAATGATAAAGTACCGTTAATTAATCGAAGATGATAAAACCAATTAATTTAAATAAGAGTTTTCAACGTAAAATTAAACATCTTAATATCTTAAAACAACTAAAATATTTAATCTAAGTAATTATCCACAATTATAATATTTTCAGAGCTCATTAAATTATTATAATTGTGCTACTTTAAAAACAAGCTTATCTAATACTTTGAAATTCGATGGATAAGATCCGGAAAAATGCCATCGAGGTACAACGCTTAGGATAAAACTGTTCATGATTTTACAGCTGTCGGTGAAGAACAAATTACGTGATTTACGGAAAAGATAATCTATACGCGTGATTCCAGATGAGGGTAAAGACAAAAGAGATGTGATTGCTGTCGAGAAATAATCCAAAACTGATAATTTTAGCGGGCTGTTACATCATAGAATCCTAAGCAACTGAGAACTTTTAGAAGAAAATCCCATTCCATAAAGTCAAAGGCTTTTTCCATATCAATTTTAATAGCCATGAAACCTTTTCGTCTTCTAGTTTTTTTCATGAAATGAAAAATTTTTTGGGCCACAATTGTGTTTTCTTGAATCACTTTGCCAGGGATGAAAGCTGATTGATAGGGTGAGATGAAAGAATTGAGAACCTTTTTGAGTCTACTAGCGAGAATTTTTGCAATGATTTTGTAGCACACATTAGAAAGACTAATAGGCCTAAACTGATGAACAGTGTTAGGTGAGTGCTTCTTTGGAATTAAGGCAATATGAGTGTGATTAATTTATTGCAGGAAGTGACTATTTTCAAAGAACTACTTGATAACTTTGTTAATATCATCTTTAATAATATCCCAAAAGTGTTTATAAAAGAAACCCGTAAAACCATCAGGCCCAGGAGCTTTCGAGGAGGGAATTTGCTTGATGGTTTCAAGGATTTCCTCTTCCGTGGGGATCTTACAAAGATTTGCATCATCTTCAGCAAAGATTTTCTCAGGAAACAGGTTTTCAAGCTCATGTGGAAAGATTGGATGTGTGGATTGATAGATTTGACTAAAATGATCAAGGAACAACATTTTGATTAAATTTGGGTCATTGATCCATTGATTTACAGAGTTTTTAAGGTGGGAAATATTGTTCCTTCTCCTATGCATTGTGGAGGTCATGTGGAAGAACTTCATATTAAGATCTGTGGTGGTCAGCCACTGGAGCCTTGACTTTTGTCTCCAAAGAATTTCTTTCCTTTTCAATTGTTCCGAAAGGCAAGTTTTCAACTTTTCTTCTAAGTGAATGGAGTAATCAGAGGGATCCTCAAATTGGAGTTGGGCTAATTGGTGGTTTAACTCTTTAATACAGTTCTGAATATGGCCAAAATTGAACATGTTCCAGATTTTGAGAGCTTTCCTCACCACTTTAATTTTTTGAGAGAAATTGAAGATGGTGAAACAAAAGCTCCAATGCCCCAATTTTTCTTAATAACATCAAAACAGCTCGGATCCCTAGCCCAAAATTCCTCAAATTTGAAGGAGTGACAAACTTTTTTTGAAGCCGCTGTGTCTGGGAGTAAAGGAGCATGATCCGAGGTATGAATAGGCAAGTGCATGATCTTTGTGTCAAGGAACAAAAGAGTCCAATTGGAGTTAGCTATTCCTCTATCAAGCCTTTCCATAATAATACCAAAGCCACTTATTTTATTAATCCAAGTAAATTTTGAGCCTTCATATCCTAAGTCACCAAGTCCCTGGTTATTCATAAAGAGTTTAAGACCCGAAGGTTTTGAGGGAGATGCAAAGGAACAACCACCAAATTTTTCTGATTGGGCTATGATAAAGTTAAAATCCCTTAAACCTATAATAGGACCAGGATAGGTTGATGCTATAGAATTAATAAGAGCCCAAATGTTTTGTTTGTCATGTAATTGAGCAGGGCAGTATACTAATAAAAGCAGCCAAGGTATATGCATAGAGTCTTAATACACCAACAAAGCCATAACATTGCTATTAACATAAACGGATTCAACATCAACCCCAGGATGCCACATACGAAGCAGGCCTCCCCATTTCTTCAGGAGAGGTATATTTATGTACAGGTGAAACCAAAGCCTATTTACAACACCAGCAGTATTATTATCCGAAAGTAGAGTTTCTGAAAGGAAAATTAAATCAAGGTGGTGAGACCTGATTTGTGCCCTCAAACTACACATTGCAGGAGGCCGGGAAATGCCTCTACAATTCCAGGCTATAAGCCTCATTTATGGTGTGGTGGCAGGTTAGGGCCCGCCACCTCAGCTACATCAATTTCAGTCAGAGCATCTTTGAAAGAGAGATTTTCATTATCGACCTCTGGTTGTCGATCTGTAGTGATTGTTCTTTTATTCGGCTCAGGCTTTTCCTTTTTGATTATCTTCCGAAACCCATATCCTTTTGCCATTACTAGTAACGTCTCACCCATATCTTCTATATCACCAATATCTGCTTGAAATGGGCAGCAGGACACAATGGGATGATGGACTGTTGCTCTCTTTTTCAGCGGGATCTCGGCATATATGTGAGTTAGGTTCCTCTTACTAGTTCGTATATGACGTTCCCTTAAGTTTTTTGGTTGGGTGGGGTTCAGAGTTGGCTCCAGGGGACACAGGACAAATTATTTTGAGGAGAGTGTTTCTGGGTTGAGAGAGTTGGTCTGGATTAGAACATGGGTTAAGGATTTTGGATTTGGGTTTTGGTCATAGATGTTGGCTTCTTTGGTTTCTTCATTTTCTACTACAGAGGATTCTTTCAGATTTGAAGCTGAGCTCGGGTTCTTTTTCAGAGGCAATAAAGGGTGAGGGGCTGGGCCATGAGACTCCATGGGGTCAAGTTTTTCGAGCTCTTGTGAAATTCCAGTCCGGGCTGTGTTTTTCGTAAACCCTTTGTAAGTTAGAAGATCCTGCTTGCTAGGCCTAGTTAGAGGACATTTCTGAGCTCCATAGGTTGGGCCATTCAGAAAATCAAAAGTCTGCAGAATTTTATTGTATACTGATGGGCCTGAGG
The DNA here is from genome assembly GCA_011037825.1 of Carya cathayensis. NCBI lineage: Eukaryota > Viridiplantae > Streptophyta > Magnoliopsida > Fagales > Juglandaceae > Carya > Carya cathayensis. Next base: position 294,836 of record QGSO01000180.1, read on the forward strand.
TATCTTGATTACTGGGCTTCTGAAAAATTATTGGACTTAGATCAAGCATGTTAGATCTCAACAGAGTGCGTGGGCCCCTTGGGCTGGGAGACACTAGCCCATTGACTAGACTTAATTCTTGATAGGACTGATAATCGCTGCAGTTCTTCAGAGGGCTTTCTGGTCCATGGGTTATTGCAATTGTAGGGCTCATGAAATTTTTTGTGTCAGAAGAAATAAATTGTGGGCTGGTAGGAATTAATTGGTTGACTATCTTGGCCCACTGTTCATCTTCACCCTCATGTAGCTTGTGTTTGTGATCAGCGGTTATTGAAGAGTTGCTACCTGTTTCGTCATGCCAAGTTTCCATTCCAAACATTCCAACAAATATATTGATTGTGTTGTCACTATTCTCTAGCTTTGAAAAACAATTTACTTTATCCACATACATTTTCCCTTTTCCCTTGCTGAAGAATGTTTTTTCCATATAAGCCTTTGCCTGAGAGTTGCTTGTAACTGGTTCTTTGATTCTTATTGGTGGAAGAGCATTTCTAGGCTAATTAATGGTACAGTTGGCTTCCGTGTGATGGACTTCCTATGCCGCATTCTGCTTTTTACTTCCTCTTTGAGGATCATTCCAATCATTGTTCATGAAGTTTGCATTATGCACTTGTGCCGAGTCCGCTGCAGTTGGTTGTAATGTCAACAACGAAGCCATCATTGGTGCTAGTTGATACAGAGCTTGAAGTTGCCTAGGATTGCTTCTAAAATTTGAGTACTCTGCACGCATCCAGGGACCATACTTTGAACTAACTGGTACATATGCATGCAAAGGACAGACTTAACGACATGGCCTAGGTGACCACAACCGTAACAAAAGTCGGATAGCCTTTCATACTTGAAGAGAATCTTTTTTGGAACTCTATTAGGTCGATTGAGATCGAAACCTTCAGGCAGTGGGTTCTCTATGTTTATATCTACTCTTATGCGCAAATATCTCCTCAATGTTACACCAAAGATAGATGCACAATCAACTTCCATTAATCTACCTAATACATGCCCTATCCTTTCTACATTTTGATTGGTAAGCATATCCATCGAGAGACCATGAACTTGCACCCAAAAGATTGAGGTTTTGAAGCTTACCTCATGTATACTTAAACCTGGAGGCCAATTTTTCAACACCATATGGAAGCCTTTGAAATTCCATGGCCTATTTGCTAAAACCCTGTCTTTGTCTTGCTGCATTGGGAAGATGAATAGAAATGTATTTGTATCTACATCTTCAATCGTATGACCCAGCACAAAGCTCCAAACCGCTTTGATCGTGACATGAAAAGTGTTTTTATTGAGAGGCTTGGAGGATAAAAGCTTGCCAACCAAAGTCAATTTTGAGTAGTGCTTTGCAACATTGTCTTCTGACTCAAGTTGCAGGTCCTCCCAAGAAAGTGCTTTAGCCTTTATGATGAGGTTGTCTATTTCTTCCTGACTTGCAGACATTGTGATTTATGGGGTAGGTTTCAAAGTGTGGGGTAACCAGGGGGATGAGGATGTGGGTTTGGAGAAGGATTACGAGTGGGAAAGCTAGTGAGGATGGCTAGATTCCTTGCAAAAGCATCTTGGAGGTGGGATTGGTGGGGTTTAGATGTTGGCTACAGAGGGTTTGTAGTGGATGAAGAGTTGAAAACATTGCTTAGCATAGTGGGTGCAGATGGAAGGATTGATTAGGATGATTGGATTCCTTAAAAGAAAGAGGTGGGAAAGATAAGTTCAGATTTTAACTGAGGATAACTTTAGGAAAACTAACAGGAAACTACTAAGAGGAGCTTAACTCACTTTCGGAGCCGGAATTTTACTTAAGCTGTATTTAGTTGTTCAGAATAACACTTTTCAATATATTTTATTATTATTTATTATTTTATTATTATTATTTACATACTTTTTATTACTATTTTTTATTTTTTATTACTATTTAATATTGTATTCTTATTTTTTATCTTTTTTTATTACTATTTATAATATATCTCAACACTTCTCAACATCTAAACCTAACCTTAACCCCATTAAGTACCACTCAGAGTCGGGGCCTCTATCAAAAAAGAAATTATTAATTTGTCGCGCAACTTTTGCATTTTTATACATATGCTTTACTGTATTATATATCAATTCTGTTAGAGATAGTGGGAAGATGCAATCGTGGGATAATCGTCTTATATATTATGCCACGTCAGTTGAGTTATTAAAAAAATAAAAATAAAGACCAAAGTAGAAGGAAAAATTTATCTTTCCCCTTCCCGAGTTTACAGATGCCCAAGAGGACAAAGCCATTGTCTTAATACTTGTGCCTGTATTTATGTTTGTTGTCGTGTCGTGTATAACCAAAACCACCAGCAACCTCTTAGCCTTAGAAACCGACCTCCACACCATTAAAACCATTTCGCAAGAACCATTTCTCACGGCAATCGAGACATCCACTACCAAGATTTTTTAGCACCACCCAACGTTGCCCTGTCACTCAACCACCGTAAACCAATCAAAGAAACCGCATCGTTGACCTCGTCAGTTGTCCACAACCCATACCTCTGTTTTTGTTCATTCAAAACAAAGCAAATTTTTCCTCCTAGCTTTTGACCTCGTTGCTTCCTCCAGTCACAGCTCAGTGAAGCCCAACGATGCTAACCAGTGCCATCGCATCTCTGTTATCGATGCCATAATTGTCTCAGTTTTTCTCACTCTTCTTTTCCTCTCTCTCTCTTGTTAACTCTCTCTCCATGCTCTTTCACTCATCACTCCCTCTCTCTCTCTAATGTTCAGCCACTTGCCACTTTTGACCCAACCATAGCACAGTTTCCAACTGATACCTTTCTTTATCTCTGTACGTGCCACTCAACTGTCTGGCTCTAGGAAGAGAAGGGAAGAAGGGGATGGGGAAACCAAAGAGAGGTAGAGAAGGGGGATGGGGATTGAAGATAGGCGAAGCAAGAAGATGGAAATTGAAGTGATAAAACGGTGCGTATGCAATTTTGAATGAAACAAACCGTTTCATTTATGTCACGTTGGCAGTGATTGCGCTGCTGCTCCCCAAGCCGTTTGCACATAGCATTTTTCATTCTATATATTTACTGTAGATGCTTTGATCTAACATATCAATTTGTTACTTTCGAATTAATCTTTTTTTTTTTTCGTATATACTAGAGCTAGCTAGTAGCTCATATATATATATATATATATTATTTAATGATAATTAAATATTTTTTTAATAATATTATAATTTTTTTAATAAAAAGTATTAAAAACTACATGTAAAAAGATACAAAATTAACTAACGATAACTCCCTACCAGTGCTACCAGTGATGACTGGAGAGCCACCGATTTTGTTTTTGGAAATGACATCAATTGTACTGGGATCCTACGGGGGATTCCATTGCCTAGGGGTGTGCATCCAGATCCGGATCCGGATATCTGGCCATAACCGGATCCAGATACGAATTTAATAATCCGGACACGAATTTAATAATCCGGACGGTTATCCGCCCGGATTGAACCCGGACTCAATCCGGGCAGATAACCTGATTCAATCCGGATATCCGGATTGTAACCGGATATTCGGATTTTTTTTGTTTTTTTGCTATAATTCCCGGATACCCGGGTTATATCCAGATTCAATCCGGATCCGGATTTTTTTTTGGTTGTTATTTTTGGCTTTATACCCGGATTCAATCAATCCGGTTTTGTAAAATAAAAAATAAAAAAATTCTAAAAATATATTTATAACTTTAAAAAGAAATTATATCACTTTTTCTTTTTAAAAAATCTGATCTCATATTTAAATTGCCCATATTTTTTTAAAAAAAATAATTAAAACACTTTAAAAGAATTTTCTAAAAATATAAATTGAAGAACAAAATAAATAAAAATGCAAACTAGATAATATTGTTGTTACATCACAATGCAAAACATAAATTTACAAAGAACAAAATAAATAATCAATTACAATCAATTACGACAGCATCAATTACAACGGATCTTCCACCTTGATTAAGGTGGAAAATTACAATCCTGAGATTGATTTTGAGAAAAGCTCCATCAATTGCTGCGATACATATGCATCAAGTATTAATTAGCATCCAGAACCATTCTTGCCAAGGGCTTTAACCAAACAAGAAACTGAACCAATCAATTCATCCAAGAGGAGTGTGTGCTATAGCACAAATCCCATGCTTTTGACAGAATTTGACTAAAGAATCACGCTGGAAATAAGGGTGACATTCAAACTGGTTAACTGCATCATTAAATATTTGATCTAATTCATATTTGATCGTATTTTTTAAAGATAATTTACAATTTCTTTATAATCTCATATTTGATCTAATTCATCAGCAGCAATACAACCCATTGAAACCAAATTATGCAAAATAGATCAAGATGCAAACTCACCAGTATGAGTAGCTCCAGATGATAGGGTATTGTTCCAATTAGCAAGCCATAAACTGTAGCCATTATAAAATAGACAACATATTATATATTAAAAAGACCACTGTTTTTATTACAGAAAAATAATAAAAATTAAAGTAACATAGTTGAGAAATCAACTTACCAAACTGAATTACCCAAGGAAAAATGGCCCATCATCAAACTAAAGTAGAGCATTTTCCAAGGGATCAAAAGCTGGACCTGATGCAAGATCCTATAACACTTCCCAGAATAAGTTCAGTCCAAAAGAAATAAATGGAGACAAAAAGCAAGATCCTATAACACAACAATTTGTCTTTCTTTCTAAAGGACTCTTCATTTGCTTTTGGAGGAGTATCTTGAATTCCAGTATTTCTCAATTTCCTCAGCTGTTCTTCCAGGGATTCATACATCCATAGGATGAACAAGCATAAGTTAGCACAGTTAGCATTTTCAGTATCACAGAGCCATGACTTTTCATTATAGTGTCAGGATACCTCAAAAAATGCAGAGGTCTGCAAGAGGCTGGTCAAACTCTAATGAAGGCTCTCTCTCACCTCTGCATAAAACCAACAGCTATGTTCGAGTTCAGAGCCATAAATAAAGACTGAATAGGCATAAAACGAACACGCTAAAAATAGATATATTCATTCAGATCCTTGTTTATTCAAAATTGCTAAAAAATAATATAATCTTAACCTCAGAAGAATTTAAGTCAGACTCAGTTGGATTTTGGTTAAATTCAAACCAGATTCCTTCTTCTTCTTCCTCTAACTCCACTTCACTAAAGCCTGCCCAATTCTCATTTGGGTTTAGCAGGTCTATATCTCCGGCTAAAAAAATTCAGGAACATTAGCTCCTGAAAAAAAGCTTCTCCTGGAGGGATAACTGCAGCGAAAGCTCCACAAGAAGGTCTTGGTTGATGACAGCCAATTGCAAAGAAAAATGTTTCATTTTTTCCCCTTCTTTAGCTACATAATTTAACAGTGCACGCCACAGCTTGCGCCCAAAATTTAAGCCTTGCCTTGACATCTTCCGGATGATCGCCTGGACAGAAAAGGCATCAGAATGTGTAAATCAGACGCCAGATGTTCACATGGATTGAAGTCACAAGACACTCGGAAAAAAAACAGGAAACAAATTCCAAAGAAGGTATATGATGGCTAAGAATTAGTTTCCGAAAACAAGGCAAACATATAAGCGTAGTTGGAAAAGTCAATATGATTTGGTCTAAGAATCCTCATATTTCACTCATAGATATCATCGTTTGATATGCTGAACATCTAATTAGAGAGAATAAAACCATAACTCGAAGATTAACTTCAGAATGATGCCGATACAAAAAGAAAAAAGAAAAATAAGAAGGAATAGAAGAAACCCAGTTCATCAATTCAGCTAAAGGATACCTTGAGCAGGCTATATTTCAAGTCTTTATCCAATTTCGTATAGAATGAAAATAACTCGAAGAAAACTCATCACAGTACTTCAAAAATAAAGCACGCGGCTCATCACTAATAGACTAGAGATTAGAAAAAAAAAAACCAAACCCAGATCTAAACCAGAAAGAAGAGAAAAAAAAAAGTTTAATAAACACAATCACAACATCTATAAAGAGATTAATAGAGCAAAAACTCACATCCCTAACAAAAGCCCGTTGCCCCAACTGCAGAAATCCTTTACTTCTTATAGATCTACACACAGAAACTCAAATCTGCCTACACAAACTCAGATCTAGCTAAAGTGGGAAACGGCCAATGAGAGAGGAAAGTTATATACAAACACCCAAACTCAGATCTACACACAAACGCAGATCTATAAACACAAACTCATATCTAGCTAAAGGTAGCAACAGCCAATGAGTAACGAGAAACTATCCGTAAGCAAGTAACGAGAAAAACTTGGGAGAGGAAACTGATATACAAACATATCTAGAGAGAGAGAGAGAGAGAGAGAGAGAGAGCATACCGAGTAATGAGAAAAACTTGGGAGATGAAAGAAATTACCGAACGGTAGCCACTATAGTCACCGACGGCCCAGTCATCGGCGGTGACGGATCCATGTGAGCAAGAGTTAGGGTTTCGCTGGGGGGTGGGGAGAGGATTGTCGAGGTCTCTCTGTCCGTAAAGGGGTGAATATTGAATCTGCAACAATTGTTGTTTTGCTTTTAAAATTAAAACCGGTTACGGATATCCGGTTATAAACCGGATCCGTAACGGCGGATAAGAATTATTTCTTAACCGCCCGGGTGTAATCCGGGCGGATAACAGCCCGGATTCACCCGATTTTCGGATTTCGGATCCGGACCGGATAAAAATCCGGTCCGGATGAACACCCCTACCATTGCCCATCCTGCTAGTGTTGTGTTTTTTTTTTTTACATCATTTTTTAACACTTTTAAATATTTTTAAAAAAAGAAAAAAATTCACAATATTATTAAACACTAAAAAAAAAACTTGGAGCGGGAGATCCATGCAAGATTCCCCAGCAAGCTTCCTATCATTTTCCTTTAAGATTTGAGGATCTTATAAAATCCTCATAAGTAATTAAATTTCTTGCTCATGTGGGACTAATAAATCATCGGGCCACCTAAAATTCTTTATTTAATTTTTTTCTCTCTTTGACAATACTTTGGGTTGAAAATTCGTACAATATATATATACTAGTAAAGCAACACGTCCGATGCACGTGTGTCCATTTGATATTTTTCTTAGGTTTCACAACTTTAAAATTCTCTAGTTTAGCTATAAGAGGATAGAGTTTCATCTATATTTTAACAATTGTTGTCCTGCTCATAATAAACATTATATATATTGTCTACAAAATATTCATAGCTACAACACATAACTCTCATTAACATAATTACAACTATATATGAGTACTTTGTACTTATATATTATAACAGTCGAGAGTTTAAAAGAAAGGTCTGGAAACTCATTCTATTGTTCCTGGGACATTATTAACATAAAAATTTGTACGCTGCTCAATCGGAGGAGAAGAAAGTAGAGCTACATTAAAAAAAGAGACAAAAGGTACGTTAAGCTGAAAGAATGCAGAAATAAGAAGAAACAAATAAATAGTATGCTAGAGGGATTTCAACGTAACGTATCTTATAATTCAAACGATGATGAAATTATTTGTACAAGAGAAACCGGATCTTCTTCGAATATTAACACTTTTGATAATATTATACATAGGAACGCATCTACTCTATCCAGAATAGAAACTTCCAACTCTAACAGTATTCTAAAAGCTTCAAAGTTGGTACTTGTTTCAAAAGAATATTAGAAATTGTAATTTTGGAGGCAAACCACAATACTCAACAAATATTGTGGAGCAAGAAAATTTTATCATGAACCAAACAGCTTTTGTTGCGCTGGTGGGACAATAGCGTTAAGCCATATAATCAACTTTCAGATGAACTTTATCAATTATTCATTTCTAATTTAGCTGAGTCTAAAAAGTTTTGTACATATGCAATCACATACAATAATAAATTCGCTTTCACATTATTGGAGTTAAATTCGATAGATAATTGTGTAGACAAAATAGAGGGATCTACACGTTTAGAGTTCAAGAACAGATATATCATTATATTGAGTATTTAGCCCCTGAAGATGGGCATCCTTCATATTTACAATTATATTTATTCAATAACGAGCATGAATTAGAAAATCTTATCCATGACGCAGAAATATTAGATCCTTCTATCATTGCTCAATTAATGGATATACTTAAGGTTAATCTATACTGTCATTTCTTTAGAACCCCTCAGCAATATTTCAAGTCTTGAAAATCATACAATTCATATAAGATCTGACTTTGATTTAGACCAACATGTTTATAATGCTCCGTAGGGTACGATATTTAAAATTTACAACTGGAAATTTTAAACTAAAAATGCACGTCAAAATATTGCATGTTTATACCTTCTGAAGTGCATGTAAAATTAATTAATGTTTCGCATTTCTTTTATTTCTTATAGTGTGTTTTAGAAATGAAATAAATTAATAAATAATTTTTTTTAAATAATAAATTTTTTTGAAATTGTTCATTTGTACTATAGTTTAAATAAATTAATAAAACTGTTTCCACTTATGGCATTGTAATAAAAGTCTTTTTTAAAATCGAAAACATTTTACCTATATTTACATAATATGTTTTAGTCCATATATTTAAATATATATTTCAAAAAATATCTACAGATTTTCAAAAAAAAAATTATTAATTTTTTATTAAATTTGTTTGGCTTCCAAATATGATATATTTCTCATATAATTTTTTTTTATCCATAAATTAGATGTATTCATGTCATTTATTCAGTAAGTTGATGTCAAATAGTTCATTATTCCTTTATATCATGTTCTCAAATGTTGCTTGTAAAAAATATTAAACCATAAATATTTCTCTACAAAATACACTATTATTTTTAATATTATTCATTTTGACCAAAGTGCAAAAGTTATTAATTTATTTTTTAAAAAATTATAGTAAATTTTTTCAATCTATAACGTTTATGGATATTTGTTCTGTAGTATTATTTTAGTATCAAGGCATTTTCTGTTTTTTACTTTCTTTCTTTTTTTTCATTCGGATCATCACAAATTTAGTTAGGATGAAAGTGATATAATATCTAAGGATGTATTTGCAGGGAAATTATATCTTAAATGGAATTAAAATTAGAAATGATGGCAATCTTATAGGAAGTAAGCATAGACTCTCATATGATCACATCACCGTCGTTTCTGCTTTTCCTATTAAAAATAAGTAGTGATAGGTTACAGCCCTATTATTATTACTTATCTACTTATTTGAGTGCACTTCAATTTTTTTTAAATATTTTTTTAATATTTTTAATCATTACAAAAAATTTAAAATATATATATAATTTTACTAATATTTATTTTTAATTATTAAATAAAATTTTAAAAAATAATTAAATATAAAAAAATAATAATAAATAGTAACTCTATCATTTTTTATTAAAAATAATCGTCCTTTTTGCCATTTTTTGAATTTGAGATGGATTGACAGACATGTTTTTGACTTTTGAAATCAGTGAATTTACTCTTTTAATTTTTTACTTTTGTATTTTAAACTTTGATTATTTGGAACCCGTGCAAAGCGATGTTATTTTTTGCTTTTTTTCTCTTCTTACTGCTCGTACTTTTACATCCTAACCACCGGTTCTTTGGTTAATTTCTTCTCTCTCTTCGTTTCCTTTATCTCTTCTTTTTTAAGTAGGGTCCACTCCCCTCTCTCCCTTAGAGCACTGGCATTGGACTCATCAAATGAGGTCAATCTTTAAAATTTGATGATTTTAACTTAAAAACCACTACATTGGATTCACTATACTTAAAAATGTGAAACTATGAGCTACAGTAGATTTCCATTCATCACCAAATTTGAAGACCTACTGTTTATTCATCAGCCGATTATTTTATCAAACTTTAATACTGAACGGTTTTTTATTTTATTTTCCATTCCCTCTCTCTTCTTCCACCTTCCCTGCGTCTTTTCTTTTCTTCTTTATCTCTTTCTCTCGTTTCCGCAGTGGAGCAATCCAGTTTGGTGTGATGAGACAATTCTACTACTGCAATTCACTCATTTTTTAAGTAGGTAATTTGAAGAAGCTTTTACTTTAATTTCTATACAATATCACATCATTTTCTCCAAATTTTTATCTTTGACATTTTGCAAATATTTACCTGTTCTATTCCTGCAATGACTATGGTTACTTTAATTAATATATTACTAGTGTAATTGTAAAATATGAAAAAAATTTAAAAATATTATTATTAAAAAAATAATATTATATTATTATTTTGATGAATATAATGACTAATCCAATGTGGGATTATGGATAAGGAGATTTTGAATTTATGAAAAACATGTACTTTTCATCAAATTTTGAAGATAAATTTGATGAAACCAATGTGGATGCTCTTACTCTCTCCCCGTAGCAGCTTCGGATTTCTGCATTTTTCTTCCTCCATTCTCATTTCTTTCACTCACCTTGGGTTTAGTCCCCGTCGGTTCTCCCCCACTGTGGATTCTCCTCCAGCGGACAGCCACACTGTGGGTTCTATTTTTCTACTGTTGCCTGCCGTGGGTAGATTTGTTGGTTTTTTTTTTTAATTTTTTAATAGAGTTTGGGACCGAGGCTCTTGTATATGTGAAATGAAGTTTCTTATTTCATTCTAATCTTTTCTCTTTTTTTTTTATGTTCTTATTTTTATTTTTTTTGGCCTCGGTTGTTTTGTGAAAATATTTATGGGTTTCGTTTTTGCATGTTTGTTTTTCAGACCCGGACGTAGATCTTACTTGAAGAACTAGTAGTCTCTTATCTCTTCTATCTCTATTGAGGCACTTCGTGTATATGGGTATCATTGTTTTGGTGATTTCGTGTTTATCCCGCGAATCCGAAAGGTTGGGATTTTAACTTCGGAAAGTTCTGGTATTTTTTTTTTTTTGGTTCCGCTATCATTGTGTGATGTTATTCCAATTTTTCCCCTTTTTATATTTTGGCTTAAGTTTGGTTCTGTTGTTTGTATGGAAGTGAACCGGGTTTTGGTTCCTCTGTTTGTAAATATTTTTCCTCTCCTGAAATGATCCCAAAGCTTGTGAAAGAAAGTTCGTGTATATGGGTATGCAACTCCCCAGAAGCTCTATGGCTCTCTATGCATGCCTCGCAAACAAGTCCTCTTTCTTTCATTTCATGACTTCTGCAAAAGCCATTTTCGAGGAGGTAGTTGAAGGTTTAGCCGTCGTAGTTGTAGGTGAAGCTGTTGTTGTCCTCTTTGTTTTAGTCCTGTTTGAAAAGGTGGCGTGGTCATGAAGAAAGGGAAGAGCTCCATCGCTCTATGTTCATGCATGCGGATGGTGTTGTATGGTTATCTACTCCGCTGGTGTTGTATATCAGTAGCCAGTTGATGAACAATATCGGCGGTAGTCAATGTCGTTATGACAGAGTTTTGAGCGGCGGTGTGGCCATTCCCTGGTTTTGATCTTGAAAATATTTTCCTCTGTTTTCTTTTTCTTGGTTGGGCAACTGGGGTATATATTGTTGGATTAGGCGGTGGATTGGTCTGAGTAGAAGACGCTGGGAAGACAAAGAAGTGAATAGAAGACACTGGGAGAAGATAAGTTCAGTCCACAAACTGATTGAGACAAAATACGAAGGCGGTGGAAGGGGTTGATCTGAAAGTGAGTGAAGCGGTGATTCAAACGTGGGCTAATGTTCCAGAAATTGAAGAAGGTGGTGGAAAGCAGAGATGAGTTCATAAATGTAAAAAGATAAAAGACTATAGATTGATGTTCCAGAAAATTGAAGAGTAACAAAACAGGAAAATTGAAACAAAAGATAATTGAACCAAACAAACAGCGGTAAAAGCGGAAAGAGAAGTGACAAACAGGGACAAAATTGATAGAAAGAGTTATACGACTGTGCCTGCTTATTGCCGCTTACTACGAGCATCCACATTGGCATATCCATCCGCATATGCAAAGCTAATTTTGCATAATATTAACATAAAATCATCCTGCATTGGCTTCTTCATCTACAAAATTTTAGCTAACTATGAACAGTAGATTTACAACTTTGGATATCTACTGTTTTGTTTCTAAAACATAATTTAATAGTTATTTCTCTCTCCTCCCACGCTCTCTCTCCCCGAAACCCCCCCCCCAAACGGTAATATCTCTCTCCCCGAAACCCCCCCAAGCAATTATTTCTCTCTCCCCGAGCTCTCCACACGGTTTCTCCCCTCCGAATCTCCATCCCTCTCTCGACCCAAACAACCCCACCGGAAGAAGTGCTGGAAGCACCTCTCTCTCACGACGGTTGTGCTGAAGGCTGCGATTGCTGAAGGTCTTCATCCCGATTGTTGGTTCCCCGAAATTTCTTCTATTTCAGGTATGATTTACACGGTTTCTCTTCTCGGTTTCGGTTAGAGTTTTAGATTTTTGTTGGATTAGTGAAAGTGTTGGAGTGTTCTGCTTTTGCCATTTCTTCATGGAATGTTGTTCTTGGTTTTAGATTAGGGTTTCCTCATTTCAGATTAGGGTTTTAGATTTTTGTTGGATTAGTGAAAGTGTTGGAGTGTTCTGCTTTTGCCATTTCTTCATGGAATGTTGTTCTTGGTTTTAGATTAGGGTTTCCTCATTTCAGATTAGGGTTTTAGAAATTCCCTGTGTATCTAGGCAATGAAACAGAAAATCGAAAAAAAATAAAATGTAAAGATTTGAGATTGTTGTAAACCCTGCCAAATCAAACTAAATTTATCTTCCTCTTGAACACTTACTCATGAACACTCTAGAATAAATTTTTGAGCACTCTGTTTTATTTTGCTTTTGTTTTAGTACTTTCAAGCACTCTGTTTTAGTGCTATTGTTGAATAAACTTACTCATTTCGTGCTTGTGCTCCCTGCCTAGTGCTTTTCCTGAAACCTCTTGCTCTTCTTTTGTAGATTGACATTAAATTGAGATTGAATATAATGAATCATTATAGAGAGAGACACAGAGAGAGAGAGGGAGAGGGAGAGGGATTAAAATCCTTTTTGCACATAATTGAAGTTGTAGGAATACAAAGAATTATTAGATGTTAATTTGCATGCATGAGCAAGACCTGCTACTGCACAAAGTGGTGGTACAATAAGAGGGATTTCTAGGGGGGAGTATATACTTCTACCCAGCTGAAACAACACGCAGGGTTATGCTCTCTTCAACACACAGGGTTATGCATTCTCTGTATCTTCTCTTTAGCTTCCTCTTTTTTTTCTTGTCTTAATTCCCAACAATTTTATTAGCCTAAAGTACACGTTTCCTTCCCATTGGTATGAATAATGTTGGAGTATTATTTCTTAATTTTAGATTAAGAAGATGATTTCCGTGTAATTAACAATTGACAATTATGTAAATAATTTTGATAATATAAGTTTTATTTATAATAGGAGGTGACTAACAAAATCTCGTATCATGTCATGCTTTACCATTATCAAATACATGATAGTCACACATACACATTATGTGTGTGTGTGTGTGTGTAATCTGAATTTAGATAAATCTGTACATCATTTAAAAACTATATAATCTGAATTTTTTAAACATGTTGGCCTTGCTTAATCTGAATTAAGTAACTGTTGACCTTGCTTAATGAATTTTTTAAACATGTTGGCCCTGTTTTTTGTAATGAACACCAAACCTTTTTTTGTACCTCTTTTTATGGGCCTTTTGTTTTGTTGGTGGTTGATGGTGGGTGGGAACATTTTGTTGGATGAATTTTGTTGTTGGTGGGATATTGTTGTATTGTTTGCTGCTTGCTGGTGCTGGAGCCGCTGGAGGACCCAATGGCAAGGCTGTTTTTGTTGCTGCTGAAGGGTGTTGAAGGGTGCTGGAGCTGCTGCTGGAGCTGCTGAAGGGTGCTGGGCGTGCAGTTATTTTCTGGTCGCTGAATTTCCTATATGCTGAATTTGTTGGTTGCTGAATTTGTATAAAAATCAACTTTTTGCAACTTGTATTAAGTTGATTTTGATACATAGAATTAGTCACATGTAAATTCTGAAGTTGATATTAGTCAAATGTAATTTGAAGTTGATATTAGTCAGATTTTATTATATATAGAAAGCTGGAAATTTGGATGCAATGAAATTGGGTCTGGATGCAGCACATAGTCTATATTATTTCATTGATAGGTTCGGTTTTAATGGATATTATCTATGTACTGGGTACTGATTGCATGTACAAACCAGTGCATAGAAATTGCAAGGTAAAAAAATTAATATTAGGCAAAAAAAAATATTAAAATGATAATATTTTATTATTATTTTGCTTTAAATATGCATAAGCCAATGTGGGAGTTTTGTTGAAATGACAAAGTGGATATGCAAAAGAGTTAATTTTGCATATGCATATCCATATACCAATGTGGATGCTCTTACTACTATATAGATATAGATACTAGTACTGGGGCAACGGTCTGACACTTTTACCAAGTTGAATTAAAAATAAGTTGTTAAAAAATATAAACATGCTCTGTATAACAAAAACAATTGTTGTAAATACATATATTTGGTGGATGATTTTGTCATAAATATTATTATACATGTGAATTAATTATTGTGCATGTAAATTGGTTCATGTTGTGCAAGTGAATTGATTGGCACAACAATTCACTATAGAAGTTGTCTATAAAATGAAGTCTTGATGATCAATTGTAATACACATGAAAGAGAGAGTAGTGAATGATACTGAGCTCTTAAAGAGCCAAATATTTTGCAATCTCCCAATCTCCCTTCTTCTCCTTTGCAATCTTTGATTCATTAGCTATTCTCTTTAGTTTTATAACAAAAATGTAATAATAGGCTAAAGAAGGATAATAGTCTCATTCAAGTTATAAACCATTAAGCCAAACTGTGATAAGTTTAAACAAAAAATTAGTTTAAGCAAGTTTGAGAAATAAATCATGTTTGTTGTGAATTCAAATTACAGTTTCTTCCTTAAGCAACAAAATATCATGGAATTGTTTTCTCGATCATTGAGATGGTGGTTACAAATTTTTAGGGGTTATGCATGTAAAGTTCAAGTGGTGTCTTCATTCACGGCATTTACCGAGAGAACATTGAATCTTTTGCGGTGGTGCTTCTTGAGTTGATCCACCTCTGCATCTAGCTGCATTATCCATTCTTTTTTTGAACATAATGTTGCGATGTGTTGGAGATACGGTAAATGTTCCTGCATGAAATGAATTTGGAGTTTTAAGTATGGTTATTAAAGATTTAGGAGCATATAAATATAGAAAATATAAAGTATGGTGAACAAATATAAATGCAGCACTTGGAACGCTTGGCACATATGACTTCTGCTAACAGTTCCTGCTTAGTACGTATGACTAAACTGAATGCAAATCAAAACCAGCATAAGAGATGAAAAGAATCTTACCTCAGGCTTCACAGACCCAACATCAATCTTCTACTTCACCTTTAAGAACATCATGCTTTACAAGCAAATTAATGTATTATAAAATAAAAACATTGATGGCAGGAGGATACGACGTGCTAGAAGTATCCACCTTCCCAAACGAGAGAGAGAGAGAGAGAGAGAGAGAGAGAGAGAGAGAGTTCATATGATTAGATGGGATTGAGGACTAGGTTCAGCAGGTAAGGCTTGTTTGCATCTTTTTGTTTAAGAATTCTTATGATCTCATTTTAAGTTTGATGTGATTCCTTTGTAGGAATACTGAAAGGAATGAGAAGAAGAGACATCTATAAGACTAGAGTTTCTCATTTATAACTAGTACTGTTCACCGACCTGATAACTAAGCATTCCGACCCAACCCGAGTTGGCTGCCTTCTGCTTACCTGAAAACCGATACCCGACCCCATTTTTTTTTTTTGGGGGCACTTGTGTGTAGATATATATATATATTATACTTGCAACGTGTTAGAAGAAAACTAAATAGAGAACTTTCTAAGAATATGTCACATGTCTATTTGTTTTAAAGGCACATTATTTTCATATTAGTAGAATTCATCTCTCCATGAGAATAAGATGAGAAATGCAAATTATAAAGCATTCCCACCAAGCAAAACTCCTTCAAGAAATTTCTTGTTTCTTAATACTAATGAATGGATACGAAAATTTTTCGCAACTTCTCATCTTGTACTTAATAGGATGATGCCAAAAATGTAAATTAATTTAGTAAAACTGTTGATTAACTTCAATGACTTTGGCTACATTTTCTAGAAGAAAAAGAAATCTATTGGATATAGTGATTGCAAATTAGTAGCAACTTGATTTTTTCCAATCATTCCTACAACCAACTTCCCTTCCAATGCTTTCTAAACCTAAGGCATGTTTTTTTGTATTTTAAAAAACAAATACAAAAAATAAATGAATAATGTTCATGTGTTCATTTAATAAACCAATAATGTTGTATAAATGTACTTTTAGTAATCACAAAACCAAAAATCCATAGGTCCTATTTAATTTTTAAAATACACAAGTGGCTTCTGTATCCATAGGTCCTACTCCCAAGAATTGTGTATTCTTCAAAAAATCTTCAATCGACTTCATTCAAAATATTCTTCAAAGTTATCTCTACAAGAAATAAAAAATAATGTTAAACATAAATTTAATTGAAATGACTATAAGAAAATATTATTCAAATATGAATCTTACGGTTTCTACTTGTAGCTTTATCATCTTCCATTAATCATCTTCATCATCTTCCAAAGAATCGTGTATTCTTCAAAAATCTTCAATCGACCCCATTCAAAATATTCTTCAAATTATCTTACAAAAAATAAAAAATAATGTTAAACATATAATTAATTGAAATGACTATAAGAAAATATTCTTCAAATATGAATCTTACCGTTTCTAATTTGTAGCTTTCATCATCTTCCATTACATCTTAAGAGTCATAATTAATGGAGGGAGCCATCAACCAGTTTTGTGTGCAAAAAAGAGCTTCAACTATTGTTGGGGCCAATGAGTTACGAAATGAATCTAAGACCTGACCTCCAACGCTAAATGCCGATTCAGAAGCAACAATAGATATTGGAATAGCTAACACATCTCTAGCTATATTGGCAAGAATCAGATATCTGATTGAGTTCACCTTCCCCCATATTAGAATATCAAAGTCGGGTATCGATCCTTCAACACTTTCCATGAAATATTTATCCAATTCTAATTTAGACTCTACCACACCTTTTGATGCTTGATATTGCTGAAACATATTGAATATATCATCCTCATTATTATAAGAAGTGTTGCTTTAGGTCTCACCAACACTTGATTGGCCCCTACTTGAATTTACATTGGATTTTGAATATTGCTTATACACCTGCTCAATCATCCTCCTTAACAAATCAAAAAGTTCAGATGCTCGCTCATGGCCAAGAATATTTGTAAAACAAAATTCCAAAACTTCCAACTTGAAGCGAGGATCAAGCATAGATGCAATAAACAACATTTTGTTCAATTTTCCACAATCACCCCAATACTTGTCATATTTCAACAACATCCTCTCCGACATGGTTTTCAGCACATTAATCTCACTAATGGAAAATTTGTTCAAATGTTTATAGATTGTAAATATTTCTTTAATGAACAAATTTGAAGTTGCATAAACTGAGCTTGAAACCCACAAAGTCATATCATAAAAAAGCCTAAAAAATTGTACAAAAACCTTGATGGTTTCCCAATCATGTAAAGATGGTATTCCTTGTCCAACCTCACGTAAATATGGGCCAAACTCATTGTCTTCATCTTGCAGCACTTCAAACGCCGCATAATATTTGAGAGCCACACTCAACATTAGATATTTTGTTTCTCTGCACATGACTTGAACTTATTAAATCTTTCAGGAGAAGACTTCACATATTTAACTGCATTTCTTTATAATTGATCTATCAATTTCTTTTAATCCATCCTGGACAATGAGATTCAAAATATGTGCACATCTTATATGCATAAGGTCATTGTCTAACACCATATAGTCCCTAAGTTTAGCAATTTTCCTTAAATAATCAATAGCCGTTGTATTAGAAGATGCATTACAGATTGTGATTGTAAATATCTTCTTTATGCCCCATCCAAGTACAGATGACTCAATCTCTTTTCCTATTGTTATCCCTTTGTGATCAAGAACTTTATTAAAATCTATAATTCTCTTATGCAAGATCTAATCATCATCAATAAAATGGGCTGTTATGCACATATAATTTAGATTTTGAATTGATGTCCACATGTCAGTAGTGATGCAAATCTTATAATCGGATGCCATAAACATGTTCTTCAACTTTTCTTTTTCTAACATGTACATCTTCATACAATCTCGCTTAACAGTAATGCGAGAGGGAATTGGAAATCTAGGCTCAACTACGGCCATAAAGTCTTTAAAACCTTGTTTTTCTACAAATCGAAACGGTAGCTCATCCACAATTATCATTTTAGCCACCGTTGAACGTATTTTCTGTTCGTTGTACTTGGCAAGTCCAATACTAGGACTGCTAGTTGTACCATCCACCCCCATCTTCCTAGTCCCATTCATTTTTTATTGGGGGTTATCCCTTCCAACCCCACTAATATTAAAGGTTTTACATCTCTCATTATGATACTTCAAGGATGAAGTACCTTGTCTTTTAGGATGGCATAGCAAAACCTTACCACAATAGTCGCATTTGGCTTTGGGCTCATCAGGATCCTCGACATCCTCAACCCTTGTAAAGTGTTGCCATACTTCAGATCTACTCCGTCTTCTTGAAATAGGAGGGCGAACTTGAGAACTAGTTGTAGGGAGAGAGCTATCCAAAGTTGGAGGTAGAGTGCTATCCAAATGAATCACATTGGGCATTGATTTAGACTTAGATGAAGGCATGGCATCACTAGGTTCCATAGGGTTCAACTGCAATTTGAGATACCACCACAAATTTGTTAACAAAAATCCCAATACATATGATAGAAATATTGATAAAAATAAGAACTGCGTACATATAGAAATATTATAAGCTACACAGTATAATGTGTTGGCTTTGGTTAAAGCTACCTATATATATATATATAATTAACATTTATTAGAATGATCAATCAACAAATATGGAGGTATACCGTATACATGATAGATACACTACTTATATATACAAATATGCAGATTGCAGATATTAGTCAAATGGTGTCCAATCAACAAATACACTACTTATCTCGTAAATATATTATTAGACATTCAAAGTAATTATATTAAAAAAGTAATAGAAGATCATGCTACAAATATTGTCCTATAAATTATTATCAGCTCTTTGTGAAAGAAACGTGAACCTTCCCAGGCTTCCAACAAGGAGGTGGGAAAAAAGGTTCTAATATATATATATATATAGATTAAAAATATTTTCTGTGCATTTTAAAAGTTAAAGTTCAGTGTCATTGAGTGCCTCCAAGCAAACTTGACTTTATTGGATAACTCTTTGTACAGCCCTAGGGCCCATACTGATATGATAAACTCTTTCCAAACATTAACGTGGATATTGATTGGTTTGTGGTTTTGTTAGAAAAAGCATTTGTACTGATATTATGTCTAACATATCTGACTTGGGTTTTGTTTTTATATTTACTACTCTTCTGATATGTGGTTTTTTGTTTGTATATTTTTGGTTTTAGATAAGAGTATTTAGGAGTGATTGCTCCACAAGGCAGGTATAAATGGTGAGTACCTTAAGTTTTGGTTTCTTTATCATCATTGTTGTTTCATGAAATTTGCCTGTAACCCCTTAACATCTACATTATTTTCAATGGTAATCTATTTTTGCATATGGACAAACAAGCAGTGGAAAGACGTATACCATGAGTGGAATTACAGACTACACTATAGTAGATATTTACGACTACATGGAGAAGGTAATTGAAATATTGATATTGGCTTCCCTTTCATCATATTATATAAGTAATTAGATACTCATTACTCCAGCTTCAATCTATTTTTATTTCTCTAAAGAAAAATTCGAAAGTTGATATTGGACAATGACACCTAATCATATTAGCTAGGATAAATGTAGGATGAAGCTGTAATATTAAATCAAAGAAGGTTGAAGCAGGGGTTGGGAAGATTCGTATGTGTTAAGTGGGAGCTCTGGGGTCACAAAGAAAGTACATATAGCATTAATGTTCACCCAACAAAAGCCATACTAAAGCATGAAGTCTTTTGTCTTTGTAGATTTAAAATTTGAAGGAATGTAAATGTAAATGTAAATGTCATCGCTGCTGCATGTTCTTCAGAAGTCTCCTCTGCATGTAAATGTAAAATTTGTAGTTTTCTAATCTGATAGAGAGGGACTATTGTAGAGAAACTCACAGAGGCATGAACATATGATGATAGTGGAGTACTAAGAATCTGATCAACTTCAAATGGGGTAAAAGCTGCATGAACAAATCTAACCGGCATTTAATCAAATAGCTGCCTTGCATTTCTAAAAACTGTGTAGGACTGGAACACTTCACCAGCAACCACCTACCCATCAAAGCCCATCTTGACCCAAGGGAGCTGAAGAGAGCCTAAACGGGTATGCAGTAATTTACTTGGTGTGTTTAACATAACCCAAGAAGCAAGAAGCAACAAAAACTATTATACAAGCTCATCTAGTTCATTTTATCTGATGAATTTCTTCAATTACGCTTTCAGATTCATTTCAAGAACAATCATCTCTATACTTGGGATAATCCCATTACCAAACTCAATCTGAAACCAACCATCATAGCTGAAGTAAAAAATAAATAAAAAAATGACAATAAGTTGGATATTTTGCCCAAAAAGAATATATGCTGGGAATTGAGGTGCTTCACATGGAAGGCCTTAGAAATTATATCATCGTGAAGCGAAACATGGCTCCAAAAATTACAACAGTTGTACACTTGAGGCCCCTGTGATAAATTCTGCCATTAACGGACAATTTCAGCTCCAAACACCAACCTTTGCCAACCCAAAAGCCCAAATCTCCCAAACCCGATATATATATATATAATATATATATAGAGAGAGAGAGAGAGAGATACCTATAGATAATTCTGAAAATCTGGTGGAGACTTGAGAATGATTGAGGGAGAACTTCTGAGCAATAGAGTAAGGTCGGTGAGGGAGAGAATCACTGCGAGCTGCACTGCACATTTTTGTGTAGGAGACGGGTTTTGGGTATTACCCGATTAAAATGGAAACGGTTATTGTATAACCCGTTTCCGATTGTACATGTAAACGGACAGGTCGGGATTTCGGTTATTTGTACAGCCCTATTTTTAACTCTCCATACTTCAGTCATCATGTTTAACTTCGCCACATTGAAGACAGTTGGAAAATAAAATCCTAGAAAAGAAATTTAGAAACTTAAAACTATTCCCATTACAGATAAGTCAAAGACTATTTCTTCCCGTCTTAAAAAATGAAACAGAGAGAGTCTTAAAGTCATGCCAACAAAAGGACTGAGGATGTGTTCTACATATACAGACCACTGCAATAGGCTCTGATTGATCGGTTATGACTGGTATATGTTACAACTATGAATAATCACTAATTCCTGGATTTTTTTAATATAAAGATGAAGATAAGGCAATTATAGTTTCTCCATATACAAACTTTAAGTGCCTTATCACTTTGGCTTATAGCCATTTTTCCACTTTGAATATTTCATATTTCTTTTCTTTTTCTTTTTCTCCTTCTAGTAATGTCTCTATTTTAGAGGATGTATTTAGCCAAACTATTGTGCAATAAAATGGAATGATATTTATTAAAATTCTAATTACTGTATTGTTTTCATGCATTGCAGACAGAATGTCACATATATAATTGCTTCTCAATTATATTCATCTCTTACAAAACTTAAAAATTACCACTGCAATATTATACCATCAAAAGTAGGCAAAGGAATATGTGTAATGGTCCATTTGAGTTGTTAGGAAAAAGGGAGAAAAAGGACAACCATTTAGAAGCTGTTGATGCGAAAGGGACTAAACATTGTACTCATGAAAAAGACAGTAACAGGCATAAAAGCAAAGCCTATCTAGCTAATATACCTGCGACCATTTTGAGATTATGTCGATGAAGGCAATCACTTCTAATGCAAAAGTGTTGAGAAATGCCCAGATAATAGTCAGGCCTATGTACATGCATAAGATTAACCACCTTGGAGTAAGATATCCTCCATTCTTATTTGTTCCATTGCATAATAAAATGATGCTCTGCAGCGTTCGTGATCCTGCATAAGCATTCCAACAAGTTAAAAAGAAGAAAAGTTAAAATCTTAATGCAGTTTACCAAAACAATAATAAGAACATAAAAAAAATGAATTCCCTAAGATAATGATAAGAAAGTGCATGTGTGCCTATGCCTGCAATGAGCCCTATGGTCTTGAGCCAAGCGTAACTCCACAATGGAAACGGACCCCATATGGGGCCAGCTAAATGAGCAACCCAAAAGTAAAAAGAACCAGTAGCCTATTTATATACAAGCAAGAGCGTCGGTGACATAAAACCTTAGCAAGAAGCATTCAAATCTCAAAGCCCTTAACAAGGAATTGGTTGCCTCCATGTTTGATGGTGATTGTGACCAGGATAGACATTAGGTTGAGATATTAACGAGCCTAAAAAGAACAAATGGTTTAATTGCCATCATTATTTTCAAAGACAAGGTAAAACATTCATAGGTTGTTAATTAGGGGCTCTGAAAATTGATCACCACTCTTCAGTTCCATTCCATAAGCACGTTTCTTGTAAAATGCTAGCCAGTAGCCAGTGTAATAAAAGCAAAAGGGTTATTTTTTGCTCAGTTTAGATCATATCTTGTACAACTATGCTCTTGTAAGGAAGATAGGAAAGCTATTTAACTTCACAGGTTTCAGTCGAAGCCAGGTCATGTTCATTAGAAGTTTACATGGTTTTCAAAAGTCCTGTATAATAAATACGCTCAATTGCAAAAAACTAGATCATAAGAGGATCAATAATGATATTATTAATGATAAGAAAAAACAATGGGAAGATGGAAAGGTACAAACCAAGAAAGAGGAAAGGATCTCAGCCATCACAAATCCAACAAACTAGGTGAAGAACTATACTACCACCCAACCCCACACAAGACTTGCAGGACTTGCATATTGAAGGTTTGAACCATACAGTGGAGTAATACCTGTAAAAAGGGTCATCGTCAAAAATTATATTGCAAGTGTTTTGATCAAAGTCTGCATTAAATTAAACGATAAAAACAATCAAACAATCTTCATTAGTAAGAAAAAGTAGAGGATATCATATAATCAAACAATGAGGAAGAAGAAAATATATATGATGATATAAGAATATTGTGGAGAGAAACCAAAAACAAAGTAGCAGGAAATATCGAACAAAGAATAACCATTTCTCTTCAGAGTTCTTGCTTGTAACCCAGCTCATTCAGCCGCTTGTCCTTGGAATCCATGATTGGGATGAAGCAAAAAAGTAAAGCATAATTGGATGAAGGAAAGAAAAATTTCACATCCAAGCAACTGCCCGAGCCAAAAAACTTTGGTCCATACTGATGACAGAAATCCAACAAGCATATTCACATCCAACAAACAAAAAATGGAAAAGAAAAATCCAACAAGAAGAAAAATGAAAAAATAAAAAATAAAACAATCAACACAGGTTTTCAATCGAAGAACAAGAAGATAGGAAAGAATTTTCAAATTGCTCTTCAGATTCACATCCCACAAAGAGAAGAGAAAGAGGATGCACACTAAAAAGTAAAGCATACCCAGAAGAATGAACAATAAATTTCACATCCAAGCAATTGGAAAACCCAACAAAAAATGGTCCATGCCTGTTGGAATATAGATAACCATATCAAGGAATTAGAGTTGAAATCACATGTAGCCAAACAGCCTGCTAATGACAGTTAATTTAGTTTACATTCTGTTATGTTACATAGCTATTACTAGAATGTATCAGACGTATAAATAGCTCATATTTGTACATTTTAAAGTAATTCAATTCAGTCGATATTCATTCTTTTACAAATCCTCTGTTTCCAAGTTTATAGAAAATTTACATGGTATCATCGTCCATATAGCATCTTCCATTGCAAACCTCACATTTTCTTGATTTTCTTAATTTGCTTCTATGGCAAATTCTGAAGATAATGATGCTTCTATGGCAAATTCTCCTTGGACACCGATAAATCCATCTGATGATTCATCAAGTCCTTACTATCTTCATCATTATGGAAATCCTGGAGCACTGTTAGTCTCAGAAATTTTCACTAGAGAGAATTACGTTGCATGGAGTAGATCAATTTCCATCGCGCTAACCGTGAAGAACAAAATAGCATTCATTGATGGTAGTCTGCCTCATCCAACTTCTGGTAATCACATGCTTCAAATTGCTTGGCTAAGAGCAAATAACCTAATTCTATCTTGGTTGATGAACTCAATAGCAAAGGAAATTCGTGGTAGTTTGCTTTATTTCACCCCTGCTTTTGAAATTTGGGAAGAACTTAAAACCCACTATCTTCGCAGTGATGGTCCAAGGGTATTTTCCTTGGAAAAGTCACTTAGTTCTATATCTCAAGAATCAAAATCTGTCACTGAATATTTTAGTGAATTTAAAGCTTTGTGGGACGAATATATCAGTTATCGGCCAATTCCGGTTTGTCGTTGTGGTAATCTTGATAAATGTTCTTGTCAAATCTTGAAGAATCTCACTGATCGTTAGCAATTCGATTATGTAATGAAGTTTTTGGTAGGATTACATGATTCTTTTTCAGCCCTGTGTAGTCAATTACTATTGCAATCTCCATTACCTTCAATGAGCAAGGTCTTCTCTATATTGTTGCAAGAAGAAAGTCAAAGAACTTTGTCCAACTCTGTTGGTGTATCACTTGAGTCACATGCAATGCTTGCTTCTCAACCTCAGAAGCAATACTTGAATAATAATTTCAAGACTCAAAAGCCAAGAACAAAGACAGATGTTGTATGCTCATACTGTGGATACTCCGATCATCTTGTAGACAAATGTTTCCAACTCAATGGATATCCACCTGGATGGAAGGGTCCTCAAGGCAAAAGATTCACCTCCACTGCATAGCATGGAAATCATACTCAAAGGTTGCCCACTGCAAACAATGTTTCTACTTTGGCGCAGGATGCAAGTAATCCCAATACATTTTTCTCTCAAGAGCAAATCCAAAATTTGATCACTCTTGCAAACAGCTTGTCTAGCACAAACCCCACTCCAGTAGCTAATGCTGCTTCAACCTCAGGTATATTTTCTATCTGTAACACAGTCTCAACATCAAAGAATTCATCTACATGGATTCTAGATACAGGAGCAATAGATCATATGATCTGTTGTCCTCATTTCTTTACATTGATAAAAGTGCCAACTGAATACTCTAAGGTTCATCTTCCAAATGGGCAATCTGTTCCCATAATATTCACTGGTCAGGTTACTCTTTCATCTGATATTACTCTCCATAATGCACCTATGTTCCTGCATTCAATGTCAATCTAATTTCTATCTCTAGATTGGTAAAAGATAATTCAATTGGCTTGTTTTTCTTTCAATCCAAATGTATTTTGCAGGACCTCAGCAAATGGAAGATGATTGGGCTTGCTAAAGTCAAGTCAGGCCTCTACCAATTACAATGTTCTGCAGCAATAAATATTGAGATGTCAAATTCATTCAATGAATCTTCTTCTATTTCGGCCAATACTTGTAATGTCAATTCTGATATATGGCATCTTAGGTTAGGACATATTCCTTTTACAAGATTGCAAATCATTAGTTCCATTGATTCTTATATAACACCTTCCAAAAATCATGTATGTGAAATTTGTCCACTAGCAAAACAGAAGAAACTCCCTTTCCTTGTATCCAATACTCATTCAAATAAAACTTTTCAGCTTTTGCATTGTGATATTTGGGGTCCTTTCTCTACAGTTTCATATTTTGGTTACACATATTTTCTTACAATTGTAGATGATTGTTCAAGGTTCACTTGGCTTTACTTAATGAAAGCTAAATCTGATACTCGAGTATTACTTGCCAATTTCATTGCTTATGTTCAAACACAATTCAACACAAATGTTCAAATCATTCGGATAGACAATGGACAAGAATTCAACATGCCTGAATTCTATAAAAAACATGGCATACTTCATCATTTGTCATGTGTAGAAACTCCCCAACAGAATGGTAGGGTTGAAAGAAAACATCAGCACCTATTAACTGTTGCTGGAGCTCTTCTCTTTCAGTCAAAACTGCCCATTACATACTGGTCTGATTCTGTTCTCACTGCTACACATATTATCAATCGTACCCCTTCAAAGATTCTCAACAATCAGACACCATATTTTCTCTTGCATAAAACCCAACCAAATTATAATTACTTCAAAGTATTTGGTTGCCTTTGTTTTGCAAGTAAATCTCAATCATCTTCCTGCTGCTGCTCTGGTAAGCCTTATTCCATTTTTTCCTTTCTTTCCAATTCAAAACTGTCACCTAAACATAAAGCTTTCACTGCTGCTATTACTTCCATTTCTGAACCTAAAACATTCAAACAAGCCAATTCTCAACCCAAGTGGCAACATGCTATGGCACAAGAAATAAAAGCTCTTGAAACCAACAAAACTTGGGAACTTGCTATCCTACCTCCAAACAAAATTGCAATAGGTTGTAAGTGGGTTTACCGTGTCAAATTTAAGGCTGATGGTAGTGTTGAGAGAGACAAAGCTAGACTAGTGGCAAAGGGTTATACCCAACAAGGAGGACTTGATTTTTTTGACACATACTCTCCTGTGGCAAAGATGACAACAGTGAGGGTTTTATTGGCTGTAGCAGCAATTAAGCATTGGTATTTACAACAACTTGATGTAAACAATGCTTTCTTGCATGGAGATTTGAATGAAGAAGTTTACATGTAGCTACCACCCGAATTTGCTTCTCCTAATGATCCTAGAGTATGCAAACTCAAAAAGAGTTTATATGGATTAAAACAGGCTTCGAGACAATGGTTCTCAAAGCTGTCAACTTCTTTGATTCAATTTGGATTTAGCCAAGGAAAATCAGATTCATCTTTATTCATTAAACAGACTGCCAGCAGCTTCATGGTACTTCTTATATACATTGATGATGTGATCTTGGCCTCGGATAGTCTTGAACAGATTGCTATTGTCAAAAAGTACCTACATGATTCATTCACAATAAAGGATTTGGGTGAACTGAAGTATTGTTTGGGCATTGAAGTTGCTATATCCAAAGAGGGCATTATTTTATGTCAAAGAAAAAACGCCCTTGACACATTACAGGACAGTGGTTTATCTGCTTCTAAACCAGTTGCATTCCCCATGGAGTCAAACCTTAAACTGTTAGCTCATGATTCCTCTCCATTGCTAACAGACCCTGCAGCATATAGAAGACTTGTAGGTCGATTGCTGTATCTCACGATTATCAGACCAGATTTGGCTTATTCAGTTCAAGCCTTATGTCAATTCATGGCTAGTCCAACTACTTGTCATCTTCAAGCAGCTCATAGAGTTCTCCGATACATCAAAGCCAAACCTGGACAGGCCATATTTCTTGTTGCCAATTCACAATTACATTTGAAGGGGTACTCGGACAGTGATTGAGGAGGTTGCCTTGATACAAGAAGAAGTATAACTGGGTTTGCAATCTTCATAGGTGACTCACTTATTTCCTGGAAGTCAAAGAAACAACCTACTGTCAGTAGATCTTCTGCCAAATCTGAATATAGGGAATTGGCTTCTACCACTTGTGAACTACAATGGTTAGTTTATCTTTTGGCTGATTTAAATGTTCAACATCCTAAAGCTGCATTACTCTACACGGATAGCAAACCAGCTGTTGCTATAGCTTCAAACCCTGTCCAACATGAGAGGACCAAGCACCTACAATTGGATTGCCACCTAGTTCGAGAGAAGTGGCAAGAAGGCCTCATCAACATTATCCATATTCCATCCAAACATCAGATTGCAGACATCTTAACCAAGCCTCTTGGATCTCAAGTTTTCATCATCTAATTCGCAAGATGTGAATGATTAATATACATTCTCATCTTGAGGGGGGGTGTTGGAATATAGATAACCATATCAAGGAATTAGAGTTGAAATCACATGTAGCCAAACAACTTGCTAATGACAGTTAATTTAGTTTACATTTTGTTATGTTACATAGCTATTACTAGAATGTATTAGATGTATAAATAGCTAATATTTGTACATTTTAAAGTAATTCAATTCAAGTCAATATTCATTCTTTTACAAATCCTCTGTTTCCAAGTTTATAGAAAATTTACAATACCGACGAACAAAAATCCAACAAGATTCACATCAGAAAGAAAAATGGAGAACAAAAACCCAACAAGCAAAAAAACGAAATAAAAAAAATCCACACGAAACAAGAAAAAAAAACCATCCTTTAGATTCACATCCCATAGAGTGAAAAGAAACATAATCAACAAAAACTATACCCACACCGCACCACCACAAGAACGAAGAAGAGAAACTGAGATACATGACTGTGACTGGAAGCTCTTCTTCGATGCCTCACCTCCAAAATCCCTTGGATGGATAGCCAAGATAAAGAACTGAGAACTTTGGCCTCCAACACTCCCATCAACCAGCCAAAACATCTCCTCACCTTGACAATACATCACACCCATTATAAGTTGGGGTCTTGAAATAAATAGTCTTTTCTCACATGTTAACCCCTCACACTTTGACCCACTCAGTAACTTTCATGGGTGATGCCGGCACTGTCTGTGGTGCTCCGAGGTAGAACCGGAGGCTAAATCTGCTTCAAACGGTGGTTGGCAGCTCGATGGGTCTTCCTTATGGCAAGTGCACAGCAACTGTGAGTGGGAAACATAGGAGACATCAAGAGAGAGCTGCTATCCGGCCTACTTCCCGGCTGTTGATGGCAACAAGGGAAGCGAGGCAGAGAGAGGGTCTGAGAGAAACTGAACTCGGGAGGAAGAGGGCTGACAATGACAGAGATACAGAAAGTAGTGAATGAAAATGGAAATTTGCTGAGAAAACAAGGGTTAAGATCATAAAAAAAAGTCGAACTAGAAACCACTATTGGTTTTTTGATTGACGATATAAGAGCACTCACGATTGATTCTCTATCCTATTCTTTAAAATACATCATCAAAATTTACTTTTTCTATTTTACATACTGACTTTTACAATATACCATATATCAGCATATCTATTTTTTCTTCATATCATTTAAATATTATACTTTTTAATATTTTTTATTCGTTTCAAATATTTTCTCTATCTACCAATGATATTTTCATATCTCTTGATATTTGTAATATTTCTATATATACAATGTCATATAATTATGTACTATTTTAAATTAATCCAAATTTATAAGCTAGACTAAAATATAAATTAATTTAAAAATTAAAAAAATTATATAATAAAAATATATATTAAAATATCACCACTAGCCAAATAATTAATATCCAAATTATTAAAAATATCGCCATTCCAAAGACAATGGCAACTTGACTACGTAGCTCTTGGTTTGTATGGATAAGTGAGAAATGAATAAAAAAATGTTTACAACCGTGTATAGGCTCCTCCAAATGTAGAGGCTTTCCTGTAGCAAACTGTAAAGTCTCTTTAAAATAGAAGATCTGATGGAAGACAATTTTGAGAACATTTCTCTATATTTTAAAGAAAAATTCATTATAGAGCATCCATTGGGAGTGCTCTAAGAAGATATAAATATATAAAAGCAGAGTCTTGTCGTTCGCAAGCTTGAATGACTAGTGCTAGGTTCCGAATTCAACAAAATCAGATTCTTCATCTCCAAGCTCCAAATTCGATTAGAGGTATAGGTCATTTTGAATTTAACTCTGACTCCGATCAAGAGGCCACTCCAACTCTGGTAGGAGTTTTCGAAGTCGGATTCATTTCTTAACCTATTTTTGGACCTTCTTGTATCTCCTTTTTATAACTTTTTCTCCTCAATTTTTCAACCTCATCTATTTTATATAGATACATTGTTAGTTTTTTAGTCAAACTAAGCTACCCAAGTCCAAATACTAAGGTAGTGTTTGGTTATCAAGCCTAATTCAACTCATCTCATCTAATTATTACAATTTTCTCAACTTTCAATACAAAATATAATAAATAATTCAACTTTTTCAAATTACGAAATAATAATATTAAAAAATAATATTCAAATAATATTTTATTTAACTTTTAACTTTCAACTTATCTCAATTCAACTCAACTCATCATCCAAACCGTAAAGATAATCTAAATCCATTATATAAATTATAACACAACACGATCAATAACACATCTATAATCAAATAATCAAATATAGATAATAGAAAAATCAAAGTTAAAATACAATTAAACAATAACACAATCATGCAACATAATATTACAATACATACACCCCAGCGACATCACACACACACTATTGAGTATTTGTAGCTGCATTGTGTATAACAAATTATATCAAAATATCAAATGGACTCTAGGACCATTTGCTTCATACCATCTCTAGGATTCAAGACTCCACCTTCAAATAATAATTCAACATGAAAACTCCAAGCTCCTATCTTCTTCCACAAAGGCCAATACAGGACCACAAATCATTGAAATAAAGTATCAATTCCCTCCTATTGATCCACATCAACTCAACCATCACATATTACATAGACAACCAATCCACATCAACTCAACCATCACATATTACATAGACAACCAAACCAGAGCCAAGAAAAATTACAATATTATCATAATTAAACAATTTAAGTAAAATATATATAATTAGATAAATCATTGTCACTTTTCCAAATTCCAAGTTTCTGATTTTTGTAGAGCTATCTATGAACCCCACAATATTGCAGAGGCAATCGTAGTAATGAGAATGACCAACACATCCCAGGCTACTAAGGAAAGGACTGTGAATTTGGTTGAATGAACATTCCACTAAATTAAGATATTAAATGTACCACTTGGTGCCTCAACATCCTCTATAAAATATCATTCAATTTAATATTACACACCATGATATTCCAAAATGCCTAGATTTAATGATACATTCACACAAAACAAATGAACTCAGAGCAAGTGTGTCAACTAATGAAGATGTAGAACTAGTTGCTCCATCAACACTTCAAGAGCTTCTAACTTAACTTGAAGATTGATCAATGTTGTTATAATGATGATACAAGTCTTCTGTATCATTCTTCAAGATTCTAACAGACTCATCATCCTCCTCATTACTAAGGACGTCTCTAAACCAGAATACTACAATAACCAACTTATATTGGGGATCAAGGACCGTAGCTACAAATAATAATCTATTTACTTTTTCAACATCTTCCAAATCTGAAGAAACGTACGGTAGTAGACGTAGGGAGCAACTCAGAAGCTCCACAAAAAATTGTGTTCAGGGCCAGTGGGAGACCACAAGTTATTCCAGGTTCACAAGTGGACGAAAGAATGCCAGTGTGTTACGTTTTTCAAATGATGGGATATTTTGCATGGGATTGTCCCCAGACACCCCTAATGCAGCATACAATACCAAGAGCTGTGGAGGTCTAAGGTAGCCTGTGCAAGCCAAGGTATACGCACTTACTCCAAGAGAAGTCGATGAGTATGCCATAGAAGCGTAGGAAGCTAGTGTTATCAAATGTAAGAGGTTATTACCCTTCTTAGTTAACTTCTTTCATAGGAACCCTTTACGTTTAATAAGTAGTGGCGATTATCATAAGGAGAGTTACAGTGTTGCACATTTATGCAAGTGTCTTGTTCGACTCGGGAGCCTCCCAGTCATTTCCATATTCCATATTGGTTAAGATGGCTGGCTTCGAGTGCAATCAATGAGCTAAGGAGTCATGGTGGCTTTACCAAATGGAGAAGTGGTATCCTATACTAAGATAGTCAAGGGATATCCATTGGAGATAGAGGAAGTACCTTTCGAGAATTGTGTTTAGTATATTAGGATTTGAAGTTATTTTGGAGATGGACTGATTGCTTAGCAACTTTGCGAGTATAAATTATCATTCGAGAACAATAACTTTCCAGGCACCAGAAATGAAAGCTAGGATCTTTAGAGGAAGTAAATTGTACCCTTTATCTAAAATTATCACCTCATTGTAAGCCAAGAAGAAATTGGCAAAAGGAGCTAAGGCTTACTTAGTACACATGACCTTGGGGAAATGGATGTGTAAGGAAGTAGCAAAAATACCGATAGTAAGAGAATTCCCAAAAATATTTTAGGGATTGCCAGGGATGCCCCCTGCTAAAGAAATTGAGTTCGCAATTGATTTAGAACTAGGGACTGTTCCAGTCCATAGGGCACCCTATAGGATGGCCTAACGATGTTGAATGAATAGATGAATCAATTGAAAGAGTTATTGGTAAAGGGGTTCATTAGACCCAATACCTCCCATTGATGTGTATTGATTATCAGGAGTTGAACAAGGTGGCCATTGAGAATAGGTACCCACTACCTAAGGTAGATGATCTATTTGATTAACTGCAATGAGCTGTAGTATTTTCCAAGATTAATCTTAGACCTTGGTATCCTCAAATGAGTATTCAGAAAGGCGATGTGGCTAAGACGGCTTTTCGAACTAGGTACGGTCACTATGAGTTCACCATAATGTTTTTTGTGAGTGCAAATGCCCCAGCAACCTTTATGGATCTTATAAATATGGTGTTCCAACCATTCTTGAATTTATATGTAGTGGTATTCATAAATGATATCCTAATATATTTTTGAAATGTTTAGGAGTATGGAGAGCACTTGAGGGATAACATTGACTCTTTAGGATCATTAGTTGTACTCCAAACTCAGCAACTATGAATTCTGGTAGGAGGAAGTAAGGTTTCTTAGCCATGTAGTTTCTAGAGAGGGAATCATGGTGGACCCCAACAAGGTAGAGGTGGTGATGGATTGGGAACTACCGACCTCAGTATAGAAGATTAGGAGTTTCTTGGCTTAGCTGGATACTATCATAGATTCGTGGTAAGATTTTCTAAGTAGTAAAGCCCTCTCATGACATTAATAGGGAAGGACATAAAGTTAGTCTAGACGGATTGGTGCAAGTGGAGCTTTGAGAAATTAAAGAGGCGATTAACCACATCTCTTATTCTAGCACTACCAATACAAAATAAGACATTTGTGGTATTCAATGACACATCGAAGTATGGCTTAGGATGTGTTCTGATGCAGGAAGGCAAGGTAATAGACTATGCATCTAGACAATTGAAATATCAGAATCAGGAAGGCAAGGTAATAGCCTATGCATCTAGACAATTGAATTATCACAAGAAGAATTACCTTGCCCATGACATGGAATTAATAGTAGTGGTGTTTGCCCTGAAAATATGGTGACATTACCTAAATGGGAAAGAGGGCGAGGTGTACAAGGGCTATAAGAGCTTAAAGCATTTTTTTATTCAAAGAAACCTCAACACAAGACAGTGGAGATGGTTAGAGACCATTAGCGATTATCAATATGAGATTAAGTACCATCTAGATAAAGCTAACTTAGTTGCCGATGCCCTAAGCCGTAAGTCGAAAACCAAGGATAAGTGCAAGACCTCAGAGGTAGATTCGTTGTTAAAAGACATGAGGCTATTACTAGTAAGGGAAAAGTCTCTGAAAGAGGTTATTGCCACGTTATAGCAATTGAAGATAAATGGGTTTGAAAATTTGTGAGAACAATAGGAGAAGGATCAAAAGTCATTGGAGATCTGACGTAAAATTGGTAGAGGTGAAGGACTTGCCCATCTTAGCTTAGGGGAAGATGGAATCTTGTTGTTCAAAGGGTGAAAAGCAATCCAAATAACCTGCAGGTTATATGAGGAATTTTGGCAAAAACTCATTCGTCATCATATGCCATGCATTCAAGAGGAGCAAAAATGTATCAAGATCTCAAGAAGGGACATTGGTGGGAATGAATGAAGACAGACAATGCTCAATTTATTGAGAGATGTGTCACACGTAAAAGGGTAAAGGTGGAGCATCAGTGACCAACAGGGAACCTACAACCTTTACTTATTCCCAAATGAAAATGGGAAGATATTGCCATGGATTTTGTGGTGGGATTACCCCGAACACCTACGGGTAAAAATGCATTTTGGTAATGGTTGATCGATTGACTAAGAGTGCTCAATTCTTACCAATCATTACTACGGATATGATGAGCAAGCTTAACCATTTGTATATAAGGGAAGTAGTGAGATTACACTCCCCAAGACTATAGTATCGGATTGAGAATCTGATCAGCTTATAATGTTGTCTTCCAAGCGTAGAAGCTGTCAAAGTAATACAAGGGTAAGTCCCAAGATCGAATTCACAGGGACAATGGGTTATCAAAGCGTTTGTGAGATTTTCTTTGTGTAAAGGATGTATCGATTGTGAAAGATGAAAATAGATGTGGATCTATGTTTCTAAAATTACTAAAACTAAGAGACTTAGAGAAAATGTGTAGCAAATGAATTAAACTTGCAAGAAACAATAAACAAATACTTGGGTTGGGTTTGAGATTCTTTTTATTTCGGATTCTAGATAATGTCTCGATTAACAATCCAGTCAAGGAATTGATATTCGGAAGATAAAAATTAAGCTCAAGTTTATGCAATATTTTCTCAAGAAATTCTCTAATTTACTAGCCACATTTATATTCATAATCAATCGAAAGAGGCCTTGATAAATTCAAGCTTTTGTTGTGCCTTACGTCAACAACAAAACAAGAGCAAGAGCCGCAATCTATTTTCCTTTTGAATCCGACTAGTAATTTAGTGAAGTCAACATTACACAACAAAATATTGCATCAAACTAGAATCTAAAATAAATTAAATCTCATTCCACAACCCAAGCTTTAGTAATTAGTTACACATGATATTTTTAGTAACAAAAATAAATCTAAGTGGAACCATATCAAAAACTAAGAAAATATAAATAAACTTTAGAATGAAATAAAAATAAAAAGTCTATAATATCAACTCGAAGAAATAAGACAAACTAAATTAAAGAAATAAAATTGAAACCAAAACTAGGTAATAAACTTGAAACTCCAACAAGGTAATAAAATTGAAACTAACAAGGTAATAAACTTCAAACTAACTCCAACAAGGTAATAAACTTGAAACTCCAACAAGGTAATAAAATTGAAACTAACAAGGTAATAAACTTCAAACTAACTCCAACAAGGTAATAAACTTGAAAACTAACTCTAACAAGGTAATAAAATTCAAACTAACTCCAACAAGGTAATAAACTTGAGAACTAACTCCCACAAGGTAATAAACTTGAAAACTCCAACAAGATAATAAAATTCAAACTAACTCCAACAAGATAATAAACTTGAAAACTAACTCCCACAAGGTAATAAACTTGAAAACTCCAACAAGGTAATAAAATTCAAACTAACTCCAACAAGGTAATAAACTTGAAAACTAACTCCCACAAGGTAATAAACTTGAAAATCCAACAAGGTAATAAAATTCAAACTAACTCCAACAAGGTAATAAACTTGAAAACTAACTCCCACAAGGTAATAAACTTGAAAACTCCAACAAGGTAATAAAATTCAGACTAACTCCAACAAGGTAATAAACTTGAAAACTAACTCCCCTTTGGCCTGCTGCCTTCCCCCCTTTTTATAGGTGCTGTCCGTGAGTTATATGAGTGGGAGACTTGCATGTGCGTGTGGGTGGAGTTCCAGCTGTGAAATGTGGAGGTGCCGTGATTTATGCTTCCGTGTGTGTTGCCATGATTGTTGTTGCATGTGTTGCTTTCTTCAATCTTCTTCTTTCCGTGAATGTATTTGCTTCTGTTTTCTATTTCCTGCATGTGTTTTGCTTTGCTTTTCTTCCTTTTTGCATGTGCATGTGTTGACTGCATGTTATTTCTTCTATTTTTTCTGCATGTGTGCTGTCATTGCATGTGCATGTGAGTGGCTTATGTGAGCTGTCCGTGTACATTCTGCTGTGCTGCATCAAGTTCCAGCCGTGACTCCCCTCATCAATTTCGGCACTCACTAAACAACATCCAGCCCCACACTTTTGCTTTTTCCTTTAAAGATTCATTCACTCACATGGCCTTCCTTCCACTCAATTTCCACTCACCTCCACTCAACTACACTTCTTATTAACATGCACGGCAATCACACAACCAAGACCAAGCCTCACCCTTGCTTTTCCCTTCACCATTTTCGGAAATCACTAACAAACATCCAGCCCCACACATTTGATTATCCACCGAAATTTGCTCCCATCATTCACTTAGTGCAGATTTTTTTAAGATGCCAAAAGAACACCACACGGATCAAGATAGGAAAAGCTAGCCAACCAACACCAAGAATCCTTCCACCCACTACCCATGTGAAGCCTTAATCAAGTTCCATCCGTGAGTCCCATCTTGTGTTCCCTTTATTTATTTCTTTCACTTGCTTTTATCTTCATAGAATTTTTCAGCTATGTAGGCAATGGCTTCACTCCTAGACATCGACCAAGATTCAACTATAAGTTTTACGTAAGCATTAGTCGGCCCCACATCAAAATGCATGCATCTAAGTTTAATTAGGGGTAATATATTGTTTCGTATGTCAAAGAAAATTAATTCACATTATCTAACTAATACTCTTATTTTAACTCATAAAGCACTTTTACTCAAGATATTTAAGAGTATTAATGTCACATAATTGACCATTTATCAGAATCTAATTTTACATCTCATTTTTTTAAGAGCTTACAATGGGCAATGGACATGAAACTGAAATTCAACAGTGCATACCACCCTCAGACTGATGGATAATCAAAAAGGACCATCCAAACCTTAGATGACATGCTAAGGGCATTTGTATTAGATTTTAAGGGACCTTTGGAGTAGCACGTCCCATTGTCCAGATGGCCCCCTTATGAGGTACTTTATTGACGAAAGTGTAGGTCACCTATTTGTTGGGATGAAGAAGGAGAGACCTGGTTACTCAGACCCAAGATAGTCCTAGAGATGATAGAATAAGTCAAGCTTATACAGGTAAGAATGAATAAACCAAAGTAGGGAGAAAAGTTACGCCGATACTAAGATGAGAGAATTAACCTTTGAGAAAGGTAATTGGGTGCACCTCAAGGTATCCCCTATAAAGGGCATTAAGAGGTTTGGGCTAAAGGGGAAGTTGAGCCCAAGATATATTAGACCTTACCAACTGATATAAAGGGTTGGCTCAGTGGCATATTGAGTTTAGCTGCCTATGGAATACAAAAGTATTCATAGCATGTTTCACGTTTTATCATTTAGGAAGAGTTTCAGGAACCAAAAGACTTGAGTAAAATTACAACCAAATCTTACATACAAAGAGAAGCCCTTACGTACCATAGATAAGAAAGGTAAGAGATTGAGGTCTAAGGTCATACTACCCTTGGTAAAGGTGCAATGGGGGTACACGGGAAACAAGGAGTTTACATGGAAAAGTGAGTGGGTCACATGAGAGTAGTTCCCATATTTATTTGAGCCTAATTATGAACTATAACGCATGAGGAAAGGGTAAGATAGATAATGCATGGGGAAGGATGCGGCTATAAATAGGTCATCATACTCCTTGAGCTAAACATGCAACCCCAGGAATAAGAAATGGTGCAAGAGTGAAAAACTACCAACAAGGCAGCCACACCTCCCCAAGTCATATGATGATTCATAGAGGAACGTTGTGATAAAGAAAGGAGAGAGGCTAAATAATGACTGAGAGAGGAGGAAGATAGTCGAGAGGAAAAGAGTGTTCGCAGGGTCATGGATCTAACATACGAAAAGCTGGAATCACATCGGCATGAGTTCAGCACAAAGAGAAGGGAAGAGAACAGTTCAAAAATGTGACAAGTAAGATGAGGTAAAGGGTGAGGATTTACCAACATTTTGTGAGACCGAACTTGGCTTGAGCAATAGGATACAAGATACCACAACATGTGGACAGGGTTGAAGAAGAAGACGGAGGAGACATGAGGAGCCATCTCATGTCTCGACCCCAAATGATGAAGTTCAATCTGCTGACATGATTGAGGGAGTGCCCCATTTTTAGTAGAAGGCTACCAGAGGCATCAACAAGTCCTCCATTTAAACTCGCCTCCCTTGAGAGGATTGGACAAGGGAGAGCCCTCACTGACTTTCAATGAAAAAATTCTTTATAAGGAGGGTAAGATGTCAGGTCCTGCCTAATACAAAATGGGACTGACCATTCATAGAGTTGAAGGAAAGGTAAAGATGAGAAACACTCCAATGGTCTAAGGAATCAGTAGCGCGAGATGCAAAGTGCAGTTGATCCAACATCTAGGTAAGCAAACACCTTGTAAGAAGCCAACTATCGGCCAACATGTCCTTGAGCGAGGTAGAGATGAGCATCAAGACCATGGCATGCGACTAAAAATGTCACCTACGTTAAGGGTGAGAACGAAGAGCTTAAGGGATTGATGAGCTCAAGCGACATTCGAGCTACTCGCCCAAGGCAAGAAAGGATCACTCGCCAGAGAGGAGCAATGGTCAAGGTCTGACAAAATCAAACATGGAGATAACACAAAAGGGCTAGGAAAAGTTTCAGCACCACATGGAGATCCCTCATTCAAGAAAGGATTGAGGAGTTGGCAGACTGTAATGTGTGTGGGCCATACCTTGTCACCTATCTTTGTCATCCTATGGTGTGACAAGAAAAAGATTATGGACTCTTATCCAAGCATACATGCTGTCAAAGATACGTCAGAAAGGACATCTGACGATCCTACTCTATTGAAAGGATCTATACGTGGGACAACATCTCACTTTTGAGACTTTATTCGCGAAGAAACTCAAGAAAGCAAGAAGCAAAAAGGCAAAGAGAGAACTTCCGATGTAGGAAGGTACGTTACATTCTAAGACAATGCTGAGTAATGTGGGGGTAAATATTATACGTAAGAGGCATTGCATTTAGGCACCGGGCCGCATGGGTGAGGGAGGGGTTTTGCCCCCCAGTACCCACCCCCACACACATAGGGCAGGGGCTAACTCCTCATCCGTCCCCCCGGCGGTCCTAGCCAAGTGGGCCCAAAACATGTTTTTGGGCCCAAAAAGGGCATAAACACAGTTCTGGGCCGAAAAATGGCCCGAAACCTGTTTCTAGGCTATTCTATGCCCAGGAATTTGTAAAAGCTAACCGGAAAAAAAAAAATAGAAATCAAAAAAATAATGTAGGATATTACAATAATACAAATTAAAAACTTGTAACTACTAAGTCACAACTAATAATCCTAAATAAGTTATTACAATAATACAAATTAATCTAAAACTATTACAAATTAATCTAAAAGCATTACAAATTTTCACAGGATTAATGAATAATAATAATACAATTAATTAGCAATTTGTAGCAAGATTACAATTGACCTAGGAATATCATTTCAATTTTTGAATTGACTTTGACATTGGAATTTGGGGTGGTCAGTGGTCATAGTTGGGAAAGTCAATGAGTTGTGCTGTGAGATCAGAAAATCTGAAATATTAATAGAAAAAAAAATTAGATCTACCAATATACAATAGATCTGTAAAATTATAAAAAAAAAAAAGTACTAACTAAGATGAGATTGAGATCAAGATTGAGAATGAGATCATTGGGATTAGGATTAGGCATATGATAGTGAGACTATAAAAGCTAAAAAATAAAAGAAAAATAATTAGATTTACCAAAAATTATATAAATGAAAAATAATAAATGGACAAATTATACAAACCAATGTCAAATGGCAATGGTGGGTCCAATACACACGAAGTCATATTGTAGCTGATGTAGACATAGCCTCATGTACCGCTAAAACAATTAAATGTGAAATTAATACAAGTTAAATGAATATAAATAAATTAAAATAACAAAAACAAATCAATGAATTGAAAGCGATTACCAAATCTAGGCTGATCACCACCCTCCTCCTTGTAGGCCTCTTCAAAGTTCTTCACATTCAGAATATAAATTGGAGTCCCTTTGATCCAATTCTGAGTGCAAATCAATGCTTCCTCCATAATGGTAGGAGACAATAAACTCCGGAATGGATCAAACATGTGCCCTATGGTGCTAAAGGCCAACTCTGAAGCTACAATACTAATAGGGATGGCAAAAAAACTTAGGGCTATATCTCCAAGGACATGATACTTCACGACATTGGTTTTCCACCAAAATAAGATATCAAACCCCACGTAAATGAGTGCAAATTTGGTGTCAAGTATCTATGCAACTCTAACTAAGCCGCTAGGATGATAAACTAGGGGGTACTACAACCTTTCATCCCACTCTAACCTACACATTTTCCCGGGCCCAGTTTCAAGAGAAAGCGAGGGATAGATGTAGGTGCCAGAATATTACCACCCTTGAGCGTAGCAAACCCACAAACAATCTACCAAGGTTTTCCTAACCCTTACCACAATATGATCCGCTCATGCCATCCTCTACACCAATACCAAGCCATATACCATACCATCAATCTTGTACTAGGGGTTGAGAACAACAAGCACATGTAGGAAAATATTCATCCTACTTAGATCTCCCAAATACTTGTCATACTTCACCCCCATGCTCAACAACATCTCCCGCAACCTAGTTTGGTCACTCCTGCACATGTCATCAAATTCTTCTTTCACCTTACGTATTTGCTGAGAGAAATCATTGGATGTAAGGTACAAAGAGCCAGAAAGCCTCGTTGTGACCTCGTAGAAAATCCTAAAAAAGTCTACAAAAATCCCAACAACCTCCCAATCATCATTAGTAGGCTTGCCTAATGCCCCATCATCCTTAAAATGTCTGACATATTGAATATCTTCATCACCCATTAATACAAAGGCCGACTTATATTTTTGGGTCATCTCCAATATCAAGAAGGTTGAGTTCCATCTTGTAGGAACATATTGACAAAGGCCCTTCTTGCATGACTTGCATGTTATACCCGAAGCCCTCATAGCAATTTTGAATTTCTCGAATCTAACAAATGAAGATCTTACAAATCTCACAGTATTTTTAACTCGTGCAACTGAATCATCAAGATCTTTCAAGCCATCACTAACAAATAGATTTAGAATATGTGCAGTACATCTCACATGCAAACACTCATCACCCATGATTGACTTATTTGTCTCACTAAGTTAGGTCTTAAGATGCCCCAATGTGACATTGTTAGAAGAGGCTTTGTTAGTTGTAATTATCACAATACGCTGCAACTCCTACTCCTTTATTGCATCCTCCAAGGCCTTTCCAATGGTCTCACCCTTATGATAGGAAATTTGACAAAATTTATAATTTTTTTGTTTAATTTTTAATCACAATCAATAAAATATGCCACCAAATACATATAATTATAATTTTGGATAGATGGCCATGTATTGGTGGTGGCCCACCAATTGATGTTTCAACAAATCTTTTTCTATGCTGTAATGTTTTTTTATATCATTTGCCACCGTGTGGTGAGAATGAATGTTAAACCTGGTTTCAAGTATTTAGAATATGCTTGGAACTATAGTAGTTGGAACCATTTCCCCTCAACAAACTGAAACGGTAGCTCATCTATGATGACCATACGAGATATGTGTCTTCTGCATTCCTCCAAATCATACTTTGTAAATCCCTTGAACTCCCCACCCCCTCGGGGGGCACACTACTCCTTTCCGCCACTTTTTTAAAGTTCAATCTCTAGTCTAAATTAACTCTACTCTTGTAAAGATTATAATATTGGACTTTTTTGCATTATTCTTTTAAGTAGACTTTCGATTGGGATGTACCATGTTTCCTATAGTAACATCCATAAACTTTTCCATAATGGTTACACTTAGCTTAAGGGCTATTGGGGTCATCATGCTCTATTTTGGTAAAGTGAGTCCAAACAACTGAAACTAGTTTCTTGTTTGGTGGGGGCATAGGGGCAGGGGTAGGGGTAGGGATAGTGGTAGTGGTAGGCGTAGGTGTAGGGTTCGGGTAGGAGAGCTGGCACTAAATTCCGACTGACTATCCATTCTTGTTCACTCACAAAAATCGAAAATGATGCAAAACTCACACAACAATTAAAACCATGTAAAAATCACCCAAAACAGAATAGGGTTTCAATATCTAAACTCCAAAATCTCATTCTATATTGGATTGAAACCCTAAACAAAATTTTCAATCTAAAACCCTAAATTTACATTCACATTACACAATCTTTTTCAAACAAAATTCTCAATCAAATTCGCACATAACAAACAAACAAATCTCCATAGCACACAATTCATAATCCCATCTTCCAACTCCTCAATTCAATCCCATCCTTCATAACTTAACAAAACTATAAAAACAAAAAGAATAGACTCGGGATCGATGGGATACATACTTGATGGTGACAGAGTTAGCTTGAGGCGACGACGATAACCTCATAGCAATAGTGACAAGTTGCGA
This sequence comes from Carya cathayensis, assembly GCA_011037825.1. Lineage (NCBI taxonomy): Eukaryota > Viridiplantae > Streptophyta > Magnoliopsida > Fagales > Juglandaceae > Carya > Carya cathayensis. The sequence goes on from QGSO01000180.1 coordinate 337,214, forward strand.
TGGACAGAAAGTGAGAGAGAGGTTAGATCTAAGAAAGAGTGAGATAGAGATGAGAGGTAGTTGAGAGTGAGAGTCTGAGGGATTGAGGGAGCTCGAAGGGGTAGTTTTAGGACCAAAAACAAAACGATGCCGTTTTATAAACTCCAAAATGACGTCGTTTTGTTTACCCTGAAACGACATCATTTTGTTATATGTAGGTTTGTATAATATATATATACATGTGTGGGGCAAGGGAAATGCGAGCCAGGGCTAGGTCGAGCTCACCCTCGTACTTGCCAGGGGGCTAGATGTAGGCGGGTGGCCTCGCCACCCACATCTGGTTGACAAGGGATCCACCTTGCACATGCGGGGGCAGGGCAGACAGGGGCAAGGTAGCGGGGTGTGAGGCCCCTCTGCCCACCCCTAATTGCATTATTTTTATAACTTCTCCCCCATTCTACAAGTATAAATAAACATTTCAAGCATTATATTTCTAACTATATTTACTCACCGATTTCTAGTACTTAAAATGTTTTCGATGTTTTTAATTTTTTTCTATACCTGATGATGAGACCTGGTGTGGGAACCTTGGATATCTCTCTGTGTGTGTATGTGTGTGAGTAGTCAGGTGAGTCTCTATTCATGGTACGAGAGGGAGAATTTTCCGTGATCATTCTCTGAAGTGTTACCATGTACATCACATGAGAAGAAGAAGCCTCATGGGGAGTAGGGTGGAATGATGTCATATTTGGCCTTTCCTAATGGTCAGGATGTGGGATTCCCTAGCATATCACATGCTAGTGTCTTTGAGTTGGTTATGGCCAAGTAGAGCAGCATCCCTAGGACAACAAGTTTCGGTGTTTGTGCCTATGAGCAACTGTGTGCCTATGAGCAAGTAAGTGCCAATGAGCCAGTAAGAGCTTGTATGGCGAATGAATGCCTATGTGTAAAGCGTATGAGCAAATATCTATGTGAAGAACAACCGTGTGGTGAAAAGAATGTTACTTGGCTGAAATAGGCTGAATACTGATTTATACAAGTATTCTACCATATGGACATGGGAACTCCTGGCCATAATATTATTATTGTGTTCTTATCTATTTTACATAAAGAGAGGGCAATGCATCGAGAGGGTGTTACCTCTCCACACATATACGTGTTCTTCCAATATTACATGAAATGTTTTCGTAACATCTTTAGTAGCATTCTCTCTCATTAGTAGTCTTGTCTTAGCTGCCTAACCTACCTATGGTTTCATTCTCTGAACCATACATTTTAATGCAAGTGTAGACCCTAGCATATGGTTTAAGGAAGAAGAGTCAATCCTGCCCAACTCCTGATTAAGGAGACTAGGACCCGCCTTACCTCCAGTACTCACCATAGCTACCCTGTGCCTTTCGTAGGATGTACAGCAATGAGCCTAGTGCTGATTTATAATTAGTTTACCACTTATGGTGACTAAATTTATGTACTCTAAATGATGTAAGGTTTTGAGGTTAATGAAGGGTGAGGAGTCCCTTTTCATGAAGTTTAGTATTTTGGTACATGTTTGCTAACGTTGTCACCATAACGTGTTCTGTTTACATTCCACTGTGTCGTCATAAACTGAATATCTTACACAAGTACTTCCCTTGGGATTACTACATGTCTGAATTTCCATTAGGTTATCGATGAATTGGCAAGCATCCTTGACATCATGAAACCTTACCTAGCCTTTCATGAGGGCCGAGGTGCGACATAAGTTTTCTCTCTCCTCTCATTTATCTCCTTCCCTGCCATCCTCCCTTCCTTGCCTCTACTCTCCTCCTGTCTTCTCTTGTCTGCCTTACGAGTGGGACGGATTATTTTTCAAGAATAAGTTTGATCTCCCTATTGGCCAACTCAGCTTGACCATTAGTTTGTGGGTGATATGGAGTAGAGACTTTGTAGGTCACTCCATATTTTTGCATAAGTTTTTGAAAATGTTTGTTACAAAAATGTAAACCCCCATTACTAATGATCACCTTGGGCATGCCAAATAGTGCAACAATTCTTTGAAGAAACGGATGACAACCTTATGATCATTTGTTCTACAAGGTATGGCCTCTACCTATTTTGGAACATAATCCACAGCAACTAAAATATAAGAATTTCCAAATGAATTTGGGAATGGTCCCATAAAGTCAATCCCCAGCATCAAATATCTCAAGTGTAAGAATAGGGGAAAGGGGCATCATATTACGTTCTGTGATTTTTCCAAGTTTTTGACAAGACTCACATACCCTGCAAAAAGACTCCACATCTCGAGAAATAGTAGGCCAGTAGAGTCCACTTTGTAAAATTTTGGCAATAGTTTTCTTAGCTACAAAATGGCCTCCACAAGACCAAGTATGACAAAAGTGAAAAACAAGAGTAAACTCATAATTAGGAATACATCGACGCACCAACTGATCAGCACAATACTTAAAAAGATAAGAAGTGTTGAAGTAATAAAATCATACCTCTACAAGGAACTTACGCTTGTCCTGAGCTATCCTGTACTTTGGCATCCGGTTAATGACAAGGTAATTCACAATGTCCACGAACCATGGAGCGCGACATACTGCAAAAAGATGCTCATCAGGAAAATCTTCATTCAAGGGAGGAATGGATGTAGACACATCAGGTTGCTGCAGTCGTGACAGGTGATCGGCTACCACATTCTCGACTCCCTTCTTATCCTGAATAGTGATGTCAAATTCTTGGAGCAAAAGAATCCAACGAATCAACATGGGTTTAGCATCCTCTTTGCCAACAAATACTTAAGAGCATAATGGTCAGTAAAAATGATAACATGAGACCCAATAATGCAAGAATGGAATTTATCTAAGGCAAACATAACAGGTAATAACTCTTTCTCGGTGGTGGTGTAATTTTTATGTGTATCATTCAAAGTATAACTTGCATAATAAATGACCAAAGGCTTATTGCCCACTCTTTGGCCAAGAACGGCACCAAGAGCAAAATCACTAGCATCGATCATAATCTCAAACGACAAGTCCCATTGAGGAGTTTGCATAATAGGTGCAACTGTTAAGTGTTCCTTCAGGGTCTCAAAAGTATGCTGGTACTCATCAGTCCAAAACAAAGTAGTATCATTTTGCGACAAAAGTATACAATGATTTTTTAATACTACTAAAGCCTTGAATGAAACGCCGATAAAAGCCAGTGTGATCAAGAAAAGAACGAATACCTTCACTGTCTGAGGAATAGGCAATTGAGATATTAAATCTATCTTGGCCCTGTCAACCTCTATGCCGCATTCAGAAACTAAATGTTCGAGTACCAAACCACTAGTGACCATAAACTGACATTTCTCTCAATTCAGGAATAAATTCTTCTCCTCACATCTTTTCAACACAACAGTAAGATTTTTTTAAACAGACATTAAAAGATTTACCAAACACAGAAAAATCATTCATAAAAACTCACACATGTCATCAAGCATATTAGAAAAAATGTTCGTCATACAGCGTTGAAAAGTAGCAGATGCATTACATAAACCAAATGAAATTCTTCTTAAAACAAAAGTACCAAAGGGGCAAGTGAAGGTGGTCTTCTCTTGGTCCTCTGGTGCTATTGTAATTTGATAATAACTAGAGAAGCCATCCAAAGAAACAATAAAAGGCATTACCAGCTATTTTTTCTAAAATATGATCTAGGAAAGGTAATGGGAAGTGATCTTTTCGACTGACCGAATTCAAGTTTCGGTAGTCAATACACATTCTTCAACACGTTACCTACCTAGTCGGGATCAATTCACCATTAGCATTTTCAATAACAGTTAAACCAGAGTTTTTTTAGACTACCTATATAGGACTTACCCACTTACTGTCGAAGATAGGATAGATGATGGCCACAGCTAAAAATTTCAGCACTTCATTCTTCACCACCTCATTCATGGTAGGATTCAACCTCCACTGTGCATCACGAACTGGTCTCGCATCTCCTTCCTAAAAAATGTTGTGGGTGCAAATTGAAAGGTCAATACCTTTGATGTCTGCAATAGTCCAGCCTATCACTCCTCGATGATGTCTCAGTACTATTAATAATTCTGCTTCCTGCTTCAAAATAAGCTAAGAAGAAATGGCCACCAAAAATGTATCCTCAATTGGGCTCAGGAAAATATACTTCAAGTTCTCGAGTAGTGGCTTCAACTCTAGTATTGGGATTTCTTCTTCTAATGACTTCATGGCTCCTGGTAAATCAAGAGGTTCAAAGACTGGCCTATGCCAATTACTCATATAACTCACATCTGTTAACTGAAGAGACCCAGTTGTCTCTATCAAATGCCCATCTGATTCTATCAATTCTAATGATGTAGGAATTATCTCAACAAGAACCTCAGACTACTCTGGAAAGCCATCCTCAGATGCACTCTCGGAATCAAATACTGATAACAACTCTGAGACTTCAAAATCATACACCATATCAACAACATGCACATCTAAATCATCGCATCCACTAGGCATCTTGCAAACGTTGAATACATTCATCTCCAATGTCATATTCCCAAAAGTGAGTTTCAATACTACACTTCTACAATTGATAATTGCATTGGAGGTAGCAAGGAATGGGCATCAAAGGATGACGGCCGCATGGTGAATAGTGAAGACCTGCTACTACATAAGAACTACAAAATCCACTAGGTAATAAAATTTATCCATCTGGACCAACAAATCTTCAACTATACCCTTCGGCACTTTAACTGATCTGTCAGCCAACTGTAGCATGATGGATGTCTTTTTTAGCTTACCTAATCCCAACTGCTCATACACTGAGAATGGTAGCAAGTTCACACTACTCCCTAGATCAAGTAGATCTCTCCCAATGCGTGACTCACCAATCATAATGGCAATGTGGGGAGAGCCAGGATCTCTAATCTTCTGAGGAGTCTTGCTTAATATCAGTTCACTAACCTACTCTGTTAGGAAGGCTTTCTTCTTCACATTCTGCTTCCTCTTCACTGTGCACAAGTCCTTAAAAAATTTTGCATATGAAGGAACTTGTTGTATGGCATCCAAGAGTGGAATATTAATCTTTACTTGCTTGAAAATCTCCTGAATCTCAGTGTGATATTTATTCTTTTGGCCAGCTGCCAATCTCTGAGGATAGGGAACCACAGGTTGGTACCCCCTACTAGTTTCAACCTCTCCACTCACAGGCTTCTTTGACTCTAGCCTCACTTCTTCTGGTTCTTTCTCAACTTTATCAGTCTCTATTACATCTTCAGGTTTAGAACCAACTACCTATCTGTCCATGGTCATCTTAGTTTGGGGAACTTCCTTTCCACTTCTCAAGTAAGAACGACCTTCGCTGTCTCGATAACGTCCCTTAAGACATTATGCATTTGCTATTGTTGTTGCCTAGATACTTGAGGATTAGGCTAAGGTTGTGCTAGAAATTTCCCTTTCTCTAGAGTGCTTAATGTCGTGCTCATCTTATTAATGGTTCAATGCAACTCATTTATGGCCTGAGTGTTCTGATTATTTGTGGTGACCGGAATCTGCATGAATTGCTGAAGTGTATTGGCCATCTGTGTCATACTGTCTTCTAGAGACTTCTTTGCAGATGATTGAGGTTGAGAACTCTGTGCAATTACATAAGGCTGAAATCCAAGAGGCGCTTCGAGAGGATAGTTCTGAGAACTCTGATATGGCTGATACTGGCGCTCAGGAGCACCCTGATGAAATGGTCTATAAAATAGTGGTGTTTATATTTATAAAATCAACTGCATCATAATTGGGTTTGCCTCACTCTTTCACAAGCTTGTGGTTCTTTCCATAAAACTACTAAAACAATTGGCGCCTTGTCCTACTAGTGAACCAGTGAGCTTTCATTATCAATGTGCTTGCCCAGCCTTCATTAATTTTATCATACATTTGGCAGTTTTTTACATGTGGTTGGGAATTAAAGAAGAGGAATGTTAGATAAAGTTTTAGGGTGTGTAAGTTTCTTGCATTTAATTTATTTGAAAAAAAGTAGAGTTTACAACTAACATATAATTATTTTTATGCGAGTTCTAGATTTATCAACATTTTTTTTAAATGTGTGTAAAACTTATATACTTTAAGACTGTAAATATCATTTCTCTTTAAAGAAAATCATGGTAATTTGATAGGTATCAAGGCTGGCATAATTGTATCTTTACTTATATAAAGATGTCATAAAATTAAATTTAAAAATTGATGTGATTTAATGTGGTACATTAGATTGTAAAACTATTTTTATAATAAAGTAGATTTAACGTATCATATGATAATATGTCAATTTATGAATTTATTTTTATAAGATTCTTTTATAACTATAACAATTCTATCTAAGTTTCTTTTTCTAGAAAAATCATCCACTTTACTCATCAGCAAAAGTATTAAGTATTTCTATCAATCCAAAGAACTGATACTATGAAATTTGGGACTAAATCCCACCAAACAACCATATCAGGAACATGCATAGTATGTCTAGCTAACTTGTGTGCAACCATGTTTCCAAGCCTTCATACATATTGAATATTACAAGTCTGAAAGCATTTCATGAGGCTAACAATATCCTTCTACAGATTATCCAACAAAGACATGGAACTGGAGCCAATTTGAAGAACTTTCACCATCAAGTAAGAATCACTTTCCAAGACTAGATTTGTGATCCCTATATGCATGCGTAACTGTAAGCCTCTAAAAAAAGCAATAAGTTCAATCTTTGTTGGGTCATTCACCTCCTGTTCCTTCCTACTAGCTGCTAACATGACCTCCCCCTTATCATCTCATAGAACCACCCCTACCCCTTCACAATGATGATCCACAAATATGGCTCCATCTACATTGAGCTTTAGAACACCTTATTGAGGAGGAGAGCAAAAACAATGTATTTGACTCAGCTTTTTGGTGTGATATCTGATATCTTGAAACTCCTTCTACAATGACAGAGCTTGCACAATTACTTGCTCAGACAGTATTTTCTTCCCTTCTCACATCTTGTTGTTTGTTCTATACCACATACCCAAAGTAATGAGGAAAACATTTTCTAGTTCTAATATCCCACCTTTATCTCGAGCCCATCTAACTCGATCAGTAAAAGCATCTACTCGACCAATAGAATTCATAATTGGGACATGTTTGTTCCAGTTTTATGCAACATGAGGACAATAGAATAGGGCATGAACCAGATCCTCCTTCTCAGTACCACAAAACACACATTTGTCATCATCTAAAACAAGTATTCTCTTTAAATTCTGCAAAGTAGGTAAGCCATTTCTAAAAGCTCTCCAACTAAAAACTTTGACTTTATTGGAGACTTTTCATTTTCAAATTTCTTTCTAGACCCATTTCTAACTTGCAGTTCTTGAGCTCTCACCCTCATGAATACTCATTTATTCCACAATAGAGCAATGCCCTCACCTCTACCTTCACTATAAACTGCCATACAACATTCAACACCTAACCTAAATTTTAATCTCTCCATTCTTTTTGCAGGTAATCTTGTTTCTAATAATAGCATCACATCAGGGTCTTCCTTCTTGTCAAGGAAATGAAGTACATGAATTCCCATTGGGTTCCCCAACCCATGGGAATTTCAAATTAAGAGTTTCATTGTGCATGGTGGGGCTGGACACCAGCCTCCACCGATAGGTTATAATTAGTTGCCTCAACACAAAATCCTATGGACTGAATATGAGAAATTGAAGACAAATGGTCATTCTCCTCCTTTTTGCTCTTCTTTTTAACGAAACCATTACACCCAGCCACCTCTTCATCAGTAAAGACATGCTTATTTCCAGTTTGAGATGAGTACAAGGATGATTTATTGATAACACCTAATTCACGTGCACGACACTTCCATCTGCCTCTTGATCTTGTTTGCACTTGATTCTGCTGATGTGGAAGATGTGGGTGTTGTTCTTGGTTTACCACTAGCACATTTAACATCAATGATGATGATTTTGGATGAACAACGCCTATGGAGAAGTCTGTGAAACAACCACATCCGATCTATGATTTGCTACTCAAGGTAATGCTTCCACTATATACTTTGATCCAGTTTTTCTAACACTTTGAATAAGAAAAAATGGTGGCTGTATTTGTTCAAGTCTTCAATTTGGAAACTGAGTCACTTACGTTTTTCTTCCTCTATGACTAAATCTACTACTTTATTTGATAAAATGTATTATAATTTGTGAGGTCCTGCTCCTGTAGTTTCACTTGATAAATTCAACTATTATGCTTGTTTGGTTGATGACTTCAGTTGATTTGTGTGGATCATTCCTTTATAAAACAAATGTGGTTGTTTTCCATATTTTCGTCATTTTAAGGAGTATATGGAAATTTAAATTGGAAAACAAATAAAAGCCTTTCAATTTGATGGAGAGGGTGAGTTTATAACTTAACTCCAACAAAAAGGAATTTTTCATTAACTCTGATGTCCCTGAATGGGTGGCTCCACGGCCAAATGATTCTACATTGTGGAACATCACCGAATTATATTTTAGTTTTTGTTTAGAGTCCTTCACATGATTCAGTTGCACCGCTTGTTTGTTCTACCAAGCTTGACCGCGTGTCCACTGTACGTAGCCTCACTTCCTACCACAAACTCTTTGCCTACAGATACCTCATTGCATTCAGGGCCTAATGTCAGCATATGCCCAACACGTCTCCTTCCCTTCTTGCTCTACCTGTGGATCATGGTGTCGATGACTCAATTGTGCGACTCCCATGATTGCTTCTGTTGAAGACACCAGTTCATCTTTCACATGAAATGATTAGGCCATCTCATCTTTAGTACATGGTGTCAAGTTCACGTGTATGGGTTGATGTGGTGAATGTGTGGTGGTGTTGGGCTTCTTTATCCTCGCAAGTACGCTGGCTCCATGGTATTGTTCCCATTCTCATTACATGGGCTCTTAGGAGAGCTAGACGTGAGGCGCGCATGAAAGATGTAAGGTATGATTGGAAGAGCATCATTCCGATGGTTAAATGTTTTATTTTAAAGATATTAGGAGGTTTGAGATCTTTTAAATCAATGGGTGAACTGACTCACTCAAAAATGAGTAGTACAAAGGTTATCCTAAGTGCAGGAGGATGTCGAGTAATAATTAGGAATAAAATTCCTATATCGTCTCCTCGGGAAAAGTTGTTTAAATCTAAACTTGTATAAAATGGTGAAAAGTTTAACAAATAAAAGTAATGGTATTTACAATGAATGGAAGGGTGCAACGGAAATAAAAAGGACACTAATAGACTAGATTCATACTTTTAAATTTTTTTAAGTGTCGAAATGGAACGTAAAAGACTAAAAAATTGAAATTAACAATTAAAATTTTAACTACGCTAAATAATTTTAATTAATCTGAAAAATAAATAATAAACTGCAATTAATATAAAATGTAATTTTAATGGAAGCATAAAGAAACAAGAAAAATAACTGACATAAAATAAAATAAACAGAAAATAAAATAACCAAAGTTTTAATCCAAAAATATCAAAAATACATCATAAACTTCAAGGTGAAATTAAATAAAAAGTATGGAATAAAAAAATTAAGTCAAATGAATGGAGATGTAGATTGAAAGAAGTGAATGAGACTGGATTGTAGCAGCAATTGAACCCTCAATGAGTTCTTCAATGGCACTACGTGAAAATAGTGTGCGGCACTCTATGATTTAATTGGCTGAAAAGAAGCCGTCAGGTCGTGCGGCTTGAATTGAATCAAAAATGAAAAGAAGCAATTTTTTCTCTTGTGTGGCGTGAAAATGCTTAATAGAATAAAAGATGTTGCCCAGGTCAAAGTTTTAATTTGAATATATGTGTTGCCGTGCGCCTAGAAGAGAATTAATGTTGCTGTGTAGTCTTCAAAGTCCCCAAGTCTAAAGTTGCCGTATAGGAGTTGAAGTCCCACAGAAAAACTTACCATCAAAGCCTATAGAAAATGTAGAATTAATTAATTAATATCAAAAGTGCATTCCTTTTTATAAATAAAAAGCTCTCCATTTCTTAGAGACTGTTTGGGATTGAGATTGAAAGTTTAAAAAGTATTTTTAATTATTTAAAAGTTCTTTTAAAGAAAAAATGATATGTTTGGTAAATTTATAAAAAGTGCTTTAATCACCTAAAAAAGCTAAAAATCTACTTTTTTAAAAAGCACCAAATTGAAGCTTTTATCAAAAGCTCCTGCAGATAACTGTATATTTTTAAAAAATTAATATAACTAACTTTAAAAGTACTTTAGAGACATGGTTACCAAACAATAAATGACTTTTTAATAGTAGAGCTTGTTATTTAAGTTATAAGCTATAAGTCCTAAAGTTATAAGCTATATTTCCCACCGCAATCCCAAACATGCACTTAGTCTATATAAAAATAAATAAAAATAAAAATTAGAAATTAGGCAAAATAAAATAAAATAAAAATAAAGAATAGAATATTAAAAATATGTTATGCATATAAATGAACATTATCCAATTAAATCACAAGTTATAATATTAAGCAAAAATCATGTTATTTATCAATTTAAATCACAACTTGGATTTATGCATCTTAATCACTTTTCCATCTAAAACCAATAATAATATAATGAAAGAATTAAAATATATTAGTTCTAAATGTATAAAAATATGCAATATTTCAGCTTAATCATGAATTTGATTTGAGAATTATGGAAGCTTTAAATTGTCTAGTGGTACCCATTCAACTAAGGCCACCAACGTTAGTGGCTTGGAAACCTTCTTCAAGGGGTTCGCCAAACGTAATTTGGATGGTTGTTCTCTTAGCAATCCTAGGCTGGCTGGAGGCGGGGGGGTATTATTCAGAATGTGCAAGGGAGGGTGCTTGGAGGCTTTGCCCATTGCTATGGCCAAGCAATAAATACCATTGCTGAATGTAGAGCCTTTGTGGATGGCCTTCATCTTGGTCAATAATTGTGGCTGAGAGACGTGTTAGTGAAGTCGAAACTCTAGTGTGGTGGTGAGGTGGTTTATCATACGAAAGTGTAAATATTGGTATTTGTCAGATTTTTTGGAGGAAGCACAATCTATTATTTCTTCTGTTAATGTTCAATTTAAACATGTGTTTAGGGAAGCGAATATAGTTGCTAATTTTTTTTATCAAAACATGGGGATAGTGGCGCAACTTGGGATTTTGTTGGAGAGGAGTTTGGTCCGGGGAGACTCAACGGGCTTATACATACTGTTAAAATGGGTTTATCTTATGTTAGGCGTTAGGAATATTGGGAGTTTTGGTATTTTTTGGGGGATTTTTTATGGTTGTAATTATGGTGATTCCTCCCCTTAGTGAGGGTTTTTTAATAAAATATAGAGGTGCTGTCCTCCTCTCATTAAAAATAAAAATAAAATAAAATAAAATAAAAGGAAAAAGAAAAAGCGTTCTATTGGTTGCTCCCTTGGATGCTCCTAGTGATAACTTTGTGGTTGTTCTGGCCAATGACACAACGGAAAATGTTCATCCAACGATTCCTTGCTCTCAAGCTTGTACTCATAAGCCTAATCTGAAATTATGCCAAATATTCATCAATGCATCTCCATTCCTCCCAGGCCCAAAATAGTTCGGACTGCCTTGAAACATCATGGGTGGCACGGAGCATTCCTTGAGGAGCTTGCTGTACTACAAGACAATCATATTTGGGAGTTGGGACTTTCTTACACCTGAGATGCAATTATCGGCTGCAAGTGAGTCTTTTCAAGCCCAATGGCAAAGTGGAACATCTCAAGGAACGGCTAGATGCTACAGAATGGATATCATCATGTCGACGAAGTTGACTTTTCCAAGGCTTTTTGTTTTTACTCCAGCAGTTATACTGGCTGGGCTCTATCCGCCGAAGTGCTTTCCCTAGCACTTTTTTCGTAAATGGCCCATCAATAAGCACGTTTGCAATACGAGAAAGGCCTTATTACCCACAGCAATCCCAAAATATCCCCACAAGCTTAACTTGATAGGTTCAATTCCTTTCTACTTGACTATGGTTTCTCTTCCGGTATACTTGATCCTTCCCTGTTCTCTTGACATTGCTGATCTCATGGCTCCCATAGCTCCTACTCTACGTTTATGACATCATTTTGACTGGATCTTCTGAAACGAAACTTGTCAATATTATTGGTGTTCTTCAGCTTGAGTTTTACTTGAAGGATCTAGTTCATAAAGGATACATTGGGCTGATGAAGTTGATTTTCCAAGACTTTTTGCCAAGTTATTAAACTGGGCTCTATCAGATAAGTGCTTTCTCTCGCACTTGATCGTAAATGGCCGATCTGGAAATTTGACTTGAAGCCTTTGTACATGGTTATCTCTCCGATATCATGTTTAGCGATCAGTCCCTAGTATTCACCCATCTGTCTTTTCCTAATCAGGTTTCCAAATTGAAGAAGGCCTTATAATATATATGGTCATAATGAACTAGCCCCACGAGCTTAGTTTGGTCGGTTTAGTTCCTTTCTACTTGCATATGGTCTCTCTTCCAGTGTAGCCGATTCTTCCCTGTTCACTTGCCATCACTCTAATGGCTCTCCTAAATCCTACTCCACTTAGTGTTGGGAATTTGGACCTCCCAAATTCACCCCCTTAGGATCTACCCTTTGCAGGAATAATAAGAAAAATAGAGAAATAATAACAATACAAGAAATTTACGTGGAAACTCCAAAACAGAAGAAAAACCACCAGACCTAGAGAAAAAAATTCACTATATGAAAAATTATTACAATCACACAATTTTTCTTCTCACCCCAAACACACTCACAAAGCTACCCCACTAGTAAAACTTTAACTTTACACCTCTTTCCCTTTTTACAAAAAAGGTTAATATAGGAATTTAACTAAAGTCAAAAGTTACTAGATAAACTTTCAACTGGTGAACTTAAACTAAGAGGCTAAGCCTCTTATTTATACTTGAGGCCTATTCCCTAATTCTTTAATCCCACCGATGTGGGACTAATAAAAGAGCAAAAATAGTCAACAATCTCCACCTTGCGACTTTGACTAGTCCCACAGCCAAGCTCTACCTCAATGAAGATCTTCATAGCTTCCGCTATCATACTTCACCATAAAAGCATAACCATTCAGAAAAAACCAATTCCAAGCATTTCACTTCGGCCCATATCGAAAACAACATTACTGAAAATTATGGTGTAACTTCCACATTTGGCTTTCCTGGAAGTTCATCAGCCATCGACATGAATTTCCACCACACACCCTGCATCAATGCCAAACCAATGCCTGTTTGCAAACTTGTGGACCCGCTAACATTAACACATCCTCTATCATAGCAACTTTGGGAATTAGCGGCATGCCATGAGGATGTACATGTCTCTTTTTAAAGATCAAAATCTTCTATGGAGAGAGACGCAATATTAGCATCATTTCCAGTATCTCCATTTACTAACTTGGAGCTACTTGCCGAACCTACTCCAACTCTTGGACAATTTTTCTTGACGTGCCCAGATTGTCTACACTCCCAGCAGACTACTTTCTTCTTCATGGAGTTCTTCATCTTCCCATTTCCAGCTGCTACCATTACTAAGTTCTCAAGTGGAACATTACTTCCACTACTTAGTCTTCTCTCTTTAGAAAAGATTTTACTAGTAACCTCTGAAAAAATTATTTTCTCCTTCCCATGTATCAAAATAGGCTTCATGTGTTCATAGGAAGGTGGAAGAGACCAGATGAGTCTCAAGACCTGATCCTCATCATCAATTTTAACTCCAATAGCTTCTACCTCAGTGACAACACCATTGAGAACGCTTAAATGATCTGAAATAGTTGTACCTTCACTCATCCGCAGTGTACGAAACTGCTTTTTCAGGTACACACGATTTGAGACGCCCTTTGTCTGATACAACTCTTCAAGTTTTTCCCACAGTTCCTTTGCCGTAGATATTCCATGCACATTTGCAAGAACATTTTTGGCTAGGAACAGACGTATTGCACTTGCCGTTCTCAAATCCAAATCCTCCCAAACTTCATTGCTCATTTTAGATTTGCTCCTTTCATCAGTCACACTAGTACCAGTGCTGACTTTAGGTGTTGGTCTGCCCTTCAATGCCTTGTGTAATCCTAATTGAATCAAGACATCCTTAACTTGTACTTGCCACAAGCCAAAATTGATTCTCCCATCAAATTTCTCCACCTCAAATATGACAAGCTTTGAAGGAATACTTCCTGATATTGCTTTGATGAATTTACTGTAGAAATGAATAGTACCTCACTAAGTCAGTTCCCAGGAAAGATTGAAGGGTCACAATGGACATACTTAAAATTTCCAATCTCCTAGACAGAACCTCCTTAGACTGTACGTATTCACACTACTACACTAAAGCTCCACCCCACAAAAAGAACCTAGTGGCTCTGATACCAATTGTTGGAAATTTGGACCTCCCAAATTCACCCCCCTAGGATCTACCCTTTGCAGGAATAATAAGAAAAATAGAGAAATAATAACAATACAAGAAATTTACGTGGAAACTCCAAAACTGGAGAAAAACCACCAGACCCAGAGAAGAAAATTCACTATGTGAAAAATTATTACAATCACACAATTTTTCTCCTCACCCCAAACACACCCACAAAGCTACCCCACTAGTAAAACTTTAACTTTACACCTCTTTCCCTTTTTACAAAAAAGGTCAATAGAGGAATTTAACTAAAGTCAAAAGTTACTAGATAAGCTCTTAACTAGTGCACTTAAACTAAGAGGCTAAGCCTCTTATTTATACTTGAGGCCTATTCCCTCATTCTTTAATCCCACTGATGTGGGACTAATAAAAGAGCAAAAATAGTCAACACTTAGGCCTGCAACCTGAATCGTCTGAGCCTTATTTGGGTCTAACCCAACGCGATTTTTATATCCCATATGATAAGAATAAGGGTAAGTGCTATATGAGATCCCACATTGTTTAGGAATGACAAGTTCATGCTCTTTATAAAACTCTAATGAGATTATAATTGTATCATTGACTAGTCCTTTTAGAGTATAGGTCATGTGGTTTAGATTTTCCATTGAAACATTACAAGAACCACTCCAAACAACGGTGCTCTTCTACAAGTTATTTTAGAAGTTTTCTGAGATATTCTACATTCGTTTGACCATCTCATTCACAGTTAGAAGATTCGCTTTGCAACCAAGTAAGAGAGAAAAGGTAGCTTCAATCATATTTTTCCCAACCAATCAATGAACAACACAATTCAAACTCTAACAAATGAGTGAAAAATGAAAAGCATAACATCATACCACCGTATGCTTAAAACAGAACTTAGTCTTGCAGTTAAAAAAGCATAGAAACATATATTATTTGATTTTCAATATTTCTAATAACTTACAAGATGACATGACTAGATAACGTTTATATATATGGTACCAAAATTGTTGGAGGTTTTCTTTTTAGAGATGGAGATTTTTTATGTTAATTACTTTAGAACTCTCTTCAAACTCGTGGTTCGCAAGTGGTGCTGTCAATGGGAGAAGAGGACAAACACAGGAATTTTTCCGCAACCCCATATTCTCAGGATAAAGATTTTTATAGTATATAACATGAAATGAAATCCAGCTACTCTGCCTATCAATCTCACGCTCTTCATTCATTCAAAAGGAAAATTAAACGAGATATTTTGCCACTACCGGAATACAAACAACATTTGTCTGTGAAAAATTGTCTTTTTTATTTCTTTTTTTCCTACCCTTATCTATCTTGGAACTCCTATAGAAAACTTCCTTGCCCTTCCACCAGTTCTTGTCTTTTGACTGGTTGTGCTAATAGATCTAATGTATTATGACTTATTATTGCGCTAAAATAAATATTGAAGCTGCTGCACATTGATGCAGTGCAGTTTTTCAATAAACTCTATTTTTAGCCAACTCAGTTAATGTTTTGCTTTGGACCTACTGTCATTATTTGTTGGTTGTTTCAAGATTGCTTATAAGTTGTATTTGGTTTATGGCATACGTGGAACATATTTAGAATCAATCAAACAAGTGTTGGTAGAAGTTCTCCTCTGTTTTTTACAGTGTTCTGGTTTCATAAAACGAACAATTGGCATCAGAGTAGGTTAGATCTTCTTGGGAAAAATGGCTGCCCCTGGTTCATCCACTTCAATTCCTATTTTTTCTGGTGAAAATTATGACTATTGGAGCATAAAAATGAAGACTTTGTTCTTGTCTCTTGATCTATGGGACGTCATAGAGTCTGGAGTTCCAATAGCCAGTGAAAGCTCAAGTGGTGATGGTTCAGTTTCAAGTCAAGTCAAGCTGGAAAAATAGAAGGATGGAAAGGCATTATTCACTTTGCAACAAGCTGTAAGTGAATCTATATTTCCAAGACTAATAAGAGCTACAACTTCTAAACAAGCATGGGAAATTTTACAACTTGAGTTTCAAGGAAATAGCAAAGTAAAAACTATTAAGCTTCAAGGGTTGAGAAGGGAGCTTGAGAATCTTAAAATGAAAGATTCTGAAACTGCCAAAGAGTATTGCTCAAAACTCATTGAAGTAGTTAATCAAATGAGAGCTTATGGAGAGGCCATAATTGATGAGATAATCGTACAAAAGATCCTCATTAGTTTAACTGAGAAATATGACTCAATTGTTGCTGCCATTGAAGAATCTTGGGATCTCTACACACTTTCAGTTACTGAACTGATGAGTTCTCTACAAGCACATGAACAAAGGCTTGACAGGAGGAATGAAGCTACTCTTGAAAATGCATTTCAATTGAAAGTCAATCTTAAAAATCAGAAGCAAAAGGTTTTCAAAAAGGGGCATAGGGGCAAGGCAAAAGATGGAGAGAGTCATCAAAAAAAGTATGCTACAAAAGGTAATTTTCAACCCTGGGGTATTTGCAAGAAAACTAATCACTTGGAGAAAAATTGGTTTCATCGTGGAAAACCTCAGTGTACAAATTGCAAAAAGTTTGGCCATGAAGAAAAGGATTACAGGTTTAAAGACAAGAATCAACAAGCAAATTTCACAGAGGATAAGAAAGAGTAGTTGTTTTATGCTTGTCAAATGGCTGCTGAACAAAAAAGGGAATGGTTTCTCGATAGTGGCTGTAGCAACCACATGACACCAGATTCAAGTCTATTTTCTTGGATTGATGATTCTGTTAAGGTAAAAATCAAACTCGAAAATGGTGATTTGGTGGAGGCAAGAGGGAAAGGCACAGTAGCTTTGGAAACCAAAAGGGGAACCAGATTTATAAATGAATTGTTGTTAGTTCCAAGCCTTGATCAAAGTCTACTAAGTGTTGTACAGATGATGCAAAATGGATACACCCTTCACTTTGAAGATGATCAGTGCACTATTTACGATATATAGAACAACAATCATGTGGTGGCTGAAGTGAAGATGGGAAATAGGAGAAATTTTCCTATCTATTGGCAACACTTGAAGGCTCTTGCGGTTAAAAATGATGAAACTACTTTATGGCATCAAAGGTTTGGACATTATAACCTTAATGCACTAAGGTTGTTAAATCAAAAAAATATGATGGGAAACTTACCTCTTTTGGATCAAAATATGGCCATGTGTGAAGGTTACATGTTGGAAAAACAACATAGAGAATCCTTTCCAAAAGGAGAAGCATGGAGAGCCAAAACAGTTTTGGAACTTGTGCATACAGATTTATGTGGTCCTATGAGAACTCCTTCACAAGTCAAAACAGGTACTTCATCTTGTTTATTGATGATCTTTCTGGAATGAGTTAGGTGTACTTTCTCAAAGAAAAATCAGAAGTATTTGCAATTTTTAAGAAATTTAAATTGCTTGTTGAGAACCAAAGTGGCAGAAAACTCAAAACTTTGAGAAGTGATAGAGGCATTAAGTTTAACTCTAAAAAGTTTGATGAGTTTTGCAAAAATGAAGGGTTGGAACACAAGTTGATTGTTGCCTATACTCCACAACAAAATGGAGTCTCAGAGAGGAAAAATATGACTATTATGGAGATGGCCAGGTCTATGCTAATGGCAAAAGGACTTCCTAAAAAGTTATGGGCTGAAGCTATTAACACAGCTATGTATCTCTTGAATAGATGTCCTACAAAAGCTATGAAAAATGTAACTCCCATTGAAACTTGGAGTGGGATCAAACCTACTGCTGAACATCTGAAAATTTTTGGATGTATTTGTTATTTCCATGTCCTTGAGCAAAAAAGGCACAAGTTAGAAGAAAAGTCAGTAAAGGGAATTTTCCTTGGATACAGCTCTCAATCCAAAGGATATAGAGTCTTCAATTTAAAAACTCAGCAGCTGGTAACCAGTAGAGATGTGGTGTTTGATGAACACTCAACCTTGAGTTGGGAGAAAGATGAAGACTCAAATCAGCCATTGACTATACCAAAAACTGAAGAACCTGAAGTGAGGATGGAAAATGATGAAGATAATCAACCAGCAACACCAACTTCAGCACAAAATTATGATAGCAACTTTGAAGTTTCAGATCAATCTTCACCCGAGTCACCTCCTAGAAGGTTAAGACCTCTAAGTGAAATTTATGAATCTTGCAACTATACCTCTTTGGAACCTGAAAATTATGCAGTTGCTATGAAATAATCAGTTTGGGTTGATGCAATGAAGGAGGAGATTAAGATGATTGAAAAGAACAATACCTGGTAGCTTGTTCCTCGTCCTAACAGCAAAGAAATCATTGGAGTTAAATGGATTTACAAAAGGAAGTTTAATCCTGATGGGTCATTAAAGAAATGCAAAGCAAGATTGGTTGCTAAAGGGTACTCACAACAGCCTGGAATAGATTTCAATGAAACCTATGCTCCAGTAGCTCGATTGGACACCATTAGAACTGTTGTTGCACTAGCAGCTCAAAGGAGTTGGAAGATCTCTGAACTTGATGTTAAATCAGCTTTCCTCAATGGAGAACTTGAAGAGGAAGTGTATGTGGAGCAACCCAAAGGCTTCAAGAAGGAAGATGGCTAGGTGTTTAAACTGAAAAAAGCTCTATATGGGCTTAAACAAGCACCTAGAGCATGGTATAGCAAGATCGATGCTTACTTTGGTGAACAAGGCTTCAAGAAAAGTGTGAGTGAACCTACACTTTATGTTCAAATCAAAGGTAAAAATCTGCTCATAGTCTCCTTATATGTTGATGATTTAATCATAACTGGAAATGACTCAAAGATGATTGAAGAATTCATGCAAGAGATGATGAAGTCTTTTGAAATGAGTGATTTGGGTTTAATGCATTACTTTCTTGGTATGGAAGTATGTCAAGATGATGGCATTTTTATTTCTCAAAAGAAGTATCCTGAAGATTTGCTTAAGAAGTTCAATATGTCTGATTGCAAATCAGTGGCAACTCCTTTAATTGCAAATGAGAAATTCAAGAAAGAAGATGGAGGAAAATTGGCAGATGGTGCTGCCTATAGAAGTTTGATTGGAAGTTTGTTGTACCTCACTTCTACACAACTTGATCTCATGTTTGCTACAAGCATGTTGTCTAGGTTAATGCAAAATCTCAGTCAAGTCCATTTTGGTGCTACAAAAAGGGTGCTGAGATATGTTCAAGGCACTTTGAAGTTTGGCATTTTGTTTAAGCCGTGTTCTCAAAATTAATTGGATATACAGACAGTGATTGGGCTGGTTCAATTGATGATATGAAGAGCACTTCATGATATTGTTTCAATTTGGGATCAGGTGTTTTCTCATGGAGCTCGAAGAAACAAGGATCTGTGGCTCAATCTACAGCAGAAGTAGAGTATGTTGTTGCTGCCAATGCTGTAAATCAAGCTATATGGCTGACTAGAATACTTGAAGATATGGGAGCAAAGCAACAACTTCCAATTGAGATTTTCTGTGATAATAAGTCAGCAGTTGCAATGGCCAAGTATCCAGTTTATCATAGCTAAACTAAGCACATAGCAATCAAGTATCACTATCTAAGAGAAGTTGCTGCTAAAGGAGAAATTAAGATTAAATTCTGTAAGTTAGAAGAACAAATGGCAGACATCTTTACGAAGGCACTTCCTAGAGACAAATTTCAGAAGCTGCGTATGATGCTTGGAGTTTCAGAAAAATGCATCAAGGACGAGTATTGAAGCTGCTGCACATTGATGTTGATGCAGTTTTTCAATAAACTCTGTTTTTAGCCTTTTGTTATTTTTAGCCAACTCAGTTAATGTTTTGCTTTGGAACTATCTGTCATTAGTTGCTGATTGTTTCAAGATTGCTTATAAGTTGTATTTGGTTTATGGTATACGTAGAACATATTTAGAATCAATCAAACAAGTGTTGGTTGAAGTTCTCCTCTATTTTTTACAGTGTTCTGTTTTCATAAAACCAACAATAAAAACCCATACAATCGAAAGAACAAGAATATCGTATGTGAAGAAAAAACATATCCATAAAATCGGAAGAAAGAAATCAACCCAAAATCCACAAATCACAAGCTAAAAGTAGAAATCCAGAAATAAAACTAAAAAAAAAGCTATATCCATAAAAATATGAAAATAAAAGAATGAGACATTCTTCTTTAAGGCGGTACTTTGGCCAGGATGCGGTGGCTTTTTAATATTCAAATAGAAACAATGCCCCAGATGCAGAGTGAGAGTTATGAAGAAGGAAAGCTACATAAATTCTTTTGAATACAGAATGATCACTAGCAAAACACTATGGCAGAATTTGATATTAGTTTTCGAACATCTAGACTCGACTAGACAAATAAGAACAAGAATCACAAAACCAAGCGCATGAGAAAAGGGAGCATACCTCAGCTAATCTAGTCGATCTTGGAGCAACAGTTGAGAAGAGAGAGAGAGAGAGAGTGTGTGTGTGTGTGTGTGTTAAAGACTCGAGCTGCCATCTGCACAGGCATAACTCCACTCTCCATGAAGGATTTAGATCATTTACACTACTTTTTGGACGTTGAGGCTACACAAACTTTTGAAAGGTACTTAATTCTCTTACAATCCAAATATGTACTTGACATTCTTAACAGGGCCCAAATTCCATATTGTAAGCCTATCATGACTCAATTGTCAGGCAAGACTAGCACTGCTCAATCTGATGTTCCCTACTCAAATTCTGCACAATTTCGTAATATTGGCACCCAGCTTCATTACCTCACTTATACATGATCTGATCTTACTTTCAGTGTACATCATATTTCATAATTTATGCAACAGCCTGCTAAAGCCCATTACAAATTGGTTAAACATATTCTGCATTATATATGTACATGGAACCATTGATATGAGGCTGCATGTCCACTCTAGTAGCAATGTGAATCTCTAGCTATGCCTTCTCTGGTGATGTTGACGGGGCTGGTTGTCCCACCATCCACCACTCTATTAAGGCTAGTGTATATTTCTTGGCAGCAACCCCATCTTTTGGTGTGCCAAGAAACGACCTATTATTTTTTAGTCAAATATTGAAACCTAGTATCTTGCTATATATGACTCACACCTCTGCTGAAAACATTTGGCTATCTATTTTCCGTGATCATGTGTGGTGTTATCCTGATCTCCTCCAACTCTATTTTGTGGCAATATATATGTCCATCTAGCCATGACCATTAAAACACAAGTTACATAACTTTTCATGTGTGCGCATATCAATGTTGACTATCATTATGTACAGAACGTACGTGTGGCTGTCTCGATCTACTTTTAACCTTGGCAATTTAATTTTAGGCGGCAGTGGACCTGAATCTTGTACCTACCTATACATGGTGTGGTAAAATTCAACAATGGCTATCTAAGGCTCAGGCGGTTTCGCAAATCAACATTGCAATTGGCATTCTCTCTTCATTAATAAGTTGGTCCTTGTGGTTATACAATTGTAAAGCTAGAATGGAGGGGGTTAGTCAAACTAGAGAGCAACTGTGCTACAAGATCAATAATTTTTTAGCTCAACTCATGAACACTAAAATGAATAAGCCTTTCACCAAACGCTCCGATGGGGTGACTTTATAGCAACTCAGTTTAAAGAATATTCCCATCCAGACAAAATCTATGCAGATATTGAAGTGGATGTGCCCAGCTCAGGGATTTGCTAAACTTACTATTGATGGCAGTAGCCTTGGTAATCCTGGTTGAAGTTGAGCTGGAGGGATCCTTCGATATAAGAATGGTCATATGATTTTCGCCTTTGTCAGGTTCTATGGTATTAATTTTAATAATTTTGCAAAGATAAGAGCCTTAGCTAATGGTCTTAGTTTATGTGCGAAAATAAATATTAAACAATAAAGGTTGAAACAAATTCTATGGTCGTGGTTAATTGGTGGGAGAAAGATGGGCAAGTTCCTTGGGGTAGTCAAAGATTCTGGAAAGAGACTAGAGGGACAACTCGTTCAATGGTGATACGACTCTACCATTCCTTTAGGGAAACGAACTACGTTGCAAACAAACTAGCTAAATTGGGCACTAGAGGTGCAAAGCTATTAGTCAATTCTAGAGACAACCTTCCAAAAGCCATTAGGGGAGCGATTCGATTGGACTAAGCAAGTTTACAAGTTATACGACATCGATAATGCGATATCAATGTTAAGCATATTTTGTTATTAGTTTGATTGCAAATTTCTTTGTTATGCATGCACTTTTGGGTCTTTTGATTTGATGTGTGTTATGTGGATGATGGTTAGGGTTTTCTATTAATTGTGTTATTACATTTTATTTTGATACTTCGTTTTGGATTTTAGCAATATCTGTAACCCCAAGTATCTAGTTGCAATCACGATTTTATTGTGTCATAAGTGAGTGCATTCAATAAAGCACAGTACTGTCCTCTTTAGAAAAACAAATAAGAGGGTATATAAAAGATATATTACATGAAAAAGAAATAATCAATTATCTCTGCAAGCAAACATGTATAGACTAATTAACTGCCATTTATTTCGAAGCTCTAGTCTTGCATATTAATTGTAGCTGGCAGTGGCAGTATATATATATATATATTACAGGAAAGTAGATGTTCCCCAAAAGATATTCAGGGTTGCTTTCGAGCTCATGTCATCATTTGATAATTGCCAACTTGTCACTAAAACAACTTGACTGGCACAAGATTAAGAGTCGTTTTCTTGCCAGTAGTAAGGCTAACCAAGCGACTCTTCCATGTTAATATCTTTCTCCTTCATCCCAGGTGGCAATTCCCAATCGAAACAATACAAAAGATTCGCCAGTGCAAGCTCAATGGTTGATGTTGCCATATATATCCCAGGACAACCTCTTCGGCCAGCTCCGAATGGCAAGAACTCAAAGTTTTGCCCTTTATAATCAACAGAGCTATCGATGAACCTTTCTGGGATGAACTCTTTTAGGTTCTTCCAGTATTGAGGATCTCGTCCTATTGCCCAAGCATTAACTTGTATGATTGATTGAGGGTTAATGTCATAACCGTTGAGCTGGAAGGGTACCATGGTTTGTCTTGGGAGAAGCAGAGTGGTTGGAGGGTGCAACCTGAAAGTTTCTTTCATTATCATCTTGATGTATGGAAGGTGATCCGTGTCACTTTCAGTGACTCTTCATTTGTTTCCAATGATTTTTCTAACTTCTCTACGATTGCCCATATCATGGTAACTGCACCAGTGTCGACTCCACCTAATTAAGAAGAGATTCTAATGATAGAAAAAATATTGCATTTAGCAAATGAAAACCTCAATTAATTCGTAAATATAACCCTTGAAAACGAGAAAATGGAATTAAAAGCAATGGGGGAAGAGATTGGAAGTGGATTTATCAAGTTAATAGGAATGAATTTAAAGATAGAATTTTTTAGAGACGTTGTTTATTGAGTTTTGTGATAGTTGGAAAATTTGAACAAAATAAATTGTTTGAAAGATATTTGAAAAATGGAATTAAGGGAATGTTTGGAGATAATTCTCATCATATCATATCTCATTTCATCTCATATCATATCTTATTTTCTTCTCAAACATCACTAAAACACAAATATTATCAAATTAATTGTTACAAAATTTTCAAACTAATCATTTTAATTTTCCCAAACAAAAAAAATTAATTCTAACATTTTCAATTTTCAAAAAAATATATATTAAAAAATTATATTCTAACAAAATTTTGGCTTTATAATATTTTTTATTTAACTTTATCTTTCTTCTTTCTCAAAATCCAAAAAATACTTAACTCAAGCCTATCATTGTTATTCATAAACCATATTACTATTATTCACAAAATTTTCATTTCATCTCATTCTACAAACATCTCTTAAGACTACGTTTTGATGTTGATGATATAATTTCAGATGATCTATAAATAGTTGTAAAAAAGTAACAATTAGTAGTAAAAATTGTAAGAATTTTTTACTCTTGCAATTTTAACTAGAGTTGAAAATTTGTTAAATATAATATTTTTAAGGCTTTTTTTTTAGTTTTTTAATTTTTACTTTTGTGCTTTTCACTTGAGGCAAAGTAAATCATTGAATATAAAGTTGAAATAGAATATTTTTTAACTTGAAAGATGGTTGAATTGAACTTGAAAAAAAAAAACAAACTGAAAAGGATTAACAAATCAAGACCAATTACCAGGAGGACTGCCTTAATGTTTGCTTTAGAGAAGTGAACAACATCAACCTCGGTTTGCTCCCTCTCTATTTTCAACATCACATCAATAATGTCTTCATGCTCTAGTTTTGTTCTGTCGGGCTTGAGATGAAGATCAATCACATGTTGGAAAAAATCATCCAACTCATGGAAAATCCTTTCCAGCCTTTCTAGTCTACCAGAGAGCTTGTCCACAATCCACCCCACGTATGGAACGTACTCAGATGCATTGAAGCTCCCCATCGTGGCTTCAGCATCATGAACAACTTCTTGAAACCTTTCATTATCTAAATCACTCCCACGAAAACTCTTACCAAAAGCACTTCTAAAAGTTACATTTGCAATGAGAGCAAACAGCTTCTCAGACAGATCAACAAAAGTTGCAGAAGAAGAAGACTTCCATATTGAATTGATAAGCATATCCACTTCTTCTTCCCTAATGGATCGATATGACTGCACCCTCTTCACACTAAAAACTTCAAGAACACATATTTTCCTTATCTCTCTCCAATATTGGCCATAAGGTGCAAAAGCAATGTCTTGATAATTGTATGTGAGTCTTCTGGCAGTGTCTAAGGGCGGTCTGCTGCAACAGTCAAGATCATGAACTTTTAAGACTTCTCGGGCAGTCTCAGCAAAAGATATGACAATATTTGAGATCCTGCCAAGCTTAATCAGCATCACAGGACCATACTTTTTGGATAGTCTCCAGAGAGATTGGTGACATAATTCACCAAGTTGATGCAAGTTACCAATAATGGGAAGCTTTGGAGGGCTTGGTAGTGGATGCAGCTGCTTGTTTTGCCTTTGAGCTGCATGCTTCTTTTTAATGAGCAGCAGCAGAGGAAGACATATCAGAAGAGCAATCCACAAGAATATGGCATAAAGAGTCATTGTTGAAGCTCGATCTTTTGTGTTCAGCCAAGGTTCCTAGCTATGAAATTGTTCTTCACCCCTGATTTGAATATATATCAGGAAAGCGAGGAAAAATGTGCCCTTTTTTGTTCACATTAGCTAGGCCGCCGGTGTCGCATTTGTATTATCTAATTGGGATACTTACGGTCATCTAATATTTACGGTCATGTGGAAGTTTGGACCCTATCTTTGAAAAATAAAAAGAAGATATTTATATGTATAGAGTACGTAAAAGATATTTATATGTAAAAGATATTTATATGTATAAATATAAAAAATATATTTTTATTTTTACTTAAAAAATATGAATAAATATAAAATTTATCTAAAAAAATTTATTTTTTAATAATAAATCTTACATTTTTTTAAATAAAATGTACGGCATTTGCACCATTATATCTAACATTGTTCTTTTACAAAAACGAGTCTGGTTGAAAACATTCCAAACTACGTAATGATGATCTCATCCTGGATTCACGCTCAAATTATGAGTCGTGATGATTTCTCCAGTTTGAATGGCCTGGTTTGCAGTTTTAGAAGAGTGTAGAACGATGGGATTTTAGATGGATAATGGTATTTAAATTATACTATATTAATATATATAATTGGCATAAGAAAATAGAATGAAGAAAAATACTGCTATTTAGCATTCAAATTCTTCAATCATCGTCAGGCTACATTTACCGTTTGGATAATGCTAGTCTAATGTCAATTTTTATATATTTTTGAAATTTTAAAAATACATCAATACATTAATATTTACTTTCTTAATTATTAAATAAAAATAAAAAATAATTAAAATTAAATATAAGAACAGTTCAAATGAAAAGATAAATTCACGGAATACACTAATATTTTCCTTCCCGTGTTGCAGTATAATTCAACTTGCATTACTTTTGTGTCAAGTCATGATGGGTGTTGGCAGGACCAATCTGCTCAAGGCCCCCATCCAGCACTCAGGGGGTAGGGGGGCCTCTTTTAAAAAAAAGGAAATTATTAATTTGTCAGGCCACTTTTTCATGATCTTACCATGGATGCTATACTGTATATATTGATGCTTTGCTCTGACATATCAATTTGTCACAGTCGATCCGATTAATATCTCTTTTTGAAATGACATCAATTGCACAGAAATTCAAGATTTGAGTATCTTATCTTAAAATCCTCATAAATAATTAAATTTTCTGTTCACGTGAGACTAATACGTGATTGGGATCACCTAAAATTCTTCTTTGATTATTTCTTTCTTCCTTCAATTTTCTCTTTTACTCTTTTTGACAATCATTTGGTAAAAAATACATATATATATATATATATATATATATATATATTAATGTTGTGTTTCATACTCTTCGGTCAGGTTCCAGGAACTCGAGTCTTCTTTATTGGGCCCGTAAAACTCGAATGGAGTTAAGAAAGGGCAGCTTGGGGGGCTAGGGGAGCTTCTGATACCAAAGTTTATAAAGATTTTGAGAATATGACAAATAAAACACTAAAGTAAAGGGTAATGAAAGCCAAAGAGCTTTCCTCGTACCTGGAGATTAGTATTTATACTGGCGTCTGAGAAGGGGGTAGATCCTCTCTGTCCTCGTGAGTCCCTTATCCCCATCATAACTCTTGGTTTAGTCTCATTAATACGGTGTGCTTTAGTGGTAGCACCGTTAATGCGGCGCTTGGCTAAGGCTAGATTGCCATAAATGCGGCGTGCTTCGGCAGAGACACAATTAATGTGGCGCAGTTCCCCATTTGATGTGACTATCTTGGTGTCTTTCCTAGTTCATCGACGAAGTAGTGTTAAAGATTGAAGGGCTCCTCTTTACTTCATGTTCACCTATGTTGATAAGTACACGAAGGTTGGGCGGCCGATGCAACCTCCCCGAGTCTTGCCCCAGGTCAATCTGACAGGGATCCTCTCTACTAGGCCTTGGGCTCTGCTCCTAACCCACGTGCTCACCCCATTTTGGCCCCACGAGTATGTAGAAAAATCTCCTTACAATTACCTCGCTAATTTCCATCGGGCGAGGCCGATGGGAATTCAATTCAGTGTCTACTCCCACTATCATACCACTAGCTTCACACTGAGGGGTGGGTACCAACTTTACTGTTGGGAAAGACTCCCCGATACTTCCCAAATGATGGCCTGGCTCTAGCCTCCGTAGGCATGCTTCCCAAAGGTGGCGATGGATAGTGCCCTTCAATCGCATTGGATGACTCTTTACTTTCTTGCCGCCTCGCACTACTCACTTCCTGGAAATCGAACCGCCCCCTTTCATCTTTTCGCCACGTGTCTCTTCAAAACGGTTCCTCTTCCTCTAGTTTATAAACTAGAGGGGGTTACTGTCTACCTTCATAGTACATTTTTTGGCTAGTTCCTCCTTGCTGAACCTTACCCTCTGCCACTGGCTCTAGAAAGAACTACACAGTCCGTGACTCTTGTGAAGAGCAGCTACAGTGGTCCTCCTTTTGTCGGCAATGGCTAGCGCTCGACTGTCTGATGTTCGAGCACATACGTGCCTCTTACCATGTCCCTGACACTGTAACCTTCGAGATTCCAAGTCCAAATGAAGGGGCTGTCGATGCCCAAGGCCGTTCTACTAAGGTTGCCCTATTTCCTACCATGTTCACCAATGGCTTGAGGTTGCCTTTCTCCCAACCGGTACGTGAGGTGCTGAATCTCCTTGGCCTGGTTCAATCGCAGCCTCATCCTAACATATGGAGGCACTTGATGACCTTTTGTGTTCTCTGGGCCTTACAAAGTACACATCTCGGGTGCGCCAATCTCACCGGCCGTGAGTTCCTTCTGACCCACAATATACTGGATATCCACGGTCACTACTGTAACTTTAAGGCAAAGCAACCCCTGGTTTTTATGGAGATGAAGTATCACAAAGTGAAGGACTGGGCTCCCAGGTTTTTCTTCATGACTGGCTTCAGGTTAGGGTCCTTTGAGGGCTGTGCGGACCGCTGCAAGTTCCCCATTTGGTCTCTTTAGTGCAAAGTACCTGAAGAAAGGGCCATTCGCTTCTCACCCTCCCGAGCTGATGAGAAGCGCATTAGTATTGTAGGAAAGTGGGTGAAGAGTCATGCTGGCAACGTTCGATCGAAGGTTCTCCTTTCGAAGGAGAACATACTGATCTTCCTCTCTTTCTACGGGGGAGTTAGCCGCAGCCCAAGGCTCATCCTGGCCCACCCAGGCACGCCATTGTCTAGAAGCGGCCTTCGCACCCTCTAGTCGCCACTAAAGGAA
This sequence comes from Carya cathayensis, assembly GCA_011037825.1. NCBI lineage: Eukaryota > Viridiplantae > Streptophyta > Magnoliopsida > Fagales > Juglandaceae > Carya > Carya cathayensis. The sequence goes on from QGSO01000180.1 coordinate 365,871, forward strand.
AGAAGCCCTTTTGGAGGACACAGGGGCGGGTAGCCATCCTGCACTAGAGGCTCAAGTTCCTGAGGGGCAGGTGCTGGCTATTGCTGAGATTGTGTGCCCAGCTAATTTCCCAAGCTCAGTAGGGATACTTTGCCGGACTGTCCCCATTGACGTGGCTATGGACTCCTTTTCCTTGGGGCCTTTAGAATCACTGAAGAGTGGCACCTCAGCTAGAGTTTCAACTGAGGGCGGCTCGATACCGACGACCGGGGGGTTGGCCGCTTTACCATAAAGCGCTTTGGTGATTGGGGGCCCAGACACTCCAATAGGGGTAGGCACCAACCCGGTGTTGGACCGACGGTTGCACCTGCCTTGACAACCTTCTCAGCCGTGGGAGATTCTAGAGTTAATAGGGAGCTTGGACTAGGTCACTGATGGGGTAACCACCATTGATTATAACATCCAGAAGGAGATTGATTGTCCCCCGACGGGTGGGGTCCTTCTGGATGTTGTAGCCAGCAGTGACCCAGAGGGTCTGGGTTTTCCAACTGGGGAAGGAGGGTGATTAGATGCAGCTAAAGTTGGCTATTGGTGACTGGTCCCTTGGCCCTTCAGCTGGGGATGGTGCAGATGACACTCGTTTGGTTCAAGTGGCATCCCGAGGATCCAGCCGAGAAAGCTCCGTCGAGGTCATCTCTCCATTAAGCCAATGGCCCATTGGAGGGCATTGCAAAAAATCGATCGACCAAGCAATCAAGTATCTATCCAGGATATTCCATGAGGTACACCATTTTCTCCTCCACTTTTCTTCCTTTATCGACTCTTCGAGTATGGCGGCTTACCTTGCTTTTATTTTTTGCTAGCAGGGTTGCTCTTCCTTGGAGACTTTCATCGTAAATAGTTAGGTGGCCATAGTGGAGGAAAATCTGACCCTTTATACAATGAGCTGAACAGCCCTACGAGAATCGCTGGAGCAGGAGCTGGACGCTGCTCATTCAGCTCTAGAGGCAACCAACAAGAAGTCAAGCAAGCTCAAAACCCGCTGAAAGGAACTAAAGAAGAGGGCAAAGAAAGATGCCAAGCTGATAGACAAGCTAAAGGGGCATGTTGTGGATCTTCATAAGAACTTCTCAACTGAGGGATAGCTCATCGCGGACCTTCAGAGTGGTCTTGCTCACGTTCGGGGGGTGGCCTCTTGCTTGGAAATCTAGTTGAAGATGGCCGCACACGTCTGCAAAGAATATCTTTTGGAGAATCTATAGCCGTTCCCATGGTAGTGCGAGTAGCTCTTAAAAGGCCTTGACTTCAACAAAGTTCCAGTTGAAGAGGATGCTTTCAAGTGCGGTTGCCAGCTATGGATGGATCTAATGCCGGATGCCTTGCAGGAACTTGTCAACTTGCACCTGCCTGTTTCTTCAGCCAGCGCTCCAAAGGATAAGGGTCCCAAGTTGGAACCCAATGTGCCCCAGCCTTGGTTTTTTTTTTCTTTTTTTTTTTAAGTGTGGACATTACGCGCTTTGTATATACATACTTGAACATTAATGAACACACTTCTTTTTCATTTGCTATGCTTTGTCTATATGTTTGCTCTAGATTGATCTCGTGCTTATTCTTGACTGATCTCTTGACCGATCTCTTGACTAATTTCTAACTACGACATTACTGATTCCTAACACCCGTTTTACTTTAGTTTCTCCCCCATCAACTCTTATCTAGTGCCCACAATGAGAATTTATCTGCTCCACTTCCTTCCTGTTATGGTCTGTTAGGCTAGGTCGTAGGTTGCACCGTACCCAGTCAGGCGCCTCGGCCTTCTTTCTCGGCTAGCCCTTAGGCAGATTTTCACCCCGCCGAGCTTCCAAGCCTTTTCCTATTGTCGAATATGCAGTCGTGCCTTCAATACTTTCCACGTGTCATCTCCTCAAATCTTTATGTTGATAACCGGGTCCCTCGTTTCCCCTGCAATCTTGGGCAATTGTTCAACTTCGGTAATCATAACAAAATTTGACGGTCTCACTATGCATTTAAAGTGCCCCTTGATTCGCCCGCCATTAACTTTGTCTGTCAATTGCTCTTTCCCACGTCATTTCATTGGATGCCCATTACTCAAACTACTTGGATCACGGGGATTGGACCGAGCGAGTAGGCCCAGCTGTTCTAGATTCTAACAGTCACGTTTGCCTATAAATAGGGCCTTCCATTCCTCATTTTTTCCATATTCTACTCTTTACTGGTTTCTTTATCCCTTCTTGTCTTCCCTAGGCCGCTGTGTCTGGGTTCTATGGATATCTCCATGCTTCATCTTTTCTATGCCAAAATGGTTTATTGTTATCCCTTTATTCAACCTCGCAAGCTTGGTTTGCAAATGGTTGCAATATGTTCCTCTTCACTTTGCAGAAATGTGTCCTCTTTCTTCATTTTCCTTATCCCTGGCAGCATGTTCGTACAGAAATGTGTTCTCTTTCTTGCTTAGGGACATTGATGGAGCTTTCTTCGACTCGGTCAAACGATGTCCCCCTTTTTGATGCTCTCAATGTAGAAATCAACTCCGATATGTTCCGATTCTTGGCGCTTTCTTCTCTCGGTGTTGCTTTTTAGTTGATTTTCTTTCGAGCGACCTCGGGTAGGGTGTAGCAAAAAAATTCCTCACAACTGCTATTGGTTCATCATTGTGATGGAGATCTCTGGCCGTTGCCTTCCCCAGAGAGTGATGTTTGTCGTCACTCCCCAGCGACATGTCGCCTGATTGGTTCGGTAGGAAGGAACAACTGATGAGGCCGCCGACTCCCAGCTTTTAGTGAGAAATGATCTGGTCTAGTTCCTACCTGGCTAGATGGTGCCCCTAGGTGAATGCCCTTGGTGTCGGGTCCTGAGTTGTACTCTATTCTTTGTCTTGGAGCTTTTTGGTTGTATCTTGTCGCTCTATCTTGGAGCTTTATGTTGTACCTTGTTATTTCAATAAAACTTCTATGCCTTTGTATTGTCGGGTTTACACATTCTTCGCATTCTTATCCTTGTGCCTTTGTTGCACTTTGTATTCTTCTTCTTGCTTGGTATTGATAACCTATGACTTACTGTGATTCTGTTGGACATTGGCTCTCTATTTGTAGGATCTTCATTCATCGGGCACTTTTCTACCACAGTCCTCTGTCTTGTTGCTAAGGTTGATGCTTTACTTTGGGTGGTCGTCGGACCCACCCACACTCCAATGTGGAGAGGTCAAGGTACCTCAACCAGCTTACCTCTTTGATTCCCCTGAGGAGGAACTACTTTGGGTAACGTTGTAAGGTCATCCGCTCTCTCACCACGATGGGAGTTGGGGTAGGTATTCGGGCCGCCTGGGGGCCAAGTGGCCTTTGGCTTAGCCCTTCCTCTTGACTCCGTGGAGAGGTAGGTGGTTCGGATAGTTTCAAACTAGGCCCAATCCTGCTAGTTGACATCGCAAGGAAAGATAAGATTTGGGTTTGCCTAGAGCTATGCCCACTCTTCTTTCGTAATGGAGGTCAAGGTAGGTATTCGGGCCACCCCAGGGCTGGACCCGCTCTTTACAGCAGGAGGGGCGGAGTGGGTTTTGGCCTCTCCGCCTCAGGGAGAGGTAGGTTATTCAAGTAGTCTGAGATTGGACCCACTTTGGCCTATTGACGCTTGTAAGGAAGGTAACTCCAGCTTCTTTTTTGGGCAGTTGAGGACTGACCCACACTTCACTGCAGGAAGGATAAAGCAGCCTCAGGCATTACAACCATCCTTTTCGTACCCCGCAGAAAGGTCAATTCGAACAACAACACAACTAATCACTCTTCGCTGTGATGGGAGTCGAGGTAGGTATTCTGGTTGTTGGGGGGCAAGTTTTGCTCTCTACCATAGGAGGTCCCGTGGAGAGTTAGGTATGTGTGTAGTTTGTGACTGGACCTACACCTACTCATTAACATCGTAGGAAATGTAAGATTTGAGCCAGGCTGGTGCTGGGCCTACTCTTCTTTGTGGCGAAGCTCGAGGTAAGTATTCGGGCCACCCGTGGGCTAGACTCGCTCTCTACCATGGGGCTTCGTATAGAGGTAAGTATTCAGGCAGTTTGAGACTGGACCCACTCTGGCCTATTGACACACACAAGGGCTAACCTGCACTCTGCCACAGGAAAGGGTTTAAGCGGCCTTGGCCGTTGTGCTCACCCTTTTACAACCTATGGGGAGGTAACTTATTCAGAGCTCGATGTTGCGGGTTCGCTATTCACTGCAATGGTGGTCAGGGTAGGTATTCGAGCTGCCCGGGGCTAGACCCACTCTTTACCGATGGAGAGGCTGGTCAGCCTTCGACTTAGCCCTTCCTCTTCACCCCACGTGAGGTAGGTATTTTGGGCAGTTTGAGACTAGACTCGCTCCTACCCATTGGCATCACAATGAAGGTAAATGTTGGGTGACAAAGTTTTTGTCCGTTGCTAACTTTGTTAAATAGGTCATCTTATTTTTCTGAGGTGAATGTGGCATGGTTTCCTAAAACATAATGAAAACACGACAAAATCCTTTCATTAATCAGTGCAAATTTATAGCGTCCGAGAAATTTAAAAAAGAATGAAACTGAAGAGTGGAATTTGATCCTTGGAGTCTCTCCCTGCGATAGCTATCTCTAGCACCCTTCATCTCCCTTCATGTACTCCCTTCCTCCCCCACGAGCCTAGCGGGGCAAGCCACGAGCTAAGGTCTCTATGCATTTTTGAGTTCTTGGATGTAACACTCGCGTGCCATGACCTGCTCCCCTCGAACTTCTCCTAAGTCTCGTAGAGTTGGGAAATTCATTTTGAGGTGGTAAGTCAAGGTGACTGCTCGCAGACTGTTGAGGGTGGGTCTGCCAATGATAGCGTTGTAGTGAAGGTCCCGCCAGGGCCTTCACTACAAGGAAATCAACCATGATGATAGCAATGTAGGTTGAAGTGCCTGCGAGGACTGACAGCATGATTGTCCCCTCAGAATGCACCATATCCCCAAAGAATCCCTTCAGTGGTGTCAGGGCCCCGTTGTAGTCGTGCAACGCCAATTTTCATCTGGGTGAAAGCTTCCTAGAATAGAATGTCTGTAGAGTTACCGTTGTTGACAAGAATCCTTCGGATGGTAGAGTTTGCCATTAGTATGGTTATAACCATCGCATCGTCATGGGGGTACAACATTCTCCCCCAAGGAGACAATCGGAGCTAGCTCACTTCCTCGGTGCTTGGCTGGGTGGTAGTTTGCTTAGTATAGCTCATGATATCGAGCTCGTTACGCATGGGCCTTCCTATTGGAGGATGTGGTGCCTTCACCCGCAAAACCTCTGGCAATAGTCTAAATCTCTCCAAGAGGGGGGCCTTGCCGTGGTGGCGATCAGGGAGGGTTATGCGGCTGCTCTCACACGGGGGGTCGTCTGGTTGGACTTTCTTCCTTCCAGCATTGGTTGCTTCAGTTGAAGATTCTGTCCCTTCTTCCCTGATACTGTCTTCGAGGAGGGGAGTGTCGCAGCCCAGCCCGCTCTGCACGATCTCCTTCTTCGCGCCAAGAGTTGCATTGCTCAATATTGTGGAAGGTAGATTTGTGGTATATGTAGCTAATTGCCATTAGTGACTCTAAGCTTTAGCAAAATCCAGCATTTCTAAAATGGCAAAAGACAAACAGTTTGGTTAAAAGATGGTTCACAGCTACTCTATCTGAAGAAGTTCTCGGTATTCTAGTTGGACTTAGAAGTGCCGCTAAAGTATGGCATGCACTAGTGCATACTTTTGCTTGTGTATCTTCAGATTGAAGTCTTGCTCTCAAGTAAAGACTCACTTCCATTACTCACGGCTCAAACTCTCTGAGTATATATCTGAGACGTTTCAAAACCATTTGTGATGAGCTAGAAGCCATTGGGAAATGTATACCAGACCATAAAAAATCTTGGTGGCTTCTCAAGGTAAAAACTATGAGGTGTTTACAACCACCATGTTTCGTCCTCCCATCCCTTCTTATCTCGAAGTTGTCACACTTCTGGAAAGTTACGAAGATTGATACAAACTGAATGTACCATCATCCTCACCAATGGTTTTCTATGGCCAAAAATAATACAAGAACAAAAAGAATCAAGGAAAGTCAACTTCCTTCAATTCTAAGGGTCATGGTTTTCCTCAAGGAAATCAAGGACATCAATCTAGTTCAAAGTCTTCCTTCAACTAAGACACCACTATTTTGTGTTTTCCTATAACGTTCTGGATACATTGTGTGATACCTACTTCCCCGAAAAATACATGTAGAATATCAAGTAGCGCATCTCGAGGAGCCACGCGTCAATGCATACAGTTCATCCGATATATCATTGGAACTATTCGCATGGATCTATACAACCTACAATTTGAGTGAATCATATATTATATGAAAAAGTAAACAATCAATTTTTTTCTTTTTGTTATTGAGTAAAACATCAGTAATGTCATTACCCGTTGTTCAAACCATCTCAGGAAATCCACTTCATGTTTCTGGTTTATATCATTTACTCCCAATTCCTTAAGCACATTAATATGATCGCTGAAATTGATGATTACCACAAATATTTTATATTCTTAGAATTTTTTTGAAGTAAATCACAATATTAATTAACAAGTAGGTACAACTTACTTCAAGTGGCTCTCTATCTCAAAGCAATTGTTCAGCACATACCAATGAGCTTTCTCGAGCTTTCTTCCACACAAATCATAACCACGTGGTGCACCAAGTGGACGTACTTGTTGGAAAAACACAGAAAACTCATTTCCTTATCTTGTTTGGTCAACATCAAAGCTTCTTTCAGACTAATCAAACCTAGTGTCAACTCTATAAAAGTATTTGGAACAGAATGTATGCTACTCATCGTCAATATATGCTTCTACAATTGATCCTTCTAGGTGGCCCTTGTTACCCACTATGCATTTCAGCTTCCCAAGGAATCATTCAATGGAGTACATCCATCTATACTAGATTGGTCCTGCAAGTTGAGCCTCCCGTGGCAAATGAACAGCTAGGTGAACCATGACGCCAAAGAATGATGGTGGGTAAATAATCTCTAGCTTACACAATATTATAGCAATTTCCCATTCCATACAATCCAAAGGTTCAACATTCAAAGTCTTAGCACACATAAGTCTTTAAAAAATGCACCCAATTTAGTCAAAGCCTGTGCACATCTCTCGTCAAGTACCCATGGATGCCAGTAGGCAAGATACATTGTAAAAATATATGACAATCATGAATTTTTAGTCTAGTAATTTTCCAATCATTTGTTCGCACACACCTTAGTTGACTCAAAGCATAACCACGCGGTAATTTAATCTTCATGAGTCACTCACAAAATGTAACCCTTTCCTTCCTTGACGATGTATACCACCCAATTGGTATGTAGACAGATGAACCAGTTTGTTGCAAATGCATTTCTGATCTTATTCCCAAGCGCTTCAGATCCTTCCTTGAGTTTAATGTATCCTTTATTTTGCCTTCAATTGACATCAATGTTCTCAACATGGACTCGCAGATATTTTTTCAATATGCATAACATCAAGACTATATTACAATTTTAACTTCGACTAGTATGGGAGTTCGAAAAATACACTTTTTTTTTTTGTCCAATTCAACTCATTCATAGTTTGTTTTCTCTTCCCTTGCTTTCTACCAAATTCATTACAACCGACATTTCTAAATTGTGCAAATACATATTCGCTAGACAAATATAGTGGAGGGTGGCTCCATTCAACAGTGTAATCAAACATTCTAGAATTTCCACGTCATCTATGGTCACCAGGTAAAAATCAACGATGACCCATGAAACATAATTTCCTCCCATACATAAGCTATTCAGATTTGGTATGTTTGTTTCAAGTTGTACATGTCATTTTCCCCTTAATACTCCAACCTACCAAGTTTCCATAAATGAAAAATCATTTATCGTCCATAACATGATAGCATGCATCTTGAACGAGTTGCTTGTTGAAGAATCAAATGTGACAGCCTCATTCTCCCACAAATCTTTCAATCCTACAATCAATGGTTGTATGTGTATATCTATATCATTTTCTGGTAATCTCGGACCTAGAATAAGCAAACTCATTATAAAATATGGATCTTTCATACATTTCTAGATTATACTGCATAAGTACAACTAGCCAAGTACTATGACTAGTACTCATGTTTCTAAATGGATTAAGTCAATCTGTTGTTAACCCAAGTCACACATTACGAGGTTCTTTAGCACAAACCATGAATGTTCATGATCAAATTCCTTCCAAACCTGGGAGTTAGCATGAGGTGACAAAACATCATTGCTCTTGACTCTAGATGATGAGTGACATGTTATGTCTATAGCCATTGCGCGTAACATAAATAATATTTGTAATCTAGGTATCAATGAAAAGTAGTGTACGACCTTCTGCGGCATATCAAATATATGCTAGATGACAAGCTATTTTAAGTATTTTTTATTTTGATATTGAATATAATAAAGGAAAATCTAATTATTTTCCTAATTTTCTATCCCAAGAATTTTTACAGGAAAAATCATATCATCCTCAAAATCAAGAATAAAGGTCAAATCTTCTTATGCTAGGCCACCATCTCCTCCATATCATTCACATTGTCCTTTTGCCACTCCAAAACCATACACAGTATTGGAGACATTACCACAAAATTTTAGGTCATCTTACAATCTATTTTCACCATTAGCTTCTCAGAAATTACTAACATATTCCAAGGTTATTTCTCCTTCTTCCTCTACCTCTTCTCAAATTATTAATCCAATACTATTATCTCAGCTTTCTACATCTCCTATTATCATTATGACCCACTGGCATCCAGTCTGCCCTATTAAGTCTGAATTCTAGCACCTGCCTGATCCTCAAAAATTATTTGATACTTTTATCTTACCAAACTGGCACTATATTCCACAAAATATTAAGAAAATTCCGAATTTTATGAATTCATATTAGTATATATAGATTCCATTATTCTATCCGAAATCCTTTACTCTCTTCAAACTTAACATTCTCCACCCTCATCTCCAATTATTGTTTTTCACAAAGTTACCATTAAACAAGTTCTCAACTTAGAACAATGGAGAAAAAGTCCCTATTTAACAAGGAAATTTTCTCAACTTTATGATCCACATTATTTTGATTATTATAATTACCAGCAAGCATGGACAAAAATGTTTTTAAAGCAGAATAAATTTTGCGTCATTCTTGATTTATCCATTTTGATAAATTACAGGAAATTAAGACACTCACACAATGGTTTCTACTATGGCGGGAATAATATAGACCTGAATCCCTTCTTGTTCCAATCCCTTTCCAAGAACGTCTTCAGATTTTCACTTTACAAAATGATTGTCTATCATCTTTAATGCATTGTTCACCACTTCTTCTCTTTTTCCTCAAAACAAAATAAAATTGGATTATGAAGTGGGAATATGTCATTAAACCTCATCCCTCTCTCAAAAAAATTTTGTTCTTCACCTACCAAGTCTCTGTCAAATGGTGAAAAAAATATAATTATGATCATGTTATAAAAATGTTTTCAAAAATTACCAAAGCCCCTAAAGTTCTTGTCCAAAGGAGTAGATTTTCGGCTCAACTAGTATCCACTACCAACAAAAAGGATTTGAAAAAATTAGCTCAGGCAATGTCACAAGTCTCAGTCAGTGATGATGAAAAAGATCCACAGTATCAAGACATATTATCCCCATTATAGCAAGCAGCAACATCATCATCAGTCCAACATGCCTCTCCTTCTCAACAAGCCTTTCCTTCTTAGGACAACTCAACTTATTATCCATATTTGGTGGACTCTCAGGATCCATTTGATTAGGAACTTGCAAATTATGATCATAAGATTATGTGACTACAGAAGATTGTTGCTCCTTCAATTATTTGACATGACAGATTAAATATTTAAGAAGCATTATCTCTTCAAAAGTTAAAGACAAGCAACTTTGTCTATTATTAAGATCATTGTCTACTATTTTTATCAGATTATTGTTCAAAAGACAAGACAAGAGTTATTGAAGTTACTATTTAAAGTCAAGACAAATGACTTTGTCTAGAATTATTGTCCACTAAAGGACAAACCACACTTTGTTAATTTTAAGCCTATGTAAGAAGTTAGGCAAAAGTACGAAAGACTTTGCTCATGTTTGAAATCCATCCAACAACATCCGATGGCAGGAGAAAAGAAGACATCAGGCAGCACATATTATTAATTTTTACTATGTTAATGTTAGACGACACATATTATTAGTATTTACTGTATTAGTATCATGCAGTACATATTATTGAACTATACTATGCAAGTGTCTATAAAAGTAGGATCTGTAAACAACGAAAGGCATTCAAAATCTCATTTAAAGCCATTCCTTCTCTCATCTTTCTCACTTCCAAAATACTCTATCTTGTAAACTTTCTTTCATATCTTCTATTTCCGATCTTCCGAAGAATTAATCTTCTTGTAAGTATAATGTCTTTAATGAAATTAAAATTTTGATATATGATTTATGTCTTTTATATATTATCATGTATAATGTCTATATATATGATAATATACTATATATATTTTAATTAGCACATACTAATTATATATTCTAATATAGATAATTACTATGTTATACTATAAAATTTGTTTTCAATATTTACTATATATACTATTATAATATACTATAATATATTAAATAATATAGATATTTACTAAAATTGAAATAAATCTCGTTCAAACTGTAAAATAGTCCCATTCAAACCGTAAGTCAATATCGTTCAAACGTATAACCTACCGTATGAACGGTTCTGTGCATGTAAGTTATCGGGTGAGGGAGCCTTTTGATGTCTTTGTCCTCTTTTTGCCAAACAGTGCATCTCTTATGTTTAAAACACCATCATAATGACCACCCCCGCTAAAGCCACTTCCTCTAAGTATCGACATGCTCCCTATTTTATAATTTTACCGTTTATTTGTTGTGTTTTGTTGTGTTATTTGTTTGAATTAGGATAGTTTAAAATACCAACAATATGCATCGTAGGATGTTTAGAAATGAAGTAATTGTTGTGATTTGTTGAAGAACCCATGGAATCGATTCCATGGGTTTTCATGGCCGCTGAGTTGACCCAGCCGAGGCTAAGCTCGATCCAGTTACCGTTCGAACACTGTAGTATCCGTTTAAATGATGTGAACCAAAGAAGATTTGTTTCTATTCGAACACTATTGTAGCCGTTCGAATGGTATGAACCAAACAAGAATGTTAATGCACTTTATATTTTAATGAAATTACTATTAATATTTATCACATTTATTAAATAGTAAATGACCAATAACTAATTTCTAATTAATATTAAGTAATTAGTTTATTTTTATCATATTTTGTAGTTCTATCAATTAAATGGTAATTCACATTATATTATAATTAAATTAATATAGAAAGTTATCACATTTTGTCCAATATTAAATTACTAGTAATTAATTTATAATTAATATTAACTAACTAATTTATTTTTATCACATTTTGTTGTTCTATTAGTTGCTTTTTTAAATTGCTATTAGTATATAATTTAGTGAATAGTTATTTATTATGTTTTATGACTAATGTTGCATACATATTTTATTTTTTTAATTTTAGGTAGATAATGCCTTCTAGGGGATGTTTTATCATCCAAGGTGAGACTATCATCCAAACAGGTAGAGAGAGGACTGTTTTAGCAGATCGGCAAGGGAAGATTTTTGACTTCCTGACTCTTGTCTAAGAGGGTCATTCTCTGCCATCGGTCTTCAGTGATCGTGGTTGGGGACCAATCCTAGATTAGAGGGAAGAAGCATGGGAGCTCATGTCTTATATTGACATCGTCACTGAATTCTATAAACAACTCAGTGGTGCCAGTCCAGATGACGGAGGGGTATACATCATCTTAGTCCAAGGAGATTCAGTTATATTTTTAGCGAACAGACTTGTTGAATTTCTCGATATTCCTAAACTACGTGATGCATATCTGAACATGGTGCCTAGAGAGTCTAATCCTTCAGGTGATGTGGAGATTGCTGAGGCAAGGGATTAGTTTATACAAATGTGCTCAATGCTCTCGCTAATCATAAGGTAAGCGACTTGGTTGTTGGTCTAGATGCTCCTATGTATGATGGGATGAAAAGCATCAAGTAAGCAGATCTATCTTCTTTCTTCAAGATCATGAATTTGATAATCGCAATTATATTTACCCTCGGCAGCACAGGACAGAGATTCGTATGGATCGAGCGAAGTTTATGATACACATTGCTTGTGGCATTCCTATGACCTAGTGGGGTATATATTTGATAGGATTTGATCAGAGTCTCAGTACATTATGATAGATATACTACCATTCAGGATCCTGATCACCTAGTTATATACCAGGATCATGCCAGATGTTGCCGATCATAAATGGGAGCAGATGGGACTGATCAACAGCACCACCCTCTCACTAAGCACAAGACACTCTGGACTTTGTATTTGTGGACATGTTGCAGACCCAGTTGATCCTCAAAGAGATGCGCAACTGAGAGATCATCGAGTATCGGCTGGTGAGACATCCATGCAAGCCGAGCCATCACACACAACAACTCGTGAGGAGTTGGCTGATATTGTGCGTGTAGTGATTAGCAGACAGACATCAGCGTGATCAATGTAGTGCATATGGAGGTCCGTACTACCATGTCTGAGTTATGTACAGAGATTAATGCTAGCATCTCTAAGTTACGAATGGAGATTGGTGCCATGTCTGTGACTCCGATCACGATCAGGACTCAACTGACACAAATAGAGACACGCTTAGCTGTAGTCGAGGATGTGTGTAGAGAGTTGGGGTCCTACTACTTTTTAAGAATAATTCCAAATAGGAAAAAAAGAAAGAATAATTCTACCTATCATCTCCAATACACACCATACACTTCACCTATTTTATTTTATTTTATTATTTTTTTAATAACAAGTATGTAGTGTATGGATGCTAAGTAGAACAATTCAATTAGTTTAACAAGAATAAAATTAAATTAAAATTAAAAAATAAAAAATAAAAAATTATAAAAAATAATTTTAAAATATGTAAAGTAGCATAACTCTAGTCACCATTCGAACACTTAATTTTACGTTCAAACATTGATTAAGGTACCACTCGAATGGTGATAAAGGGTTAGAATTGCATGATTAAGTTGTTTAAATGAGTGATTTATTTTATCAAATAAGGATTGAACACTTAATTATGCATCAAATTCTAATATTGAATGTCAAATTAATTGATGTCAATATTTTATACACATAAAGTTCTATATTTATCTTTGAAAGAAATACATTTTTAATGCACATGCAGGAAATCCATTGAAAGCCACTCACACTCACGGCTGGAACTCAAACCAGCACATGCAGCTCAACACATGCAGCTAACAGATGCAGAGGATAGAAGGCACATGCAGAAATAAAACGTGCAGCTCACGAACACATGCATCAAACTGGAACTTGGGCCCACGGCAGATGCATCACTCGGACAGTAGCTCAGCTCACATGCATAAAACCTTAGACTGCAACCCATGGCAATAAACCAGCACATGCAGAAAAGTTGGACAACACCTGCAGAAAACAGCACTCACACATGCAGAAGAAAAGCAGAACGGATGCAGAAAGTGGACAGCATCATTCACGGATGCAGAAAATGAAGAAGCAGAAAACAAAGCAGCACATGAAGCAGAAAACAGAAAATCAATAATCACGGCACCTAAAACAGAACACATGGGACAGCTGGCAATCTTTTCTTTATATTTGATGGGCGGTAGAAAGCATCACACAAAACAGAAAAAGGAAACTCACAGAAGACACATGCACATGCAAAAAAAGTAAAATACACATGCAGAAAACTTGGACCACGGCAGAAGCAAAACGTGGACAGCAACCAGCACCTGCAGAAAATCGTGGCTGGAATTCAAATCTCTCACGGCAGCTCACACATGCATCAATCACGGATGGAAAATAAATCAGCAAAGCACAAACAGAAACATCACACGGACAGCACACATGCAGACCCTATAAAAGAGAGTTCCAGACCATAGACCTGATGGTAGTTAGTTTTAGTTTTTTTTATTTCCTATATTTTCTTTATTTCAGTCGGCTGATGTTGTTATTTTACTCTGTTTTTTTTGTTTACGCTGGAACAGTTTTTTTTTTACATAGTAGACGGAAGTTTTATTTTCTGCTATTTTTTTTCTTTACGTTCAGCATTTTTTTCACGTTGGTATTTATCTTTTCTTCATTTGTTTAGCATTTCTTTTATTCTTCTTCCCCTTTTTTTTTGCATCTGAAGTTAAGTTGTATTTCCTAGTTTTATTGGACGGAACCCTCTGTTTCTGGTTTATTTTACTTTCATTTTTCTTACCCTTTCGTTTACGTTGGCAGCTTTTAATTTGAAGAGTTGGATTCAATTTTCAGTTTGTTCTTAGTTCAGATTATTGTTCGGTTGGGAGTATATTATTGCTTTGAATTTTTTCTTTTTCATTTCAGGACGGAAGGCCCTCTCTCTCTCGGGTTTCATTGTTCTTTGGGCTATTTTCTGTTTTTTTTTACGGCTTTGCTTAGATTAATTTTTGTTACTAAAAATATCACGTGTAACTAATTTCTAAAGCTTGGGTTGTGGAATGAGATTTAATTTATTTTAGATTCTAGTTTGATGCAATATTTTGTTGTTTAATGTTGATTTCACTAAGTTACTAGTCGGATTCAAATGGAAAATAGATTGCGGCTCTTGCTCTTGTTTTGTTGTTGACGTAAGGCACAACAAAAGCTTGAAATTATCAAGGCTTCTTTCGATTGATTATAAATATAAATTTGGCTATTAAATTAGAGAATTTCTTGAGAAAATATTGCAAAAACTTGAGCTTAATTTTTATCTTCCGAATATCAATACCTTGACTGGATTGTTAATCGAGAAATTATCTAGAATCCAAAATAAAAAGAATTTCAAACCCAACCCAAGTGTTTGTTAATTTGCCTTTTTTATTAGAAACTCTAATTTCAACTTTGATTATTTTTTACATAGCATTTTAATTTTATTTTAATCTCTCATACTCGATTCATTTGTTACTCACAAATCCCTTATACGTTTTGATAACCCATTGTCCCTGTGGAATACGATCATGGACTTATCCTTGATACAACTTGACACTTTTACACTTGGAAGCACATTCAAAACCGAGTCAAATGGTATAGTAATATGTTCAAACAATAAGTTAATGTCCAGTCTAGAATGGAAGGGGTGCAAGAAAGTGTTACTCGTGTATAGTGATTAGTTAAATATTGGCCTTGCTATCTCGCTGGGGAGCTTAATTCCTCTACCTATCTTTCTATACAGGATATGAAGATTTTGCCGGAATTACAAATAGACCTTCCAGTCCAGCGGTTACATTGACATCAAGTGGTGGCTTGGTAGAGACCTCATATAGGCTATTTTAAACTAAAATGTGATGGGAGTTGCCATGGAAATCCGGGGAGTTCTAGGGGAGGGAGAGTGATAAGAGATGAAGTCAGTACGGTATGGGAAGCCTTCTCAGTTCATTTTGGTTAGGGTACTAATAATGTGGCTGAGTTAAGTCTATTACATAGTGGGTTGTTTTATATAAAAGGCTAAATCTTTTTAATGTGATTCCAAGAAGTGATTCTAAGGGGGGTGTGGATTGGCTTCATGCAGGAAGGTGCACTTTGTGGTATTTATGAGATTATTGGGATGACTTACTTACTGCTCTTGAAGGAGTCAATTTTACGATTGTGCATTAATTTGGGAAGCTGATCAAGCAGTGGATTTTCTAACACAACAATGCGAGTTGGGATGGAATTTTCCTTATGAAGGATATCAAAAGTTGCCATGGATTTTGAGAGGTATTCTTCGTCCTGAAAAATTGGGCTTTCCCTGTCTTAGGAATTAATTTCTTTGGGGTTGGTTTTTTAGTTTTTAATAGGCATGTTTAGTTTGGTTTTTACTGCTTTATTTATAGTTTATTGTATAGGTTGTTTATTTTATAAAGTTTTGATATTCGGGATGTTTTCTTTGAATATTTGTAAATTCCAAGTCCTACATGTTACCACGGTTTTCCTCTGCTACAAGTGAGAGCTTTTAATAAAATTGAGAATGGGTCACTCATGGACATGTGACCTTCGTCTCTTTCTTAAAAAACAAAAGTCAATGTCTAACCAAGATTTCTTGACTTAACCTGCCAATTTTCTATTCATTCGTAAATAATATCTATTCGAATATTCTTTAACCTTAGCATTCGAACGTTTTTGTATGATGTTCGAATGTTAAGTCAATATCCCACTAAATTTGTTCACTTAATGCACTAAATTGTCATTTGACCATATATAATTTCCATTCGACTATTTATTTCATTCTGATCGAACATTATTAGTTGGCGTTCGAATGGTTTTTTTATTAGGAACAAAATATTATGTACAAATATACTGTTCAAACATGTTAGAATTGTAAACACCTTCCGTCATTTTTTAAGAATGAAATTTAAAATTCGTCCCAATATCTCATTTTTTGAGATGCTTTTCAATTTTTTCCAAACAAAAATCGTCCCAATAGCTCGTTTTTGGTTTAGTGTAACACGTCTCCTTCCCTTCTTGTTCTACCTCTGGATCATGGTGTCAATTATAAGACTCCCATGATTGCTTCTGCTGAAGACACCAGTTCATCTTTCACATGTAATGATTAAGCCATCTCATCTTCCGCACTTTTCGCTACTACCTTGTATTCTCCTAGCGATACCTTTGTGGTTGTTCTGCCCAACGACTCAACAAAAATGTTCATCCAATGATGATTCCTTGCTCTCAAGTTGTACTCAGAAGCCTAACCCGAAATGTGCCAGCATTCATCAAACAAAAGTATAACATATCCTAACAGATATCAAACAACAACAACATGAGAGTAATATAACAATACAACAAAAACAGTATTATTAATTTATGAAGTATTTAGTATTATTAATATTTTTATTTTTATTTATATATTTAGTATTATGAAGTATTTAGTAGTATTAACATTAATATTTTAATTTAATTATCAATTATTATGAAGTATTTAGTAGTATTAATATTTTTATTAAATATTTAACAATTAAGTATATTTTAATTTTAATTTAAATATGAAGTATTTTAATGTTAATTTAAGCATTAAGAATTAAGTAGTATTAAGTATTATAATTTTTGAAGTATTAAGTATTAATATTTTTACTAAATATTTAAGTATTAAGTATTTTTATTTTAATTTAAACATTAAGTATTTTAATTTTATTTAAGTATTAAGTATTATTAAGTATCAATACTATTAATAATTAAGTATTATTAATACTATTAATATTTTTTCTAATTTAGGTATTATGTATTATTATATATATATTTATATATTTAAGTATTAAGTATATAAGTATTTTTTTAACTATTTTTTAATAATCATTTTTGGACAACTACCCTTATGTATTCTAAAATCTAATTGTAAATACATTAATGTACAAAGTATATTTTCTATATATAATGTGTATTAGTATTAGTAAATTAATGTTCAAATGGAATAGTCCCATTCAAACGATATCAAATACATGTTCGAACAGATTCAACCCAGATTCCAGACGTATTCAAGAACAGAGAACAATATTAAAAAATAAACACAAGAACAAAGAACAATACAAGAACGAACACAATAAAATGTTGCACAATAGCGTACTCAAACTAAAAAGAGTGAAAAAAGAGCATACGTGGATTGAAAAAGATGAAAAATTAATGGGAGAAGAATGACCGCAAGCTCCCCCAAAAATCAAGGAACAAAGAAAATCAATGAGAGAAGAATGATTGAGTGAGATGAAAAATGAAGGATTTGGGATTTGGTTGAGGGAGGGAGGGGCTAGGCTGAAGAAGTAATAGTCCCCTATTGGTATAAAGGAACATATAATATCACATATAGTATCATCTAATTATTATGTAGTAACATATATATAGCATCATATTTATTATAGTATAGTAAAGTATTGAAGAATATATACTATCTCCTGCTTGCCCAATTTGCAAACTGCAAACTGAATCTATTGAGCATATTCTATGGAGCTGCCCCTTAGCTAGGGACGTGTGGGCCCTTAGTACAAGGAAACTACAGAAAGCTAGCCCCCTTTTTCCACCACTTTCAAGACCTGGTATAAGGTTTTATAGAGAATTTAGCCCCAAAGGAACTGAAACATTTTGCTATCACCATGTGGTTCATTTGGAAAAGGAGAAATTACATGGTGTTTTAAAGAAGTCCTCCTACACCAATCAAAGGTGATCTAGCAAACTTCTTACTTAATTGAGGAACTCCAGTAGACCTCTCAGCAGGGAAGGACATTCAAATACCAGCCAGCAGCACACACATTGGGTAGCCCCACCTCAAGGAAGGGTCAAGCTGAACTAGGATGCATCACTCAACAAAAGCTCTTGCAAAGTGGGAGTGAGGGCAGGGACAAGTGCTTGCTACCCTCAGAATGCAGCAGGATCTTTTCCCTAACCCCCTTATGGTAGAAGAGTATGTAGGCCTCCAAGCCTCCCTTTTCTACAAGTCCATCAGTTACAAGGACATCATACTAGAAGGGGACTCTTTGTAGGTTATATCAGGCCTCAACTTATCATCAGCCCAACATACCTACATAGGCCAGATTATAGACGATACCAGATCAACCCTTAACTCCTTTTCTTTTTAGTCAGCAAGGCAGACTATGAGAGCAAATAATTATGTTGCTCATGCCTTGAGTAAGGATGGGTTATGCATCAGTGGTTACACCACATCTTTTGATTCCATTCCTCATTGTATCCAAGACTTGGCCTAAGTTTTATCAATATTAGCCACTTTTTCCTCAAAAATAAATAAATAAATAAAGAATATATACTATCATATATATTACTAATAGTATAAACTATATAGGATAGTATAGTATATTATACTATATATAATAGTATAGTATATAGTTATATATGTCAAATTATATAGTGTATAGTACTATATTATAATTTTTTTTTTGAAGTAAAGACATGTATGTCGTATTCATGTATTGATTGATTTACACAGTTTATCAAATTTTACACACTTAAGAATCTCCTGAGGATGGTCGTATATCCAGACTCTCTCTTCACGTATAGTTAAAGCAATTTTTGTAAGGCTATATGCAACACTATTACAAATTCTATTGACATACAACACTAATCAGCTCCTTTTATTCTTCAAGATAGCTTTAAGATCTTCTATCAATTGACCATGCCACTCCCAAGTCACTTCAGAACTGTTAATAGCTTTTACTACAGACAAATCATCACCTTCCAATTGCACCTTCCTTAAATTCAATTCACCACACAACTTCATGGCCCTCCATGGAGCATAAACTTTAGCTACTACTGAATTAGAAACATGTGCACTAGAACAGCATAAAGAAACAAGAACTTCACCACAACTGTCACAGACCACCACCCCAATCCCATCTCTATCCTCATTGATCTTCAAAGACACATCCCAATTAACTTTAACAACATCCCCCATAGGTGGTTCCCAATGAATAACCCTGCTACTATGAGACCCACCAATCCTTGTATCATTACTTTCCTCAGCTTGTGCCATTTGAAATTTTGTCAAACAGTTAACAGCTTGATTAAATACTTCATTAGGTCCTTCAAACCTGTTGTCAAAAACCAAGCCATTTCTCCTCAACCAAACCCTTCTCAGCACCACAACCATAACCTCCATCTAATCTTGAGGTCACTTTGAAGACCAATTTGTCCAGAGCTCAAAAAGATCCCTTTCACTGCTTGACAATTTCTGCATTGGAGTCCTCTCACAAGCCCATATATCACTTGCCCCACTGAAACTCCACAAAACATGACAAATTGATTCATCCATACTCTTGCACACTGGACAAGAAGATTCTTTAATAATAGTTCTTTTCATTAACTTCACCTTTGCTGGTAGACAATTAATAATGGCCTTCCAAACAATGATTTTCACAACCCTTGGAATATTTAGCTTCCACAATTCCTTCTATACCTCATCTAATCAACCAAACATTTCCCCTTTCTCCCTTCTTTTCCTGTTAACTCTAAATGATATGTACTTTTAACACCATGCATACCATTTCTTGAGAAAGCCCATATATGCTTGTCAGGTAGCCCATAAAAACTAATAGGTAACTTGCATACTAAAGCAGCTTCATCTTCATTTAACACTTGTTGTACTAATTCCACATTCTATCCTCTATTTTCAACTGTAATCAACTCCTCCACCTTTGCCTTAGCATGCAAAACATTAACTGGAGACTGAGTTTTAAAAGTTACAGCCCTCTCCCTATCCTCTCAAATCTTTATACTGCTTCCATCCTTTACTCTCCAAACCAACCCTTCTCTCAACAGATCCAAAGAATTCTATAAACTTTTCCAAATAATTGAGGGTTTAAATCCTAAAGAAGCATGCAAAATATCAGAATGTCTAAAAATTTATACTATATTATAATATTAATATTAACGTTGTAATCACTATATTATAGTACTATATATTAATAATGTTATACTAATATAGTATATATAGTGATCTATACTATATATATGATAATATACTATATATATTTTAATTAGCATATACTGATTATATATACTAATATAGATAAATACTATATTATACTATAATATATTTTTTTTAATATTTACTATATATATATACTAATTATAATATACTATAATATATTAAATAATATTGATATTTACTAGAATTGAAAGAAATCTGGTTTGAACGGTAAAATAATCCTGTTCGAAACGTAAGTCAATACCGTTCGGACGTATAACCTACCGTACAAACAGTTCTGTACATGTAAGTTATCAGGGGAGGGAGCCTTTTGAATGCTGCCATCCCCGTTTTGCCAAACAGTGCATCTCTTCCATTTAAAACACCATCGAACACCACTATAATCACTACCCTTGTCGAAGCCACTTCCTCTAAGTACCAGTATGCACCCTATTTTATAATGAATTAAAACACGTTTGAACGGTAAACAGTACCTTCCGTCATTTTTTGAGAACGAAGTTTGAAATTTGTCCCAACATCTCATTTTTTGAGATGATTTTAATGTCATTCCAAACAAAAACCGTCCCAGTAGCTGTTTTTTGTTTTAGTGTATGCACCCTATTTTATAATGAATTAAAACATGTTCGAACAGTAAACAGTACCTTCTGTCATTTTTTAAGAACAAAATTTGAAATTTGTCCCAACATCTCATTTTTTGAGATGATATACATTTCATTCCAAACAAAAATTGTCCCAACATCTCCTTCCCTTCTTGCTCTACCTGTGGATCATGGAGTCAATTATGCAACTCCCATGATTGCTTCTGCAGAAGACACCGGTTCATCTTTCACGTGTAATGATTAAGCCATCTCATCTTCAGTACTCTTGGCTACTCCCTTGGATGCTCCTAGTGATACCTTTGTGGTTGTTCTGGCCAATGACAAAACAGAAATGTTCATCCACTGATTCCTTGCTCTCAAGCCTGTACTCATAAGCCTAATCCGAAATATACCAATATTCATCAATGCATCTCCATTCGTCCCAGGCCCAAAATAGTTCGGACTGCCTTGAAACATCATGGGTGGCACAGAGCATTGCGTGAGGAGCTTGCTGTACTACAAGACAATCATATTTCGGAGTTGAGACTTTCTTACACCTGCGATGCAATTATCGGCTGCAAGTGGGTCTTCTCAAGGCCAATGGCAAAGTGGAACATCTCAAGGAACGGCTAGATGCTACAGGATGGATATCATCATGTTGACGAAGTTGACTTTTCCAAGGCTTTTTGTTTTTACTCCAGCAGTTATACTGGCCGGGCTCTATCCGCTAAGTGCTTTCCCTAGCACTTTTTTCGTAAATGGCCCATCAATAAGCACGTTTGCAATACGAGAAAGGCCTTATTACCCACAGCAATCCCAAACTATCCCCACAAGCTTAACTTGATAGGTTCAATTCCTTTCTACTTGACTATGGTTTCTCTTCCGGTATACTTGATCCTTCCCGGTTCTCTTGACATTGCTGATCTCATGGCCCCATAACTCCTACTCTACGTTGATGACATCACTTTGACTAGTCAGCGATAACCACATCGCTGGTAAATTCTTTTAAAACAAAACATGATATTCCGGCGATTAAAAAATTGCTGCTATATGAGATCACGGCGATTTAGTCATCGCCAGTATATTATTTGAAAACTACAAATTCAAATGCCGGCGATCGAAAAATCGCTGTTAAGTAATTTCCCAGCGATTTTTTCGTCGCCGGTAAATTATTTAAAAATGGAAGAATTAAATCTCGGCGATGAGGAAATCATTTCACTGCAATTTTTAGATCACCGGAGGTGAAATATAAAAACGGAAAATTATATACCGGCGATGAAAAAATTGCTGTTATATGCTATCACGGTGATTTTTTCATCGCCGGTTACCAAAAATAGAAACAAAAATAGGATGCCGGCGAGAAAATAATCACTGGTAACTCATATAACAGCGATTCATCCGTCTCCGGGAAGTTATATGTCTGACGACAAATTATATAGCAGCGATGAATAAATCGCCGTGAAATTATATGTTTTAATCGCTCGCAAAGAAATTTAAGCTTTTTAAACTAGATGCCGGTGATGTAAAAATCGCTAGGAAATAGATGACTTTAGACGGCGATTTTAGTACTTCGTGGCATTATATCTGAACTGGCTGAATAGTACCGAAAATCCTGTGGCGATTTTGTAATCACTGGTATATGGATTTGGCGGGGATTTTTTAGCCTTTCCCGGCAATTTTGGTTCGCTGGTAAAAGTCTTAGATGTTGTAGTGACTGGGTCCTCTGAAACTTTACTTGTCAATATTATTGGTGTTCTTCAGCTTGAGTTTTCCTTGAAGGATCTAGTTGATAAAGGATACATTGGGCTGATGAAGTTGATTTTCCACGACTTTTTCTCAAGTTATTAAACTGGACTCTATCAGCTAAGTGCTTTGTCTTGCACTTGTTCGTAAATGACCGATCTGGAAATTTAACTTGAAGAATGTTGGAGTAAAGCCTAAAAAATAGAAGATATGGAATTAAAGTCAAAATATGAAAAGGGCAAATTAGAGAATGAGCATTGATAGTTATTTCTGTTACTCACTTTCATTTCTGTATAAGTACATTTAAAGTACTTGTATCAATTTAATTCAATGCAATACACGATAGTTTTTCATCTTCTTCTTTCTGCTTTCTAGTTTTTCAGATTTTGTCAAGTTCTTAACATGGTATCAGATTAAAAATTCCGCAAATATTTCTTTTTTGGAACTAGATCTTTCTTAGTTTTCAGCATTACACTATCTTCTCTCAAGATCTTGTAGTGACTCTTCACACAGTTCTATAAAATCTGTATTCTTTAGGCCTTTGTAAATTCTTTGAGTTCTGCGAACAATAATCCATTAGATGACTCTTCCAGTCCTTACTACTTTCATCGCAGCAATAACCCAGGTGCTCTTCTAGTCTCAAAGGTCTTCAATGAAGACAATTATTGTGATAACCCACTCATTCTTTCTTCTTTAATTACGAGTCTCGTTTTACATACCGAGCCTCGATTGCGTGTTTTTAAAAGATATTAAGTGGATTTCAAAATAAGATAAATATTTTAAAGCTTTCGAGTATTTTAAATATTCTGGAAATATTTATATGTGATATTTCTAGTGTTATTAGACTAAAATTTTTTTAAAATAACACAATTATAATATTTTGATGAGCTCCAAAAATATTATAATTGTGAAAAAATATTTTAAATAAAGTATTTTAATCATTTTAAAATTTTACGAGATTTAACTTTATGTTGAAAACTCTAAATTAAATTTAAATGGTTTTATTCGTTCTGAGTAATAAACGAGACTTCATCATTTTAATTAATGATGAAGGAATATTAGTTTCTAAACTTTAGTTTATAAAATAATATTCTATCTTAATTCATTTTAGTGTTTTATTTTAAATAAAACCTTTACGCATTTATAAATTAGTGTTTAAACTCATCGATAGCTCGTTTTGAGGATTCCGAGACAAGAGACTTGGATTAAATACCCAAACCCCTCTCTTTTTCTCCTCAGTTATCTCTCTCTCTCTCTCTCTCTTACCCGTGCGGTTCATCTCTCCCAGCCGACGCCACCACCAGCCACCCAGCTCCGCCTCCACCACCGACAGCTCCCTCTCCCATCGGTGAGCTCAACCACACTGGTGGTGAGACCCACAGCAGCTCAACGAAATAGGTTTCAAACCCATTTCCTCCTCCTAGTGCCGCGCATCTACACCTTCACCACCGGCATAACCCTCTATCTCTCGTATTTATGTTAATATTAGTTAGTTGGTTGGATTGTAGACTGTGTAGTTAGTAATTGTTGAGTTCACTGCATAGTTGTGAAGTGAAGTGTGACTGTATAGTGAAGTATTGAGCATAATTTTGTAGTGTTGTGGACTGTGCTGTGAAGTATGGGCATGAGGTGTATGCCGTGGTGTGTGAACAGAGTACACGAGGAGTGTACTCCATGTAGTGTAGTGACACACCGTGTGACGTGTGACGTAGTGATGCGTGGTGCAATGTGAGTGGAAGAGAGTACACGTGGCGTGTACTCTGTATGGTGTAGCGATGCGCCGTAAGGTGTGTCGCATATAAAAGGATGGTTGCGTAGTTAAGGATTGTAGAGTGTATAGTGTAGCGTCAGGAACTGTGTAACAGTGTCCCGAAACAGCTGTGACGTAGCCTGTAGTCCGAGGTGATGGGTGTCACCTTGTAGTTGACTTATGGCTGAGAGTATGTGAAGTGGTGGGAAAGAATCAGAGTAGCGCAGTGAAAGCATGATGGGCGTCGTGCTATAACTTGGGATTTGTCTCGAGTTACGTGATATGATAGAGGTGCATTTGTGGATGCAATCCTCTTGTTAAATGTCGGGATGAACTTGTACAGGGTCGGGAAGTAGGAATAGTCCTATCGACGACGTCTAAGCAAGTTGGTATCAAAGTATGGAGCTTGTTTATACAAGCGGGCGTTCATTGGACTATAAGTTCGTCTTAAGTGATAAAGGGGATAAGATAAATGTGCCTCTAGCGAGACAAGTGTGCCGGATAGGTTTGTCATATATAATGGATAATCTATCCTGAGCATGGTTACATAGTGTTTTAGCCCTAGAGTTGGCTTTAAGCCATGTGGCGTGCATGGATGGGAATGAGGATTTAGTATGGGCTATGATACGTAGAGGTAGTAATAGGTAAGTTATCTAGGATTGGGATGCGTGACTTAGTTAGTCTGTGGCATGCATCGACATGTGGTTGATAGAAGAATAAGACGGAGGTCTTAGTGTCTTAACCCTAAGGTAAATCACGAAGGTTTTAGCATAGTAAATAGTACGTAAGAGCCCAAGGATGGATGGAGAGTGTTCCAAGTGAAACATAGTTCTATTTTTATAATAGTTACGTATGCATTAGATAGAAAATGATGTAAGGTTCTGTGTATGCATATAGGTTGCTATTTGACACGCACACGAATAGATTGCATGGAATGAGTATGACATGAAGTCTAGGTAAGTATTGCGTTCATACTCTTCTAGAATTTTCTTAAATGAAGGAAGACGAAAATGAAACGCTTTTCTTTAAAATGAAAACGAAATGTTTTCTCTACGAAACATTCTTTACAAAAAAGAAAGCTAAGCATAAGTTTTCAAGTATAAGTAAGTAACGGCCCTCCTTGGCAGCCCCTTTTTACGCACCCAAAATATGTATGTGTATGCATGTGGATGGATGCTATAAGTGGTACATATTGTATGTATGTTCACAAAAGGAAATGAACTGAAGCTTTAAAATATGCACGAACTTATGCTTTTAAATGATGCAAATGAAAGAAAACTGTTTTTAAAATGACTTTTATAAAAAGAAAGAAAACTATTTTTTAAAATTACTTTATGAATGAAATGAACTGAAGAACTGTAACAACGTTAACAACTATAAGAAAGGAATGAAAGAATTGTAAAGGACTGAAATGACTGTAAAGGAAAGAAAGGACTGAATGTATGATGTATGAAGATACGTAACGGCCAAATGAAGGGAAATGGAAAAGGTACCAAAAGGAATGAACTGGGCAGATTGCAACGTTAGGTAAGTAGTAATGGTAGTGCACCCAGTGCTGCACCCTGACTGAATGGATTCCCAACCCATGGCCATGGGCGGAATCAGGTCCAAAAGACCGCTAACCTCAATACACAGGGCGCAACGGTGTGCAATGGCCAATGAAAGTGATAAAAATGAATGTATGCATGTTAAGAAAGAATGCATGTATGTATGTATGCATGAAAAGACTCTTTAAGAAATGAAGGCAGCGAGGCGTGGGGAACTGTTTTAAAAAGAAATCTTGTTTTTAAAGAAAAACTCCACCTCGCAACATTTTTAAAATGAGCTGCATGTCAATGCATGATAAGTAAACGATATGTATGGAGTGACGAATGCATGACTGAAAACCTAAGTTGTTATATTTTAACTGTATGAAGTAATGCTTACGAGTCATCGATTCATTTGAGTTTTTATGTGTACCCTCCCAGGGACAAGATGAGCATGAGTGTCAAGACGAGCACAACCCAAGGGGAACAGCATGAAAGCCTATGCATCTTATTTTGTACAAGAGACTTTAATTATGAAATTTAATATTTTTTGCTGTAACTTTTAATTAAGAAAACAAGTTTTTATTTATAAAACATTGAGTCTTTTGTACCCTGGCACGAATGGAAAGAAAATTTCAAAAGGAACCGTAATTCCCGTCTAATTAATTCGTAAATATAAACCTTGAAAACAAAAAAATGGAATTAATAGCCATGGAGGAAGAGATAGGAAGTATTGGGTTTATTTGGTTAATAGGAATTTAAATTAGAATTTTTTTAGAGACATTGGTAATTGAGTTTTGTGATAGTAGTTGGAAAATTTGTACAAAATAAATTGTTGAAATATGTTTGAAAAATGGAATTAAGGATGTTTTCATATAATTCTCATCTCATCCCATATTTTATTTTATTTTCAAACATTACTCAAACACAAACACTTTCAAATTAATAAACTAATCATTATAATCTTTTCAAACAAAATACAATTCTAACTTTTTCAATTTTCAAAATAAAAATAATATTAAAAAAGTATATTCTAACAATATTTTAACTTTATAATATTTTTTATTCCACATTTTCTCTCTCATTTTTCAAAATCCAAAAAATACTTAACTCAAACTATCTCATTGCTATTCACAAACCATTTTACCATTATTCACAAAATTCTTATCTCATCTCATTCACCAAACATCTTCTAAGACAACATTTGGATGTTGATATAATCTTAGATGATTTGTGAATTGTAGTGAAAAAATAATGAATAGTAGTAAAAATTGTTAGGACTTTTTACTAGAGTTGAAAATTTGTTAAATATAATATTTTTAAGATTTTTTTTTTGTTTTTAAATTTTTTTTATTTTTATTTTTGTGCTTTTCGCTTTTCACTTAAATCTAAGTAAATCATTGAATAAAAAGTTGAAATAGAATATTTTTAACTTGAAAGATGGTTAAATTCAACTTGAGAGAAAAAAACAAACTGAAAAAAATAAGGATTAACAAATCAAGACCAATTACAAAGAGGATTGCCTTAATGTTTGCTTTAGAGAAGTGAGTAGCATCAGCCTCGGTTTGATCCCTCTCTTTTTTCAACAACATATCAATAATGTCTTCATGCTCTGGTTTTGTTCTGTCGGGCTTGAGATGAAGATCAATCACTTGTTGGAAAAAAATCATCCAACTCATGGAAAACCCTTTCCAGCCTTCCAAGTCTACCAAAGAGCCTGTTCACAATCCACTCTACGTATGGAACGTACTCAATTGCATTGAAGCTCCCAAGCATGGCTATAGCTTCATGAACAACTTCTTGAAACCTTTCATTATCTAAATAACTCCCACGGAAACAACTTCTTGTAACGATGCTGGCCTCGTAATGGATCCACTCAAATATAACGGATGGCAAGTCAATGGGCTCCCCACGTGCCAAGCGAATCAGAAACTGTGCGCGAGCCCGACTGAATATGGTCTTATGTGCCACAAGATCTACATTTGTTGCAATAAAATTTGCAATATGCGAAAGAAAGGCAGAAGCTGATTCTAGCTGAAAAAGTTCGGTCTATCGAGCTTCATGCGTTCTTTGCCAGTGAGGATGTAGAAATCCTAATCCTGCTCGTCATCACCGACCTCAGGAGTAATATCCTCGCCGTCGAGCCGATCTTCTTCATGACCGGCCATAGTGTCAACAGGGCCCGTAGATGAAGCAGAAGTGGGTAGATATGCCTCAAATGTGCCCGGAGCAAATGCAACTGCTGTGTCACCAGCCTGAGCAACTGTCGCCTCTGGTAGTAAATGCGGGGTTTGGAGTAACTTGGCGATAACATCCACCGAGAACTCAAACTGTACACCGCGTACAGTGAGGGTATGAGAGGATGCATCGTTAGGCATGGTGGTCATCCCATGTAAAACTCCTGAACTATTGAGGGGTAAATCTTTCCCCTCAATGTGCATATTGGGCCCCAGCCTCTCATGATGAAGACGTCTCTCAATGTCTTCCGCTCAAAGTTGAGCTCAACAAACTCATTAATAAGTATTTCTGGCTCACCCATCACTGTTCGCACCCCCAGCCAAGCAATGTCTGGATTGCCTCCGTCCCTCTCTCATTTCTCAGTTGTCATATAGTGAACTATATCCTGGAAAAAAAAATATTAGAAAAAATATTTAAAAAATCATTAGAATTACATATATATGCATATTACGGCATATATGAATTATACACAAAATTTTCATATCATCATTATAAATTTACATAATTTCAATATCAAATATAATAAACAATTCCACTTTTTCAATACCCAAAACAATAATAATATAACGAAATAATATTGGAAAATTTAATAGACATATGCTTGAATGTCAAGTAATTGACGTTCGAATGATAATATTTCACATAATCTAGTCAAAATTTAAGTTCGAATGTACCATGAATGTACGTTCAAACGTAAATTAGAAATTCAAACGTAAACTAGTAACATTCAAACGATGATTATTTAATAATTAGTAAGAATTTATGTCCGAATGTAAAATGAATGTACATTCGAACGTAAATTCTTTACACATAAAATCGAACGTAATTAGATAAACATTCAAACGTATATCAGATCCACAACACGTTCACACGCAATAAGATTTACATTTGAACATTTATTTTACTTTCAGACGTTTTATCTAACGTCCTCTTTAAACGTTGTATTATTTACGTTCGAACGTTAACATTTAACATTCAGACATTATGAATTTTAAACATCACACGTTCGGACTTCTCTTCTAACTGAAGAAGATGAACGATTTACGTTTGGACGTTTTATCCAACGTACTCTTCAAACGTTGGATAAAAATGTTTGAATGTTTAAAATTTACGTCCATAACGTTTCGATGTTATGAATTTATAAGTCACACGTTTGGACGTTACATTACCATGTAACGTTCAAACGTTTCGAGGCAAAAACCCACAGTAGAAATTATCTATAGACTACAAGGGATGTTTCTACGGTGGGGTTTTACCCATTTGTAACCAATGAAGGCCAAAAAATCAAGAAGAAAATTCTGCCTATACGATCGGTTTCGATTTTCTGAAACCCACGGATTAAATTGGACAAACTTACTATACGGGGATGGCACATTACCTTTTTGTGACGGTTGCAGTGGCGTATGACGGTGGCAGCGGCAAACAAAACTACTATACTATTTGTGACATTTGGAGTGAATGAGGGAGAAATGAGGAGGAAAGCCGTCGGGTTATAGTTTATATACAGTTAAAGTTCGAGCATTTACAAAAAAACTTTCGACCGTAAAGTCTAATATTCAAACGTATTATTGTTTACGTTTGGACGTTAACACAATACGTCCGAACGTTACTCATTGACATGCGAACGTGGACACATGAATTAGCTTATATCATAGAATAATGATAGCCTTTCAACTGGTTTACCACCGGTTCACAACTTAGATATTAAAAGAATTTAAAAAATTAATTAAATAATTATGTAAACTGGTTTTTATAATTTTGTAAAGTAAAATACTACTTAACTCTCTCAATATTATTTTTTAAAATGATCATTAGAATATTTTATTTATTTTAATTTAAATTTTTTACTAAATAGTTAAAAAAATCATTTTTAGTAAAGTTATATGTATTTTTTAAATTTTTTTAATAGTTAAAGATGTTAAAAAAATTTAAAATAAAATAGTAAAAAACAAACAATTTTATAGTTGAAAACTGATACAATTGTAAATAATTTTATTACCTTAATTGTAACTTGTTAATGGTTGGCTGGGTATCATTGTCCTATATCATATTCATATATATTAATACTATTAATATATATTATTTTAATTTTTTATTGTTTATATATACTAGTATAGTTATATAATATATGAAATAATATACATATATATCTATATATAGTGTGGTATATATTATAGTACACATATTATAATACTTGACTATATATTTTTCTTATATATAGTATTCAACTATATATATATGTGTAAAATACGATATATATATATATATATATCCTAGAGTAAGTATATAGTACTAGGCTATATACTTAAAATGTATATATGTACTTATATATATAATATTCAACTATATATATACTTGTAAAATACTATATAGTCTACTATTATATAGTATATAAAATATTATAGTCTTCAACTATATATATATATGATATATAATATAAATACAATATAGTAAAATATATGGAATTAATATAATATAATATTAATATTGATTACTTTTTAATATAATATATAAAAATTGAGTTTACATGATATTATATAATATCATATATATAAATTCATGAATATATTATATTATATAATATATTTTTTTCACTTACGTTTGACCGTACATGGTATACGTCCGAACGTTAGTGAAAAAGTGGCGGGAGTTTTCCCGCTTGATCTTTGAAACCCTAAAACGTTCAAACTTTTAAATGTAATGTTTGAACGTATTGTAAAATATTTGGGTGGGATAACTTTGTGTTCGAACGTTAAATTATTTACGTGGGCAGAATAATTAAACGTTCGAACGTAAAGTTATAGACAGACTTTAAGATAATCAATTTACACACAGAAAAGCAGACTCATTCTACCTTCCTCTCGTGCATGAGAGAGAGAGAGAGAGAGTGTGTGTGTGTGTGTGTGAGAGAGAGAGTGTGTGTTAGAGGGAGAGAGGGAGAGATGGAGGGTTAGAGTGAGAGAGGGTTAGATAGAGTGTTAGAGTGAGAATTAGTTTGTTTTTTTTTTTCCTCCCAAAGGGAAGTGAGGTAAAAATATTTTTCTTTTGATGTTTTTACAATTTACATGATATTTGTCAATATTTTTTTTTATATGTATTTAACTAGCTATTGTTGTGATTTGTTTGAATAATTGTTTGTTGTGGCTTATTGAAAACTTGTGATTTGCTAGAGGAGGATATTGTGAGCACAAGGTATATATACTAAATTCTATTAATACATTTTATTGTGATTTTATTGTAGATAAAATTAAAATTTTTTATGTGTATAATGTGAGTTGATTGGAGATTTTGATGAATTAGATTAGGGTATAATACTGTGAGTGGGAAATTTCTTTTGATTGTATATGTTGTGAATATGTTTTGAATTAGATATTGATGAATTATATATATTTATTTGTGATATAAATTGTTATACCATGAATTCAAATGAAAAATGTCAAACATGTGTATGGTTATTCTTAAAATTAATATGTTTTAGAAGTCTGTATTTTTTCGAAGCACATTGAGTGATTTTTGTGTTTGTTATATTTTTTTAAGCATATGTTGTGGTTATTTGTGTATGTTATATTTGTATATTTTTTTATTATTTGTGAATTTATGTGTTTATTAATGTAATATGTTGTTATTAAAGAATATATATATTTATATATATAGTGTGATTATTTGTTGTGCATGATAGATATTATATAATGGGACAACTATATGCAATGTTATTCTTATATTTGAATAATAACAATTATTAAAAGTTATAGTATAAATATTATCAAATAAATTGTTATAAATAAATAAGTATCTAATTTGTATAATAACAATTAATAATATTGTTATTTATAAAAAAAATAACAACTAAAAATATTATTTACAAATAATAACAACTAAAATTATATAAAAGGTAGTATATAATAACAATTATATATATAGTTGTAAGCATTAATTATAATTAAATAAGAACAATTAAAATTAAATTGTTATCAATCCCTAAGTATATTATAATCTAGTATATAGTATATTATACTATATAGGAAATAAATTTGTCCTCATTATAATAATAATTATATACTAACAATTAAAATTTAAGTATTATCAATAAATAAGTATTTAATTTGTATAATAACAATTAATAACATTGTTATTTATAAAAAATAACAACTAAAAATATTATTTACAAATAATAACAACTAAAATTATGTAATAAGTAGTATATAATAACAATTATGTATATAATTATAAGCATTAATTATAATTATATAATAACAATTAAAATTTAAGTGTTATCAATCCCTAACTATATTACAATCTTGTATATAGTATATATTATATTATATAAGAAATAAATAAGTATCAATTATAATCAAATATATATAATAACAATTAAATATAACAAATAACAATTAAATATTAACAAAAAGATATATTCTTTATCTATAATAACAATGTCAAACAAATAGTTGTGTTATTTTATTAAACTAGGGAGAGATATTGTAAATATGCTCACAAGCTTCCTGTCTTGGAGAGAATAATTGAGAATTATCTTGAAGAAATGTCTGTCAAGTTGCTTGACTCTCAAAGTCTCTCCAGCCTTGAGAGTTGTCAAGGTCGGATAGTTTGTGACAGTTAAATAATTGGACATAAATTTAGACATTTCTTCAAGATCATTATCAACCGTTTCTCTACAAGACAGGTAGCTTGTGAGCATATTCTTCTATCTAAGCTCTAGTTTAACAATATAACACTATTAAATTTGTTTGACATTATTAATTCAAACAACATGGAAATCTTGTTTGTAGTGTTTTTTATAAAATATTGTGTGACATTACATAAATAACTTTAAACCCGTTTGGAAATTAGTGTATATTTAGGTGTACACTAATTCTTGAATTGTCTAGTGTGGATAGTTTGAGATTATATTATTTGTATTGCACATTCTTGTTACTCCTACTTTTCACATTTAGTATGAAGTTTTGGTATCTTCCTTTATTATTCTTCAGGTATACTGTTTGTAGGGTCACAATCACTCTATGTGAATATGTATACTTGGAGAACTATGAGGAGGTGCTGCCGAAATTTCCACTGATGTGGAAAAGTAGTAGAGTGGCGGAATATGTGCAATATGGATAATATAATCTCGAATGGGATAGGACCACCTCCCTTATCGAAAGAGAAGTTTGAATTGGAGCATGACATGCATGTGTATTATAGTATACTACGTGTTACTAATAGATAGATGTTTTTAGAAATTGACAAAAGTTGAATGCGTCTAGGCGATAGACTTGGAAATGATTACATACCCTATACGTATGGAGTAAGAACCTTCCTTGATTTTGCAAGGGCCTCTGTTGATAGTTGTGGTTACATTAAGTGTCCATGTCGAGGTTGTAAAAATTTGTGTGTGATAGGGTTGGATGAAGCTGAA
Organism: Carya cathayensis; assembly: GCA_011037825.1. NCBI lineage: Eukaryota > Viridiplantae > Streptophyta > Magnoliopsida > Fagales > Juglandaceae > Carya > Carya cathayensis. Next base: position 399,700 of record QGSO01000180.1, read on the forward strand.
AGTCATATATTTGTGAACGGTATGGATCTGGGATATAGTCAATGGGTACTGCATGGAGAGCCGTATGCACAATCAGCGGATGGATTATATGGTCATGAGAATTATTTACGACACGTGGATGATGATTATGAGCAAGATAGGATGGAGAAAATGTTGAGTGACATTGGAGCTGGGATGTTTATGGATGAGGTTGAGGACAATGCCTCAAGTGGCCGAGGGCTTGATTCTAAAAAATTTTCTACAATGTGTGAAGATGCAAAGTGCGAGCTTTATCCAAGCTGTACAAAACATTCCAAAATGTCATTTATTGTGCGGTTGCTTCACATTAAGTCATTGTGTGGGATGTCAACGAAATCAATAAACATAGTATTAGATTTATTTAATAAGGTACTTACCAAAGGGTTTGCATTGCCGAAGAACTTTTATGAAGCGAAACAGTTAAGAAAGGGATTAGGGTTTGAGTACAAGTCCATACATGCTTGCAAGAATGATTGTATTTTATTTTGGAAGGAGAATGAGGAGAAATAAGCATGTCCTGTATGTGGAGAGTCGAGGTAGAAGGGTAAGAAAAGCCTACCGGTTAAGGTCTTGCGATAGTTTCCATTAAGACCTAGGTTACAAAGATTATATATGAGTAAGAAAACAGCTCACGATATGAAGTGGCACAAGGAGAAATGAGTTAATAATGACGCATTTATGAGGCACCCAGCTGACTCACTTGTGTGGCAATCTTTCGATAATCAATATCCAGAGTTTGGGATAGAAGGTCGGAAGTACAAGTTATAGCACTTGGCCTGTAGTGTTGATTATGTACAATCTTCCACCATGGAGATGCATGAAGGCGCCCAACTTTTTGTTAACTTTACTTATCCCCGGCCCGAGATCACTTGGGAATGACATTGACGTATATATGCAGCTGTTGATTGAACAGCAAACAGAGTTATGGGAAACAGGCATCAGAACTTATGATGCATCCATGTCAATATCTTTTCAGATGCATGTTGCAGTAATATGGACGATAAATGACTTTCCGGCATGTAGAAATCTTTCCAGCTGGAGTACTAAAGGGAAGTTAGTGTGTTTGACGTGTAATAAAGAAACTACTTGTGAGTGGTTAAAATACTCTCAAAAGTTGTGTTTCATAGGTCGTCGACGTTATCTCCAGCAAATCATGCATGGAGAACAGAATGCGCTAAGTTTCATGAGCACGTAGATGATAGAATTGCGCCAAATAAGTTGTCTGGGGAAGAGATACTGGCACAACTGGTACATTTTAGAGCGAACAATTTTGGAAAAAGTCGTGGAAAGAACAAGAGAAAACGAGGCGTAGCAGAATTGAATTAGACAAAGCGTAGTATTTTTATTTTTTTTACTTGTCGTATTGGTTGTCCTGCATGTTGCGACATAGTTTGAATGTAATGCATATAGAGAAGAATATTTATGATAATATACAAGGTACATTAATGAACATTAATAAAAAGATAAAAAAATACGACCAAGATGAGGAAAGATCTTGAGAGAATGGGAGGAAAGGATAGACTTCTGCAAAAGGTTGCAAGGTGTGAAGCTACCGGATGGTTATCCTTCAAATATCAGTAGATGTGTAAGCCCTGATGACTAGAAAATTGGTGGACCTAAAAGTCATGACTGTCACGTATTTTTGCAGAAGTTATTACTGATAGGAATTCGTGGGAAGCTGACATCTAATGTACGTGTCACCATAACCGAACTCTGTATTTTTTTAAAGATTTGTATGCTCGGGTAGTAAATCGAGATAGCTGCGAAAACTGGAAGAAGAAATTGCCACTATAATATGTAAATTCGAGCAGATCTTTCCACCATCATTTTTTGATGTCATGGTCCATTTAGCAATACATTTACCCCGGGAGGTAATGTTGGGTGGACTGTTGTAGTTCCATTGGATGTATCCAATTGAAAGATATTTGGGTCGACTAAAGCGCACTGTTGGGAATAAAGCCAAAGCTGAGGGTTCAATAGCAGATGCCTATATACACGATGAATGGTTAACATTTTGCTCTTTATATCTTCGTGGTGTTGAGACACGATTTAATCGTCAAGCGCAAAATACTGATCTTGCTGCTCTGCCTCCTCATGAGTTATCAGTGTTTTCTCAGAATGTAGGACCATTGGGTGCACAAACAGGTTATGATTTAATTGATACAGAGTTTGGTAAAGTTCAGTGGTACGTGCTAAATAATTGTCAGGAGAATGATCACTATCTCAGGTATGTCGTTGTAAAATATTCAAATAATTCTAGTTACAAAAGTTTAACTATAACTTTTGTTCTAAAAAATAATATGATTTTGCACTTATATACAGTGAACACATGGACAAATTTAAGACGGAAGGCGTAGAAATATAGAAGCAAGACACGAGGAAGAATTTTCTGGATGGTTTGAACAATGTGTATAAACTAAACTCTATATAATATGTTAGATTTTGAAAGTTTTAACTCTAGGTAATATTTAATAAGTATACAATATTTCGATTGTTAGATTTTGGAACAACGTGCTCGTGATCCCGGATCAGTCTTTCTTGAATTGTATGCATTGGCCCGTGGTCTCTCAAATAGAGCACTTCGATACACTGCATGTACGGTTCGAGGATATATATTCCATACTATAGACCGTGAACGTAATAGAAAGACTCAAAACTGTGGTGTGTTGGTCGAGGAGAGTCATGGAACAGATGATATTGATTATTATGGTGTCATTCTTGATATTATCATATTGAAATATTCGGGTGGGTCTATAACATATATCTTTAAATGTGATTGGTGGGATCTAGGCGGTGGTCGGGTTTTGATAGATAGGGATAATCATTTTACGAGTGTCAATACTGCATCTAAATGGTACGAAGATGATCCATTCGTATTGGCTTGTCAAGCTGCCCAAATCTATTACTTAATTGATCCAATGAAAAGCGCTGATGAAGATAGTGGAGAGATAACTTAGAGAGTCGTACAAAAATTCATCCCCCGAAATATATATAAAGCAAGAACGAGTGCAGATTATGATAATAGTGGAGATTTAGATGACACTCCGATTGTAAAGGCCTACCAAGAAGATTGAGAGGGTATTAACTTGTTTGTTGACCTCAATGCACTCGAGTTGCTCCCCTTATGTAGAGATGACGTCCCACCCGTCCATATTAAATGATCATTCGATTCAAGAAAGTGAGGAAGAAGAAGAAGAGTCAGAAGAAGAACACGAAGAAGAATCTGGGGGACAAGAAGTGGAAAAGGAGGACGAAGAAGAGGTTAATGATGATGACGAAGATGTTATAGAGGGAGATTCTGAAACAAGCATGGAAAATACATCCAAAAATGAAGACTAAAAGTACTAAAAACATTATTCATATAGATGAATATAGAATTTTATACTAAAATTAATTTCTTCTAATTAATTTTTTTTATTTATATAATCATTTTCAAGTATGCCGCTAAAACAACTAAGAAGAAATGTGCCTTCTCCACCAAGTCCGAGCCGAACCCATTGAGGATTCCCCACCTGAGAAATCCGTTCTTGAAGATGAAGTTAACACTACAGAGAATGATGCACAGTCGACACCTACCAGTAAGGAAATGTCGTATAATTAATTATATAATTAATATTTTTGTCTCAATAACTATATAACTGTAAAAATTATACTATTATCTATTAGTTGATGCATCCGCTCGTCACAATCGTGGGTATACACGCGGCATCTCGCTTGAGAAAAATCAAGGCACGGGAAACTGAAGGTCACCGATCCTGATAATTCCACTAGAGGAGTGGATGATAGTGCAGCAGCGCTTTCCTCCTATATTGGAACAGCAGTCCGAGCTTATGCTCCATTTTATGTGCACTCTTGCGAGATGTGCCGAATAAGACTAAGGAACACATTTGGAGTCGTGTCCTGGTGAGTTTACTTTGAGAGTTCTTTTTTTTACCTAGATTAGTATATCATATTTTTGACGTAATTAATTTATAATTAGGATGAATTCGACCTCAACTTTTGCCGTAGCGAGGATTTGAGAACTGTGAATGAGTTAATGGCTACACTATTTCGACTTCACAAGGGACGATGTCACAAACACTTCAAAAAGTTTGAAACGTTTGAAGAGGCCACACAGTCCCCTTTCTAGTAAATGAAGTTAGACGATTGGAGAAAGTATTATGATCTTTTCGCATCTCCAGAATATCAGGTATTCTAGATTTATTTCCTTTAATTATTTATATTTATATTTTTTTTGTTTATATTATATGTCTATATATTACAATTAACATTCTTAATTAATTTTGTAGCACTTAAGTTCTACAAATGCACATTATAGATCCGCTTTGACCACCATCGTGCTGGTTCAAGATCATTCCATCGTCTTGCTGAAAAAATGGAAATTAATAAACTATATAATTCATTTATTTTCATACTATGCTTTTATATAAGTACTGGCACCATCTTTTTAAAATTGCTAATGTCATTTTGTTATAAACGTGATGATCCTGAAAACTTTTCCATCGTTCATGTCTATGCTACCGCTCACACTAATGAGCGTAGTGAGTGGATGGATCCTACCACTGCAGATAATTATGTAAGTGGTATTCCATTTGTTAAATAAATTATGCAACATGTGAATAATTTATTTTTTATTTGTATTTCTTTTAATACATTACTTATTGTGTGTTTTGATCTTTCAAATTGCAGGAAAAAATGATGGAGATGCAGTCAGCTTCCGGGGAATCTTCTCCTAGTGACATAGACATTTTCACGCAAGTGCTGGGACCCAACTTTAGTATGACAAGAGGTTTGGTACGATCTTTCAAACATTTTGGGTCATCCTCCTCAATCTCATCGACTTCACAAATTAATAATCTTACCAAAGATTTAGAAGCTGCACGACACAAGAATGAGTATATGAGGTCCAGACAACAAGAGTTGGAGTCCCTCTTAGACTGATATTCTCATTTAGAGACGCGTTTGCAAGACCAACAGAGACCAAGAGGAAAGAATATGCAGTGAGGTCCAAGAGCAAATGCAGCGAGAGATGATGTTGCAAATGGAGCGTATTATGTCATTGCAACAGAATTGCGGTGGACGAAGAAAGAAAAAGAAATGAATTTTATCAATGTATTATATTTTTAATATCAAATTTGAAAACAGTTGCAAACATTGTTGGTTGTGAAATATGTTATGCAATACGATACAATTGGTATAATTGGTATGTTTTTTAATTGGATGAGTTTAGTATTTCTATTACTTACGTTCGAATGTAAATAAAATACATTTGAATAATATTTCACATTCGAACACACGTTCGAACGTAATTACACAAATTTAGAACAAAACGTTCGAACGTTCTCACCGTCAGATGAACATAACATTTGAATGTTTAAATGTTTAACGTTCCAAACCTTCGAACATACGTCTTGCGTTCGAACTCTACTTTGTTAACATTCGAATGAAAGTCCGAACGTTATGATACGTACGTTCGGACATTGGTCCGTTTATGTTGGATTCTAATTTCGAACGTAACATTCAGACGTATAAACGTTCAAACGTAAATATGATACATTTTCTGGATATTGTGGAATTTAGAAATTAATGATATTTTTGGGTTAAAAGAAATTTAAGTTTTTTGAGAAATTTAGGTGCGATTACAAGTTACGTATTCAATTGAAAATTTATTCAAGTTATAAGATTTTCTATAAGTGACAATTGATTATTCGTTTGGCACTCTTGTGAGGAATTTTTGAAAGACTAAGTCAAGTAAGTGGGATTCTTATACTAAACTTTGAATAAAAACAAAAAGAAATGAGGTTGATTTATGATAATGTGCATTATATGTTATGAAAAGAACTATGAAAAAAAAAACCTCAGTTATTTGTTCAAAATCATTCATGAACTCTAATGAAAGAGAAAGCATTTTTGTAATGACTGGTATAGACATGAGCTTATTTTCTGGCATTTTATTTATGAACTGTGCAAAAGAGAGCGAGTAAGAAGTTTTGTGCATAAATTATACTTTTGTGAACTCTGTAAATGCTCATGTTTACACATTGGTTTATGTTCTCTACTTACTGAGTTGTTAATAACTCACCCCCTTATCTCGACAACATTTTTCAGATAATATTGATGATTCAACTACGAAGCAGGAGTAGGCAATATTAGAGAAGTTTGATGATCATACAGGAACAAGTTCCCGATGGTACATTGGTTTTTTTTGTTATTTTGATATGTTGAGTTAGGGATATGTTTCGAGTCTTTGGAGAATTTCTAATTTATTTTATTGAGAATTTATTTGTTGTCACCATGAAGGAACATGGATTTTTTGTTTGAGTAAATGAACTAATATTAAGTAAATGAACTAATCAATACGAGTCACGGCAACTTAAGACATACCTCAACACTTCTATTCATTTGTAAACATACTATGTTGAGAAGTACCACTCAGAGCTCAGAGTCGGGGCCTCTTTCAAAAAAGAAATTATTAATTTGTCATGCAACTTTTTCATCTTTATACAGATGCTTTACTATATTATATATATTTACTATAGATGCTTTGATCTGACATATCAATTTGTCACTTTCGAATTAATCTTTTTTTCATACATACTGGAGTCAGCGGGTAGCTCATGTATTTTATTTTTATTTAATGATTAATTAAATATTTTTTTGATAATATTAGAAATTTTTTATAAAAAATACTAAAAAATACATGTAAAAAAATACAAAATTAACTAGCAATAGCTCCCTACCAGTGATGAATGGAGAGCCACCCATTTTGTTTTTAGAAATGACATCAATTGTACTAGGATTTAAGATTGGACAATGCTAGGGATCCCACTGGGAGATCCCGTTGCCCATCCCGCTAGTGTTGGTTTTTTTTTTTTTTTTGGTTTTTTTTACATCATTTTTAATACTTTTAAATATTTTTTAAACAAAAAAAAAATTGGAACGGGATCCCTATCATTTTTCTTTAAGATTTGAGGATCCTATAGAATCCTTGTAAGTAATTAAATTTCTTGCTCACGTTGTACTAAAACATCATTGGACCACTAAAATTCTTTCTTTCTTTTTTATTTTCTCTCTTTGACAATACTTTGTGTCGAATGTTCATACAATATCTTTATATTAATAAGCGGCAATAAGCAAGCAGGAGTTATATAACTCTTTCCTGTTTATTCATCTATTTACACTTTATGGAATACCTTCATTCCACAGGCTTCAATTTCTGGAATACCTCTTTCCTCTCACTTCCACAACCTTCTTATTTTGTCTATATCATGTTCCATTTACTGCTTGACTCACTTTTTCAAAGATATACTTCCACCTCCATGTTTCAATGTCTTCTGCTAAGATATGATTTTTGTTTCTACTTCTCCACGGCCGACTGCCTATATTGTCTTTTTACATTTATGAACTAATGAGTGCTTTCTACTGCCTTCTTCAATTTCTAGAGAATCGGTCCACCTTTGAATCACCGCTTCACTCATTTTGTTGCAGACCGCTCAATATTTTGTCTCAATCACATTTCTACTCTATAAATTCCATCCTCTGCTGTGTCAAACTACCTCGTCTACCTCTACTCCTATGCTCTCGGTAAGTGTCTTTCCTTCCTCTCATCTCAATATTGATTCTACCACCTCTATAGCACCTCTATGCGAAACCCAACACCCAACCACGATGCACCCCAAATGCAGAAGAGGCAGAGTCTCCTTTTAGATGCTGGTTTCTTGCGTGATTCCGAAGAGTACCAGATTCTGCGAGGAAAAATATCCTGAATTGGTAACTCCTGAATCACTACCCAAGAAAAATATCCTCATAACCGATCCATTTTGTTGGTGACACTTTACCTATTGCTGGGTCTAAATCCATGGGTTGTACGAGTTGCCCTTCCTCCATCAACAGACCAACCTTTCTAATACTGTTGTGACTGTTCCTTGCATAAATCATGCAGTTTTGCTTTTCTAGCCTGGTGAGTCAAACAAAAAAAAAAAACCCACACAATGAACAGAATGATTTCTTACACTATGATCACATAGATCATACCATACACATGAAAGGAAAAAGAAATAAGCAAACAGAATAAAAATCGTATATGCATATAACCATATAGATCAATTTTCAAAAGAAAATAACCCCAAAAAATTAAACGAAACCATACGGATGTACATGACACCAAAAAACTTACCATAGGTTCTTTTGTCGTGGTCAGCCACGGAGAAGGCGGCGATGAGCCATCGGGAGAGTAACTAGGGAGATTGAGAAAGAACATTGACCCATAAAGGAGAGAGAGAGAGGGGGGGGGGGGAAGAAAAAAAATTGCCGTCAAAGACAGAGAGTAGTACTGAAAAGAAATAGACATAGATTTGAGAAATAGGGAAGCGTTCTGTCGGAGGGGGAAGAGAGGAATGAGCAAGCCAGGTAAAGTAGGAAAAAAATTAGGTTTTTTTTTATAGTGAAAAAGAGAGAAGAAAGATCAAAGAGAGACGACGAGAGAAAAATGAAAATGGATATGGAGAATCTTTACCTTTATTTGTTCTGATTTTGTTGATAGGAGGATAAAGTGAGGTAGTATTTATTTTATTTTATTCAACTTACCTCGATGCATGAGATATTGAATCCATGCCATTGATCGAGGCTTTGGGGAAATTATCTTATCGAGGACCAAAGACGCCTGGCTTCTCGCATTAGGACAGCCTCACACTCTCCCTTTGTTTTTCTCTTGTTCATGTGCATGTGCTTAGGTGCACGGTATCAAATTTAAAGACTTGACAGGCACTTGACCAGCAATCTGTCAATATTATTTATTTATTTATTTTATTGTTTTAGCAAAAAATAAATAAATAAATACCTAAATATTTGTAGTGATACTTTTTGAGATGAGTCTCTCACTTTATTAATTTTTCTTGAGCAAAAAAAAATTTTTAAATTAAGTTGTAGTGAAATTTTTTGAGATCTGAGCCCCTCACTTTATTAAATATTTGATATGATTTTATAATATAAGTACAATGGTAAAATTTTTATTATATGTTTTTATAATTATAAAATTTACCAAATTATTCATATGTAAACTAATTTAGAAAAGCATAATAAAATTGCTCCCCTTCCATCAACCTGCCAAGACGCCTCCACATACTGTGGGTTTTTATTTTATTTTTATTTTACTTAATAGTTAAAAAAATATTTTTAATGAATTTATGATTTTTATTTTTTTGAAAAAAATATTTAATGAATTTAGAAAAATATTTGAAATAAAAAAATAAAAAAGAGATAAAAATATTTTGCCTATTCGGTAAGTGTTTCAGTGGATTTCCTCTGTGGGAATAGCAGCATCCAACCAAAAATCACCACATTCAGTCAAACAGTGCCAAAAATGTAAAAAAATGCAAATATAATCAAGCATGAACAAATTGAAAATGCATAAGTATATAAATTGTGGGTCCCATGTGTTAGAAGGTTTTGAGTAAAGATAAGTATAGTAATTTGAGAGTTGAGTGTTTGTATGTTAGATTTAACTTAAAATTGGACTAAACTAAGTTGATCTCAACTAAGTCTTACAATCAAACGGGACAAGTGAGCACGAACAAATTGATAACGCATAGGTCTACAAATAAAATTATAACTTAATTATCTGTTGAAGTGAGTTGAGGGTTGGAGATGTACTCAAAAGGAAAACAAACACTTTGGAAAATGTAATCAAATAGCTAATACTTACTTATATGAGATGAGTTCAAATGAAATCTAAAAATTGAATAAAATATTATTTGAATATTATTTCTTATTTTTATTATTATTATTTTAAGAATTGAAAAAATTGAATTATTTATTATATTTTATCTATGAATTTGAAAAAACTTTAATGATGAAATAAGATGGAAAAAAAACACTTTCAATATTGAAACTAAAACTTAGTGCTGTAGTTTAGATTTTTAACATTGAAACATTATATGTTTATTCTATAAATAACTAATGTACAACAAACACATTTAACTCTAACTATTAAGAGTAATAATGATAGATGAAGTGGTATAATTAAAAATTTTCATAAGGAATTAAATTATAATTTGATAATATTTTTAAAATATAATATTCATTATTAATATTTTATTTTGCAAATCAATTAGTTTTTTCATTTTTGTTATTTCTTATAGTATCTTTGAGAAATGAAATAAATTATTAAAAAAATTTAAAAATTGTAATAAACTTTTTTGCAATTGGTCATTTGTATTGTGATTAAAAAAATTAATAAAATTGTTTGCAATTAACAAAAATGTCACTGAAACAAAACCATTTTTTTAAGTGGATAAAATTTTACTTATGTTTAACTAAGATGCATTAGACCGCATGCGCACATGTAGCACACGTTGCTCTTGTTGTGTGTGATATTTCCTTATGCCTTAAGGATAACGACAGATCTCGTAGGACATGCAGGCGAGGTAAAATCTATACATTTAAATACGTTTAAAAATTTAATACATTACATCTTTATATGTTTTCATCATTACATAAACATCTCCCATATCTCGAGGATGTTGCAAACAAAATTCAGGATAGTGAATGGATCATAGTTTTGCGCGCACAAAAGAATGAATCTGGAAGATTGCACAAAAATATGTTAAATGTATTGTCTGTCAACATTGTGCCCGAAAGAGTAGGATGACTGTTTCAGACCTTTTTTAAAAAACTTTCAATTATTGTAATGTATAAGTATAAAGTATTTATGTGTAGTTGTAAATATGTTTCATTTGGAAGTTCTATGTTATAGTTATGGATATTTTGCAGATAATATGTGTAATGTTTCTTCTGAGCAGGAAGAAAGTGTTAAAATATACATGAAATTCTACCCGTTTATAGTTAAAATCGGAAATGTTGGAGTTATGAGATAGAAAAATATCAACTAGGCACATGTGCATCGCACATAATGCCTTAATAGTATATATATATATATATATACTAGTAGTGGGGCAATGTGTGAGACACGTTTACCAAGTTGAATTAAAGATAAGTTGTTGAAAAATATAAGCAGGCTCTGTATAACGTAGTACTATTGTGCTCTCAACCCGTGCATAGCAGAAGCCAAGTGATGTCACTGCGCACCGGGAACCAACATTGCACAAACCACCATTGATTTTCAGTCCTACTTAGTCACCGTCATCCTCATGCTGTCTCGATATGTACATGTAGAGCTCCCACCATTTCATCACTCTGTGTTCCCTCTCTCTCTCTCTCTCTCTCTCTCTCTCTCTCTCTCGTGTGCAACCGCTCAGCTCGACAGCATCTTTGCCGCACCACGCAGATCCACCGTGTCTCTCTTCCTCAGTAAAACACCTTTTGTGAAGCTTCTTACACGGGTGAGTGTCTGTTTCAGTCTCACCATCACTCTCTTTTCACTAGTGGTGACAAATTGAAAAGGAAAGTTATAGTGTAGCTTTCATAAACCTTGTACAAACCCAATTTACTTATTTGTCTTTAGCTTGAAAGTCATTTATGTAGAAATTACATAGATAGTGATTTATGTTAGTTGATCCCTAGTAAAGCTTTTATTTAGGCTCAATTTTAATAATCTAAAAATTTTATTTTTACAAAAAATATTTTTAAAGATTTAAATTATGTATTAAGTATCAATTTCATTTTACAATTTAGTTTCCGAAGTGAATTGTAACCGAGTAATTTTACTTTAAACGCTTTCTTGTTTTGTCAAGTCTATTAAATAAAATTTGGTCATTTACTTTAATGTAATAGTTGAAGAAGTTTTGTGGATATTGAAGAATTTAGAAATTAATGATATTTTTGGGTTAGGAGAAATTTAAGTTTATGAGAAATTAAAAGAAGCAATTTGAGTATTTCAAATGCGAGTACAAGTGACAATTGTTTATTTGTTTGGCACTGTTGTGAGGAATTTTTGAAAGACTAAGAAGTTCAAGTGAGCAGGATTCCTACACTAGACTTTGAATAAAAATAAAATGAATTGAAGTTGATTTATGAACTGTGGATTATATATTATGAAAGAACTATGAAAACAACCTCAGTTATTTGTTCAAAATCATTCATGAACTCTAATGAAAGAGAAAACATTTTTGTAATGACTGGTGTAGACATAAACTTATTTTCTAGCATTTTATTTCTAAATTGCGCAAAAGAGAGCGAATAAGAAATTTTGTGTATAAATTATATTTTTGTGATCTGATTTTATTCTGTTCTGAAGATGTTCTGAACTCTAATATGATATTATGTGATTTCTGAAAACTTTTGACATGACATTTTGAATCTGGATATGGTTCATGGATGGTGATCTATTTTACCTATCACATGTGCTAATAGTTGTTTCTGTTTGGGTTAATACTAACTGTTCTGTTTCTAGTGCACCCACTTTGGAAATAAAGTGGTTTTTCTAGTAGTCTTTCTTGTGTGCACACTCTGGGCTCCTAGAATAAATAGAGGAAGATTCACATTATGTTTTTGCTCGATTAGCAACCAGGGTTTCCCTGTGACGCCCCCAAATCCCCACGCACGGACACGAGGAAATCAAGACATCCGGATGGTGACAACACGGGTCACCATCCTCTCGACGAGTGCCAAGTGTGTGTAAGCAACAAATGTGCACGAAGAAACACACAGCGGATAGCAAAGTCATATAACTAAGTACCAGAATTTTTCTTAGTTTAATACAAAGCTGTTCAAATCATACATAATAAAATATTACAAACTACAAATATAGTTTCAAAGCCAACTACAAAGCATAGACTCCAACTCAGTACTTCGGCAGAGCCACATCCTCGGGCTCAACCTCCTCCTCTTCCTCGAACGCTGCACCAAAATCTATGGTACCAAAAATTGGTGCCACAGGTAAGTAAAATCCAAATACCACTAGATAAAAACATATTATAACTCAAACAATATGCATGAAAGAATGCATATCCCATAAAAACCACATTTTTCCACACGCCTCAAAAGTCCCATTTGGCCCAAAAACATTTTCCTTAAACATATCCTTGCTATTATCCCAGATAATGGCCTAAAAGTCAATCTCGCCATTTTCCCAGAAAATGGATCACAAAGCCTCAACACATCCTCTCCATTTTCCCAGAAAATGGCCTGTATCCGAAAACCATAAAACCAATCCAATTATACATGCACCATGATCTCCCTTAGGGATCATCCACACACTCTGGCTCTGTGCCACACCGCAGGTAACGACTACGCCTGTGACACCTAAACAAGTGATACCCAGACTCGTGCCCAGCGCGTCCCTAGCCAGGCCATCCTCTAGTCCCCGCCACTCTAGGGACCACGGAGTCGACATGACAACGTTACCGTATTGTGCGATCCGGCGGACGCCCTGTGACAACCCAGGGGATGTCACTCAGTATTATCCACTCTCGAGCGACCAGAGGAGCTCCATCAAGATAATAACCCATCCCGACTTGGGCTCGTGAGACACACGCACCCGAAAATCCATTTACGCCAATAAAACAGGATTTTTCTCAATTAAAATAAAACGCATCTGCATGCACCATGTAAATGCAATCTCAAGGTACAAAACAACCAACCAACCACAAATCAACAAACCAAGCAACTCCGTCCTCAATCCCTCCGACCCCCGAACTCCTCGGACTCAGTCCGGAATCAACCAACCAACCAGATAATTTATTGTGAGAGCAGAATATATTTAAATCTAAAAGTAGAGTTTGGAAAATACTTACAACGCTATACGGTATTTTTCGAAAGCTCGCGGCGTTGCAAACGTCGGAGAAAAAGCAACGTAACACTGTGGTCGTGGGTAATAAATTACCCACTTTCGAACGGGGACAAATCAAGACACGAAATTGATAGGGAAAGGTTTTGGAATGTTTATGAAGCTAAGGGAAACAAGTTTTGGCCGTGGGTGGTAGTGGAAATGGCGGTCGAAGGCCAAAAAGGGGCTGAACGGAGTTGAGCTCGTGGGAGCTGCTCCGGCAACGGATCGGGGCCGAAATTGGGTGGGTTAGGACGGCAAGAGGTAGGGGAAGAAGTGGTGAAGAGGTGGTGGCCGGAGGTGGAGCGACAGAGCCAGAAACGGCAAAAAGTCGTGCGGCTTAGATGGGCCGTATGGGGTTAACGGCGGCTCGGATGGGGCTGGGATTCGGTGGGGTGGTGCGCCGGCCGGAGGGAAGTCAATCGGTGGGGGTGGTGTCGACCACGGCGGCCGGACGGCAGTGGGTCGGGGCTGGTCAACGGACGGCAACGGGAAAGAGAAGAAAGAAGCAGCTCGCGCGCACGGGAAGAAGGAGGAAGCAAAAAAAAGGAAAAAGAAAGAAAAAGGAAAAGGGAAAGAAAAAGAAAAGAAAAAAAGGAAAAAGAAAAGATGAGGGAAAGAAATGAGGTCCAGTCCTCACTTCCAAAATCCAAAAACTGATCCACTGAAAACGATTTTAAAAACATAAAACGACAAAAATAAATTAAACACCACATCAAATAAAATAAAACCAATTTAAAATACAATAATTTAAAATAAATAAACCAATATATTGATTAAATTAAAAACACTCATTCAGTGAAAATACACGTAAAAGCGGGTCATCACATCCTCCCCCCTTAAAAAACAAATTTCGTCCTCGAAATTTGCAAGATCAAACACCAACTTGAAACAAGCCACATAATTCCACATAAAACCACCTGCAACCAAGATTAAGAAACGTACCGTCATTACTCAAACAAGTAGGGGTACTACTCCCTCATGTCCGCTACTCGCTCCCAAGAGAAATCTTGAGCTAACGGATCTCCCCAAGCCACCTTAACCAAAGGTATTGTCTTGGACCTCAACTGTTGCTCTTTCCAATCCATGATCTGAGACGGAACAACCTCATAAGTAAGGTCCGGTTGCAACTGAATACTCTCTGGGTCGACAAAGCGCAGCTCTTGTTGTCCGAAACTCTTCTTCAAGGATGATACATGGAAGACATCATGAATATCCCCAAAATATTCTGCAAAGCAACACTATAAGCGACGGACCCTACCTTCTCCAAAATCTGAAAAGGGCCGACATACCTCGGATCCAGTTTCCTCTTTTTACCAAAACGCTTAACTCCTTTCATGGGAGAGACCTTGAGATAAACCCAATCACCTTCTTCGAAAGATAACTCTCTCCTCCTGGTATCAGCGTAGCTTTTCTGACAACTCTGACCTGCCGCCATTTTAATGGTTACAAACTAATCACTCACTAGAGTAGATCAAGCTACAGCACTAAGTTTGTAAAACTAAGAACTCAATTCCTATTATAAATCAGTCCTTCAATTCTGCAATTCTAAAACCTTAAATCAAATAACAATCATCTTCCGGAACTTCTATGATCAATGAACTTACATCCCATAATAGAAAAAAAAAACGACTCCCAAATCTTTCAAATTCTAAAACATTAATAGATAATAAATCATTTTCTGAAATTCTCAAGATTGGTGGCTTTAATCTAAAACATTCTCCTTAAAAGCTTGTAAAATCTAAAGCCCCAATTGCCACCTAATTACTCATCCGAATCACGAAATCTAAAACTCAAAATTTAATTATTTCCCCCCAAAGCTTGTCGAACCTAACACCTTAATTACCATAACTTATTTTCCTAAAATCTATAAGGCCCTAAACTTTAAAACTTTGCTGAAACCTCATAAAATATGTCCTTGAAATTTGTTGAACTTACAACCTACTACGTTATAGACCATTTCATAAACTCCACGGAACCAAAGAAATCAATTATTCTACTTCCCTAAAAGATTACCCAGATCATCCCATTCTCTCTTCTTGCTTGAATTGCCGATATAACTACCGGCCTTTATTTTAATTTACTTCCCATAAATTCCAGATAATCATCATCTGGGAGTTGAAAGCTGATTACACGACTTCTACAATTAATACTCGCAGAATATCGGTATAGTCAATCCATCCCGAGGATGATATCAAAACCCAACAGCTTAAACACCACCAAATCAGCATCCAAGAACCTTCCATCAAAATTTAATGAGCAACCCAAGGCAACCTTGGAACACCATACCATTTCACCATTGGGTAGAGCCACTACCAAGGACTTCAGCAAAGGTTCCGTCACCAAATTACATATCCGTACGAACGTAGATGACACAAATGATTGAGATGCACCCGAATCAAACAAAGTGCAAGCATAAAACTCATATAAACGGACTCTCCCTGAACCAAACACATTAACCCATGAAATCCAAAAAACAAAGGAGAAACCAAAATACACCAAAAATCCAATCCAACATTAAATTAAATTAGATCCATACTTGTAATTACTCCGGCATCATGAGTCGCTGGCGCCTCATCATCAACATCTCCAGGTGTGACAACATAAACCCGGGCTTGCACTGCTTGTCTTGGATTTGTTCTTCCACCCCTTCTACCTCCACGGCTTCTTTGAACTCTAATGGGGCACTCACGAGCAATATGTCCCACTTGGCCACATCGGTAACATTGGGGTCCACCACTCAGCCGACACTCGCCCTCATGAGCTCTATTACAAATTCCACAAATTGGCACCCGTCCTCCCATACATACACCTAAAGCCGCTTGAGGTCGGATCCCGGTCCGCTGAACAAATTTCTGAGGTGAACCTGAACTACTTCCTTCACCAGAAATACTCCACCTCTTATGTCCTAGAGGGGAGCCCATACTTAGATTATTCTCTCTCTCCACAAGAGTGGCCACATCCACTAAATCCTGAAAAGTTGTAATCCGGTGGCAAACTACCATTTTGCATATATCTGGTCGCAAACCTTAAATAAAATTTCCTTAAACACATCCTTAAAGTTCGTTGAACCTACACTCTCCTATCCTATAGCATCGTTACATAAATTCTACAAAACCTTGACCTCAATCATCTTAAGCGACTTAAAGCTCATTCCTCTCCTCATTGCTACGTGAGTTCCCACCTTACAAAGATTGCTTAAACCACGACATTCCCTTCAAACCTCAATATCATACAAGCAAACCACATCGCTAAAAATCCAAACCTACTACACTAAATGTTCATGCCTAATAATAGTATCCTCGATTCTACCGCCTTCTTGCCACAACACAACCCTTGACCCCCTTTAAGAAAAAACGAATAAAACCAACAACATAAAACCAAAACCAAAACCGAAACCACATAACAAGAAAACAAAAAGAAACCAGCATGCAATAACATAACTAAATAAATAAAAACAAGCAAACAAGCTCAAACAAATTCAAAACAAATAAAACACATCACATAGTAACTTTACTTACAATAAATTTCAAATCGCAACTTTAAAAAAAAAAATTCTGGTACTACACCTAAGGGACATGTGGTTTTACCCAGACCCGAACCGCTCTGATACCACCTGTGACGCCCCCAAATCCCCACGCACGGACACGGGCAAATCGAGACGTCCGGATGGTGACAACACAGGTCATCATCCTCTCGACGAGTGCCAAGTGTGTGTAAGCAACAAATGTGTACGAAGAAACACGCAGCGGATAGCAAAGTCATATAACTAAGTACCAGAATTTTTCTTAGTTTAATACAAAACTGTTCAAATCATATGTAATAAAATATTACAAACTACAAATATAGTTTCAAAGCCAACTACAAAGCATAGACTCCAACTCAGTACTCCGGCAGAGCCGCATCCTCGGGCTCAGCCTCCTCTTCCTCGAACTCTACACCAAAATCTACGGTACCAAAAATTGGTGCCGCAGGTAAGTAAAATCCAAACACCACTAGATAAAAACATATTATAACTCAAACAATATGCATGAAAGAATGCAATGCACATATCCCATAAAAACCACATTTTTCCACACGCCTCAAAAGTCTCATTTGGCCCAAAAACATTTTCCTTAAACATATCCTCGCCATTATCCCAGTTAATGGCCTAAAAACCAGTCTCGCCATTTTCCCGGAAAATAGATCACAAAGCCTCAACACATCATTGCCATTTTCCCAGAAAATGGCCCGTATCCGAAAACCATAAAACCAATCCAATTATGCATGCACCATGATCTCCCCTAGGGATCATCCACACACTCTGGCTCTGTGCCACACCGCAGGTAACGACTACGCGTGTGACACCTAAACAAGCGATGCCCAGACTCGCGCCCAACGCTTCCCTGGCCAGGCCATCCTCTAGTCCCCGCCACTCTAGGGACCACGGAGTCGACACGACAGCGTTACCGTATCGTGCGATCCGGTCGTCGCCATGCGACAACCCAGGGGATGTCACTCAGTATTATCCACTCCCGAGTGACCAGAGGAGCTCCACCGAGATAATAACCCATCCCGGCTTGGGCTCGTGAGATACACGCACCCGAAAATCCATTTACGCCAATAAAACAGGATTTTTCTCAATTAAAATAAAGCGCACGCGCATGCACCATGTAAATGCAATCTCAAGGCACAAAACAACCAACCAACCACAAATCAACAAACCAAGCAACTCCGTCCTCAATCCCTCCAACCCCCAAACTCCTTGGACTCAGTCTGGAATCAACCAACCAACTAGATAATTTATTGTGAGAGCAAAATATATTTAAATCTAAAAGCAGAGTTTGGAAAATACTTACAGTGCTATACGGTATTTTTTGAAAGCTCGCGGCGTTGCAAACGGCGGAGAAAAAGCAACGTAACAGTGTATTTTACACTGTGGCCGTGGGTAATAAATTTTCCACTTTCGAACGGGGACCAACCAAGACACAAAATTGATAGGGAAAGGTCTTGAGATGTTTATGAAGCTAAGGGAAATGAGTTTTGGTCGTGGGTGGTGGTGGAAATGGCGGTCGAAAGCCAAAAAGGGGCTGAACGGAGTTGAGCTCGTGGGAGCTGCTCCGGCAACGGATCGGGGCCGAAATTGGGTGGGTTAGGACGGCAAGAGGTAGGGGAAGAAGTGGTGAAGAGGTGGTGGCCGGAGGTGGAGCGACGGCGCCGGAAAGGGCAAAAAGCCGTGCAGCTTAGATGGGCCGTATGGGGTTAACGGCGGCTCAAATGGGGCTGGGATTCGGTGGGGTGGTGCGCCGGCTGGAGGGGAGTCGACCAGTGGGGGTGGTGTCTTCCACGGAGGCCGGACGGCAGTGGGTCGGGGCTGGTCAACGGACGGTGACGGGAAGGAGAAGAAAGAAGCAGCTCGTGCGCACGGGAAGAAGGAGGAAGAAGAAAGAAAGAAAAAGGAAAAGGGAAAGAAAAAGAAAAGAAAAAAGAAAAAAAGGAAAAAGAAAAGATAAGGGAAAGAAATGAGGTTCAGTCCTCACTTCCGAAATCCAAAAACTGATCCGCTGAAAACGATTTTAAAAACATAAAACGACTAAAATAAATTAAACACCACATCAAATAAAATAAAACCAATTTAAAATACAATAATTTAAAATAAATAAACCAATATATTGATTAAATTAAAAACACTCATTCAGTGAAAATACACGTAAAAGCAGGTCATCACAGTTTCCTACCACGGGGTTAAACATGGCCTCTGATGTGACATGATATTTTGGTATGATGGTGGTCAGTTTTGCTACGCTAAAACAATTTTGAATAAGAATAGTTTTTAACTTTCGCTCTGATATTTTTTATGAAACATTATGATTCTGCATTTTGACCATATAACTTTTTTATTCTGCATTCTATACTCTATAAATACTCATGTTTACACACTGATATATGTTCTCTACTCAGTTGTTAATAACATACCCCCTTATATCCACAACATTTTTCAGACAATCTGGATGGTTCAACTGCGGAGCAGGAGTAGGCAATATTAGAGAAATTTAATGATCATAGAGGAATAAGTTCCCGATGGTACAAGTATTTATTTGAGTCATAGTTTGAAAATTCATTTTTTTGGTTATTTTGATATGTTGAGTTAAGGATATTTTTCAAGTCTTTGGAGAGTTTCTAATTTATTTTATTGAGAATTTATTTTGTTGTCGCTATGAAGGAACATGGATTTTTGGTTTGAGGAAATGAACAAATATTGTATGGATTTTTTTCTAAATTTTATTGTGTGATATTGGAGTTGATATTAAGTAAAAAGAGCAAACCTTCCAAACCTCCTAGACCGTGGCATTACAAATGTATATTGAGAGTATATATAAGATATATTACATGAAAGAGAAATAATCAATCATCTCCGCAAAGACTTATTAACCGCCATTTATTACAGATATTACCTAACTTTTCTTGTGCGGAGTAAGTATCAATGTTAACTATAAATATAAGCGGGATTGAGTGGCTGTCTCGATTTACTTCAAACCAAACTAGATAACACACACAACTCAAATCTCACCAAAATTGGCTACTAGAGCTCGATTATTCAGATTGATTGAGATAATCATACTCAAGTCTCAAGTCCCACAATCATGGTGGTAAAGCCAAACATAAAGGAAGGAATTAGGGTTTGCTGCCATTAATTTGCCATGCTAGTGGCTTAGACTTGGCAATGTATATGGACGGTATATATAAGATATATCACTTGAAGGAGAAGTAATCAATTATCTCCAAAAACAAACATGTATAGACCAATTAACTGCCATTTATTTCATAGCTCTAGTCTTGCATATATATTAATTGTAGCTGGCAGCTGTTGTATATACTAAAGGAAACTAGATATTCCCCA
Organism: Carya cathayensis; assembly: GCA_011037825.1. Lineage (NCBI taxonomy): Eukaryota > Viridiplantae > Streptophyta > Magnoliopsida > Fagales > Juglandaceae > Carya > Carya cathayensis. The sequence goes on from QGSO01000180.1 coordinate 420,321, forward strand.
GAAGATATTCATTATTCAGGGTTGCTTTCGAGCTCATGTCATCATCTGATTGCCAACATGCCACTAAAACAACTTGACTGGCACAAGATTAAGAGGTGTTTTCTTGCTGGTAGTAAGGCTAAGACCAAGCAACTCTTCCATGTTAATATCTTCCTCCTTCATCCCAGGCGGCAATTTCCAATCCAAACAATACAAAAGATTCCGGTGCAAGCTCAATGGTTGATGTTGCCATATACATCCCAGGACAACCTCTTCAGCTAGCTCCAAATGGCAAGAACTCAAAGTTTTGCCCTTTATAATCAACGGAACTATCGATGAACCTTTTCGGGGATGAACTCTTCTACGTTCTTCTAGTATTGGGGATCTCGTCCTATTCCCCAAGCGTTAACTTGCAAGATTGACTGAGCGTTAATGTCCTAACCGTTGAGCTTGAAGGGTACCATGGTTTGTCTTGGGAGAAGTAGAGTGGCTAGAGGGTGCAACCTAAAAGTTTCTTTCATTATCATCTTGATGTATTGAAGGTGATCCGTGTCAATTTCAGTGACTCTTCCTTTGTTTCGAACGATTTTTCTGACTTCATCGTGTGCTCTCTTCATCACTTTTGGGCTCCTAACAAGCTTTGCCATTGCCCATATCGTGGTAATTGCACCAGTGTCGACTCCACCTAAGAAGAGATTCTGATGATAGAAAAAATATTGCATTTAACATATGAAAACCTTAATTAATTCATAAATATAAACCTTGAAAACAAGAAAATGGAATTAATAGCCATGGGGGAAGAGATAGGAAGTACTGGGTTTATTTGGTTAACAGGAATTTAAATTAGAATATTTTTAGAGACGTTGGTTATTGAGTTTTTTTATAGTAATTGGAAAATTTGTACAAAATAAATTGTTTGAAATATGTTTGGAAAATGGAATTAAGGGAATGTTTGGATATAATTCTTATCTCATCTCGTATTTTATTTCATTCTCAAACATTACTCAAATACTAATATTTTCAAATTAATCATTACAACTTTTTCAAACTAATCATTATAAATTTTCCAAACAAACTAATCATTATAACTTTTCATTCTCAAACTTTTACGAATTAATCTCTTTTTTTCGTACATACTAGAGTCAACTAGTAGCTCATATATTTTTGTTTTTTTATTTAATCATTAATTAAATATTTTTTAATAATATTATAATTTTTTATAAAAAGTATTAAAAAATACAAGCAAAAAAATACAAAATTAACCAGCGATAGCTCCCTACCAGTGATGACTGGAGAGCCACCCATTTTGTTTTTAGAAATGACATCAACTGTACTGGTATTTAAGATTGGATAATGCTAAGGATCCCACTGTCCTGTTGCCCATCCCGCTAGTGTTGTTTTTTTTTTCTTTACATCATTTTTTTAACACTTCTAAATATTTTTCTAAAAGAAAAAAAATTCACAATATTATTAAACACTATTTTTTTAATTACTAAGTTAAAAACAAAAAAACAAAAAAAAAAAACTTTGGTGCAAGATCCCCATCATTTTTCTTTAAAATTTGAGGATCTTATAGAGTCCTTGTAAGTATTTAAATTTCTTGCTCACGTGGTACTAATACGTCGTTGGATCACCTAAAATTCTTTCTTTCTTTTTTATTTTCTCCTTTTGACAATACTTTGGATAAAAAATTCATACAATATCTTTATATTAATAAACGGCAGTAAGCAGGCAGGAGTTGTATAACTCTTTCCTACCAATTTTGCCCTCACCTTTTAAATTTCTTTCCTCTGTCTCTCAAGAATGTTCTTAGACAATTCTAATTCTGCTTTATATTTATTTTCCCTTTCTACCCTGCTGCCATTCTTATTATTGATTTAATCGTCTATTTACACTTTCCGAAATACCTCCATTCCACCGACTTCAATTTCTGGAATACCTCTTTCCTCTCACTTCCACAACCTTCTTATTTTGTCTATATCCTATTCCATTTACTGCTTGACTCACTTTTTCGAAGATGTACTTCCACCTCCATGTTTCAATCTCTTCTACTGAGATATCATTTTTGTTTCTGCTTCTCCACGGCCAATTGCCTATATTGTCTTTTTGCATTTATAAACTACTCGCATCTTTCCACTACCTTCTTCAACTTCTAGAGCATCAGTCCACCTTCAAATCACCGCTTCACTCATTTTCTTGCAGATCAATCCCTTCCACCGCTTCGAATTTTGTCTCATTCATATTTCTACCTTATAAATTTCATCCTCTACTCTGTCAAACTACCTCGTCTACCTCGGTTCCTACGCTCTTAGTAAGTGCCTTTCCTTCCTCTCACCTCAATATTGATTCTACAACCTCTATAGCACCTCTATGGGAAGCCCAACACCCAACCATGATGTACCCCAAATGCAGAAGAGGCAGAGTCCCCTTTCAGATGCTGGTTTCTTGCGTGATTTCGAAGAGTACCAGATTATGTGAGGAAAAATATCCTGAATTGGTAATTCCTGAATCGCTACCAAGGAAAAATATCCTCATAGCCGTTCCATTTTGTTGGTGATGCTTTACCTGTTACTGGGTCTGAATCTATGGATTGTACGAGTTGCCCTTCATCCATCGACATACCAACCTTTCTCATACTGTTGTGGCTGTTCCTTGCGTAAATCATGCAGTTTTGTTTTTCTGCCTTAGTGAGTCAGATAGAAAATACCCTAACAGAACCAAATCAAACCATACAAAATGGGGAAAAAAAAAAAACCCCCACACAATGAACAAATTGATTTCTTACACTATGATCACATACATCATGCATACACACGAGGGGGGGGGGGGAACCCAAACAGAATAAAATCATATACGCATATAACCATATAGATCAATTTTTTATAGAAAATAATCCCAACAAAATTAAACGAAACCATACGGCTGTACATGACACCAAACAACCGAAAAACTTACCCTAGGTTCTTTTGTCGTGGTCGGCCATGGAAAAGGCGACGATGAGCTGTCGAGTAAGTAACTAGGAAGATTGAGAGAGAACATTGACCCAAAAAGGAGATATACATACATATATATATATATATATATATATATATAGAGAGAGAGAGAGAGAGAGAGAGAGAGAGAGGAAAAGAAGAAGAAATTTGCATTTGAAGACAGAAAGTAGTACTGGAAAAGAGATAGACATGGATTTGAGAAATGGGGAAGCGTTCCGGTCGGAGGGGGAAGAGAGGAATGAGCTAGCCAGGTAAAGAAGGAAAAAAAATTAGGTTTTTATTTTGTAGTGAAAAGAGAGAAGAAAGATAAGAGAGAGATGAGGAGAGAAAAATGAGAATGGATATGGAGAATTTTTACCTTTATTTGTTTTGATTTTGTTGACGGGAGAATAAAGTGAGGTGGTATTTATTTTATTTTATTCAACTTGTCTCGATGTAGGAGATATTGAATCCATGCCATTGATCAAGGCTTTAGGGAAATTATCTTATCGGGGACCAAAGACGCCTAGCTTCTCGAATTACGACAGCCTCCCACTCTCCCTTTGTTTTCCTCTTATTCATGTGCATGTGCTTAGGTGCACAGTATTAAATTTAATGTCTTGACAGGCACTTGACCAGCAATTTGTCAACTATTATTATTATTTTCTTTAGCAAAAAAATTAAAAGTAAATAGCTAAATATTTGTAGTGATATTTTTTGAGATCTAAGTCCCTCACTATTAATTATTGGTGAGCAAAAAAATTTACCAAATTATTAATATAAAAGCCAAACATAAACGAAGAAATTAGGGTTTGCCGCCCCTAATTTGCCATGCTAGTGGCCTGGTATTGAGACTTGGCAATGTATATGGAGGGTATATATAAGGTATATCACATGAAGGAGAAGTAATCAATTATCTCCGCAAACAAACATGTATAGACAAATTAACCACCATTTATTTCATAGCTCTGGTCTTGCATATTAATTGTAGCTTGCAGCTAGAGTATATATTACAAGAAAGTAGATATTCCCCATAAGATATTCATTATTCAAGGTTGCTTTCAAGCTCATGTCATCATCTGATTGCCAACTTGCCACTAAAACAACTTGACTGGCACAAGATTAAGAGGTGTTTTCTTGCTGGTAGTAAGGCTAAGACAAAGCGACTCTTCCATGTTAATATCTTCCTCCTTCATCCCAGGCGGCAATTTCCAATCGAAACAATACAAAAGATTCGCCAGTGCAAGTACAATGGTTGATGTTGCCATATACATCCCAGGACAACCTCTTCGGCCAGCTCCAAATGGCAAGAACTCAAAGTTTTGCCCTTTATAATCAACTGAACTATCAATGAACCTTTCGGGGATGAACTCTTCTGGGTTCTTCCAGTATTGGGGATCTCGTCCAATTGCCCATGCATTAACTTGCATGATTGATTGAGCGTTAATGTCATAACCGTTGAGCTTGAAGGGTGCCATGGTTTGTCTTGGGAGAAGTAGAGTGGCTGGAGGGTGCAACCTAAAAGTTTCTTTTATTATCATCTTGATGTATGGAAGGTGATCTGTGTCAATTTCAGTGACTCTTCCATTGTTTCCTACGATTTTTCTAACTTCATCTTGTGCTCTCTTCATCACTTTTGGGCTCCTAACAAGCTCTGTCATTGCCCATATCATGGTAATTGCACCAGTGTCAACTCCCCCTAAGAAGAGATTCTAATGATAGAAAAAATATTGCATTTAGCAAATGAAAACCTCAATTAATTCATAAGTATAAACCTTGAAGTCGAGAAAATGGAATTAATAGCCATGGGGGAAGAGATAGGAAGTACTGGGTTTATTTGGTTAGCAGGAATTTAAATTAGAATTTTTTTAGAGATGTTGGTTATTGAGTTTCGTGATAGTAGTTGGAAAATTTGTACAAAATAAATTGTTTGAAATATATTTGAAAAATGCAATTAAGGGAATGTTTAGATATAATTCTCATCTCATATCATATCTCATTTCCTTCACAAACATCTCTAAAGCACAAATACAATCAAATTAATCATTACAAATTTTTAAAACTAATTATTACAATTTTTTCAAACAAAAAACAATTAATTCTAACCTTTTTAATTTTCAAAATAAACTATATTCTAACAATATTTTAATTTTATAATATTTTTTATTTAATTTTATCTTTCTTCTTTCTCAAAATCCAAAAAATGCTTAATTCAAACTATCTTATTGTTATTCATAAACCATATTACTATTATTCATAAAATTCTCATTTTATCTAATTCCACAACCATCTCTTAAGACTACGTTTTGATGTTGATGATATAATTTCAGATAATCTGTTGATAGTTGATTAAAAGTAACGAATGGTAGTACAAATTGTTAAAATTTTTTACTAGAGTTGAAAATTTGTTTAAATATAATATTTTTAGGATTTTGTTGTTTTTAAATTTTTTTTATTGTTATTTTTGTGCTTTTTGCTTTTCACTTAAATCTAAGTAAATCATTGCATAAAAAGTTGAAATAGAATTTTTTATAACTCGAAAGATGGTTGAATTGAACTAAAAAAATAAAAAAAAAATGAAAAAAAAAAAAAACTGTTAACAAGTCAAAGACCAATTACCAAGAGGACTGCCTTAATGTTTGCTTTAGAGAAGTGAGCAGCATCAACCTTGGTTTGCTCCCTCTCTATTTTCAACAGCACATCAATAATGTCTTCATGCTCTGGTTTTGTTCTGTCGGGCTTGAGATGAAGATCAATCACCTGTTGGAAAAAATCATCTAACTCATGGAAAATCCTTTCCAACCTTTCAACTCTACCAGAGAGCCTGTCCACAATCCACCCCACGTATGGAACGTACTCAGATGCATTGAAGCTCCCCAGCATGGCTTCAGCATCATGAACAACTTCTTGAAACCTTTCATTATCTAAATCACTCCCACGGAAACTCTTACCAAAAGCAATTCTAAAAATCACATTTGCAGTGAGAGCAAACAACTTCTCAGACAGATCAACAAAAGTTGCAGAAGAAGAAGACTTCCATATTGAATTGATAAGCATATCCACTTCTTCTTCCCTAATGGGTCGATATGACTGCACCCTCTTCACGCTAAAAACTTCAAGAACGCATATTTTCCTTATCTCTCTCCAATATTGGCCATAAGGTGCAAAAGCAATGTCTTGATAATTGTATGTGAGTCTTCTGGCAGTGTCTAAGGGCGGTCTACTGCAACAGTCAAGATCATGAACTTTTAAGACCTCTCGGGCAGCCTCAGCAGAAGATATGACAATATTTGAGATCCTGCCAAGCTTAATCAACATCACAGGACCATACTTTTTGGAGAGTCTCGAGAAAGATTGGTGACGCAATTTACCAAGTTGATGCAAGTTACCAATAATGGGAAGCTTTGGAGGGCTTGGTGGTGGATGCAGCTGCTTGTTTTGCCTTTGAGCTGCATGCTTCTTTTTCATGAGCAGCAGCAGAGGAAGACATATCAGAAGAGCAATCCACAAGAATATGGCATAAAGAGTCATTGTTGAAGCTCGATCTTTTGTGTTCAACCAAGCTTCTTAGCTCTGAAATTGTTCTTCACCCCTGATTTGAATATATATCAGGAAAGCGAGAAAAAAATGTTCCCTTTTTGTTCACATTAGCTAGGCTGGCCTAGGCCTTGTCGCATTCGTAATACCTAATTGGATATCTATTTCGTAACTTGCACCCTTTCCAGACTGTATGACATTTGAAATGTAATATCTATCTATCTGGGTTTGGCTTGCATCCATTATGTGCCAAAAGAACACGACATTTCCTCTTAAAGAATTAATGATCATGATTGTTTGTTAATAACCTCACTTAATAACTTTTATCTCTTATATGTCGAACACAATTCATTTCCTCTAAATATTTGATCATTAAATATAATAGTTTGTATCAAATATATTTATATGTTTAGATTTTATAATATTTATAATAAATAATATATTATATACCAGCACGTAATAAATAACCTAACAAATATCAGTGCATTCTCATTAAAAAATTTTAATTTATTTTTAAGAAAATTTTTACAAAGCATTTATATAAGTAACGCTAAGTATATTTTAGAGTGTATAAATTTTACATATTTAAAAAAAAAAAAACGAGTTTTAAAATTAAAGATATAATTTTTTAAATAAATCTCAAATTTATTTTTTTTTAAATGCAAGATTTATATATTTCAAAATTAAAATTACAAATATCATTTATGAAATTAGAGGGAGATGTACTATGTTGGGCACTTCATATATTAAGTGACAATATAAAAAATTTTGAATTGACTGAAATGAGTGAAGTGCCCACTGAGAGAAAAGAAAATAGATAAGAATTTGAAGGGCTACGATTGCTTATTTATACCCAATTATTGCCATTAATTCTTTAACAAGAGATTTCCGTTTTTTTTTTTGGCATAGGAGGCTAGCTATAACCTCTATCTGGAGTCATGGGTAAGTCATGGGCAATATAAAAAATGAAAAGAAATATTTAAATTAGTAAAATATGTAAATATCGTATTCTTATTTATTTATTTTATATTTTAAGTAAATCTAAAAAAATAATAAGCAAGAGTGTGCTTAGAACGATGGAATTTTAGATGAGTGGATCTTTTAGTAATTTTATTCTAGATCTTTTCCTTAATTATTATCCTAGCTTCTTGGTATCCTAAAAGCCGAAAGGTTGTGCAGCTCTCAGCAATGCGTACACTGCCAAGTGGCAAACATGCATGCATGTGTGAGCTGTAATTTTTACTCAAATTCGTCATCAATGATCAGTTACGTACATCTATTGTTCTCCTCTTATTTGGGTTAACAGGACCAACTCAGGGCCGACTGATCTATACAAGTCACGACAACTCAAGACATACCCTTAACACTTCTATTCATTTCTAAACGTACTGTGTCCACTCAGAGCTCAGAGCTAGGGCCACTGTCAAAAAAAGAAATTATTAATTGGTCACGCAACTTTTTTGTCTTCATACAGATGATTTGATCTGACATATCAATTTGTCACTTTCGAATTAATCGTTTTTTCGTACATACTGGAGTCAGCTAGGAGCTAATATATTTTAATTTTTTATTTAATAATCAATTAAATATTTTCTAATAATACAATAATTTTCTTATAAACTATATTAAAAAATACATATAAAAAAATATAAAATTAACTAGCGATTGCTTCCTGCCAATAAGACTAGAGAGCCACCCATTTTGTTTTTAGAAATGACATCAGTGTGCTGGGATTTAAAATTGGACAATGATAGGGATCTTACTGGGATCCCGTTGTCCATTCTGTTAGTTTTTTTTTAAAGTATTTTTTTAATATTTTTTAGAAAAAATTTACAATATTATTAAACACTTTTTTTTTAATTACTAAGTTATAAAAGAAAATAAAAACAAAAAAACCTTGGAGCGGGATCCCTATATTTTTTTTAAAGATTTGAAGATCTTATAGAATCTTTGTAAGTATTTAAATTTATTGCTCACATGGAACTAATACGTCGTTGGACCACCTAAAGTTCTTTCTTGCTTTTTTATTCTCTCTTTTCGACAATGCTTTGGGTCAAAAATTTATACAATATCTCTATATTAATAAGCGGCAATAAGCATGCCAGAGTTGTATAACTCTTTTTTGCCAATTTTGCCCCTACCTTTTTATTTTTCTTCCATCTGTCTCTCAAGTATGTTCTTGGATAATTCTAATCCTACTTTATATTTATTTTCCCTTTCTACCCTTTTGCCATTCTTATTACTGATTTAATCGTCTATTTACACTTTCTGGAATACCTCCATTCCACTAGCTTTAATTTCTGGAATACCTCTTTCCTCTCACTTCCACAACCTTCTTATTTTGTTTATATCCTGTTCTATTTACCACTTGACTCACTTTTTCGAAGATATATTGCCACCTCCATGTTTCAATGTCTTCTAATGAGAGATGATTTTTGCTTCAACTTCTGCTTCTGCACTGCCAACTGCCTACATTGTCTTTTACATTTATGAACTACTCACTGCTTTCCACCGCCTTCTTGCAGATCAATCCCTTCCACCGTTTCGTATTTTGTTTCAATCAGATTTCAACTCTATAAATTTTATCCTCTGCTCTATCAAACTATCACGTCTACCTCTACTCCTACGCTCTAGGTAAGTGCCTTTTGATTGTACCACCTCGATAGCACCTCCATGGGAAGCCAAACACCCAACCACGATGCATCCCAAATGTAGAAGAGGCAGAGTCTCCTTTCAGATGCTGGTTTCTTACATGATTCTGAAGAGTATCAAATTCCGCGAGGAAAAATATCCTAAATTGGTAATTCCTGAATCGCTACCCAGGAAAAATTTCCTCATAGTCAATCCATTTTGTTGGTGATACTTTACTTTTTGCTGGGTCTGAATCCATGGGTTGTACGAGTTGCCCTTCCTCCATCGACATACCAACATTTCTCATACTGATGTGACTAATCCTTGCATAAATCATGCAGTTTTGTTTTTCTGGCTTTGTGAATCAGACAGAAAATTCCCTAAAAGAATCAAAACAAACAATACAAATGTCCACGACAGCCAAAAAAAAAAAACCAAATAGAATAAAAACCATATATGTATATAACCATATAGATCAATTTTTCAAAGAAAATAACCCCCAACAAAATTAAAGGAAACCATACGGGTGTACATGACACCAAAAAAAAATAAAAAAATTACCCTAAATTCTTTGTCGTGGTCGGCCACGGAGAAGGCGGCGATGAGCTGTCGGGTGAGTAACTGGGGAGATTGAGAGAGAACATTGACCCATAAAGGAGGGAGAGAGAGAGAGAGAGAGAGAGAGAGAGAGAGAGAGAGAGGAAAAAATGGCCTTTGAAGACAGAGAGTAGTACTAGAAAAGAAATATACATGGATTTCAGAAATGGGGTAGCATTCCAGTCGAAGAGGGAAGAGAGGAATGAGTGAGTCAGGTAAACTAGGAAAAAATTAGGTTGTTATTTTGTAGTGGAAAAGAGAGAAGAAAGATCAGAGTGAGATGATGAGAGAAAAATGAGAATGGATATGGAGAATTTTTACCTTTATTTGTTTTGATTTTGTTGATGGGAGGATAAAGTGACATGGTATTTATTTTATTTTATTCAACTTGCCTCGATGCAGGAGATATTGAATCCATGCCATTAATCAAGGCTTTGGGGTAATTATCTTATTAGGGACCAAAGACGCCTTGCTTCTCCCGTTACAATGGCCTCCCACTCTCCCTTTGTTTTCCTCTTGTTCATGTGCATGTGCTTAGGTGCATCAGTATTAAATTTAAACTCTTGACACGCACTTGACCAACAATCTGCCAACTATTATTAATTTATTTTATTTTATTTTATTTGTAGTTATAAAACTAAAAGAGAAATAATATTACAAGAGAAAGAGGATGTTGCAAGAGAAAGAGTTGTTCTTCAATGCAAAACTTGATGCATATACAAGGAAATGATACCTATATATATATGAATACAAAGGGGTAGGTATAGCTTAAATCTCCATTGATGGCTAAAGATAGGTCTTAATTGATGGCTCAATGGTCTTAATTAGTGGTTATGTATGGTTATACAAATAAGTTTATAACACTTCCCCTTTGGATAACCATACATAAAGAATATGCATCATTAAGATCTTGTCAAGGAAAAACCCAGTGGGAAAAAACCAATGGCGAAAGAAAAGAGTACAACATTCATGTGTACTGCTCAGTGCTTTAAGATTGCCTCATTAAAACCTTGCAAAGGAAAACTCAGTAGGATAAAACCTTAGCGAAGGAAAAAGAGTACAATCAGCACAAGTTTTCAAGACATTTACTCCCCCTGAAAAGTGCATGACAGTAGGTCTTCAAGTTTTCGCATTCCAATGTTCTGCACAAGCTTCTTAAATGTTGCAGTTGGTAATGCTTTAGTGAATAAATCTGCCAGATTATCACTTGATCGTATCTGCTTGACATTAATTTCACTTTTCTCCTGAAATTCATGGGTATAAAAGAATTTAGGTGAAATATGTTTGGTTCTATCACCTTTGATATATCCTCCCCTAATTTGAGTACTACAAGCAGCATTATCTTCGTATAAAATTGTTGGACTATCATTAATCACTAGAAGACTACACTTTTCTTGAATAGGTTGAATCACTGATCTTAGCCAAATACATTCTCGACTTGCCTCATAAATTGCAATGATCTCTGAGTGATTTGAAGAGGTACAGATAGTGTTTGCTTGACAGATCTCTATAATATAGTAGAATTTTCATAAGTAAATACATATCCAGTTTGAGATCTACCTCTGTGTGGATCTGAAAGATAACCTGCATCCGCATATCCAACTAATTGTGGACTTGATCCATGTTGATAAAATAATCCCATATCAACCGTATCTCAGAGGTATCGAAGGACATGTTTAATGCCATCCAATGTCTTCGAGTTGGTGCGGAACTATATCTTGCAAGTAAATTAACTGAAAATGCAATATCAGGCCAAGTGCAATTTGCAAGATATATCAGGGCTTCAATTGCACTGAGATAAGATATTTCAGGACCAAGATTTTCTTCATCATCTTCACAAGGACGAAATGGATTTTCCTGCACATTAAGTGATCGAACAACCATTGGAGTACTCAGAGGATGAGTTTTGTCCATTTAAAAGTGCTTCAAGACTTTCTCAGTATAATTTGATTGATGAATGAGAATTCCATTTTGCAAATGTTCGAGCTGCAGGCCGAGACAAAATTTCGTTTTGCCAAGATCTTTCATTTCAAATTCATTCTTTAAATATGTAGTGGTTCTTCTGATCTCTTTAGGAGTTCCAACAAGATTTAGATCATCAACATAAACCGCAATAATAACAAATCCGGAGTCTGATTTCTTAATAAAAACACATGAGCATATTGGATTATTTTCAAATCTTTCTTTTAATAAATATTCGCTAAGAAGTTTATACCACATGCGTCCGGATTGTTTTAACCCATATAAAGATCTTTGAAGTTTAATAGAATACATTTTTCTGGATGCACTCAGATTAGAAGCTTCAGGCATTTTATATCCTTCAAAGATTTTCATATATATGTCATGATCCAATGATCTATATAAATATGCAGTGACCACATCCATTAACTGCATATCCAATCTTTTTGTAACTACCAAACTAATCAAAAATCTGAATATGACTGCATCCATAACAGGAGAGTATTTTTCCTCATAATCAATCCCTGGTTTATGCAGGAAACCTTGTGCAACAAGTCGCGCTTTATATCACACAATTTCATTGCTCTCATTACGCTTACGTATAAATACCCATTTATATTCAACAGGCATTACACCCTTTGCTATTTGTACAATTGGTCCAAAGACCTCTCGCTTTGTTAGCGAGTTTAATTCAGCTTTAATAGCTGATTTCCATTTTGGCCAGTCATTTCTACGTCGACATTTTTCGACAGTTCTTGACTCAATTTCTTCATTACTTCTGGTAATGTCAAGGACCATTTTATATGTAAATATGTTCTCGACAACAGTTTTATTTCTATCCAAAATTTCTCCAGTACTCATGAAATGTATTGAGATCTCGTTATTTTCATGTACATGTCCCTCTTCAAGGGAAGACATTTAATTAAATACCTCTTCAGGAGGTTCTTTTTCAGGAGATTTTTAGGAGATTTAGTTTCTTCAGGAGTATCAATTACTCTTATGGCCTGTGTTGTGTGTATGGATCGTTCAGGAGTACCAAATTTATTTTGTATTTTTCTCTTCTGAGGAATTTTGTCCTTTGCATTAATAGGTCGTCCACGCTTCAGGCATATCTTAGACTCACCTATTGCTGTTTTGGCAACTTGTCCTTCAGGGACTGCAATCCTTGCTGGAACATTAACAGTAGGAATATATGATTTTACCATACCTTTAGTGTCAGTAAATACGTCCGGTAATTGATTTGCAACACTTTGCAAATGAATAATCTTTTGAACCTCTAGTTTACATTCATTTGTACGAGGATCAAATTGGTAAAGGGTTTTATTTTTCCAAGTAATTTACTGTCGTTCTTCAGGCACCAACTTCTCATTACCCAATGTTGGAAAAATGGATTCGTCAAAATGACAATCCTCAAAATGTGCCTTAAACATATCCTCTGTAAGAGGCTCAAGGTATCTAATAATAGATGGAGAATCAAACCCAACATATATCCCAAGTCTACGTTAAGAACCCATCTTTGTATGTTGTGGAGGTGCAATTGGAACATATACCGTACATTCAAAAATACGAAGATGAGAAATATTTTGTTGTTGACCAAATGTAAGCTGTAATGGAGAATATTTGTGATATGCTGATGGCCTAACTCGAATCAACGATGCTGCATGAAGTATAGCATGTCCCCAGGAAGTAATAGAAAGTTTTGATTTCATAAGTAAAGGTCTAGCAATTAACTGAAGCCTTTTAATTAATGATTCAGCTAAACCATTTTGAGTGTGTGTGTGGGCAACTGGATGTTCAATATCTATTCCTATTGACATGCAATAGTTATCAAAACTTGAGATATAAATTCACCTGCATTATCCAATTGAATAGTTTTAATTAGATAGTCAGGAAAATGTGCTCGTAGTTTAATTATTTGATCAAGAAGTTTAAAAAATATAATATTTTTAGTGGAAAGTAGACAAACATGTGACCATCAACTTGATACATCAATTAAAACAATAAAGTATCTGAATGGTCCACTTGATGGTTGAATAGGCCCACATATATCCCATGAATCCTTTTTAAAAATGACGGAAATTCAAAAACAACCTTTGAGATAGATGGTTTGATAATCAATTTACCCTAAGAACATGTAGAGCATGGATATTCTTTAAGTAAGATAATCTTCTGATTCTTTAGGGGATGCCCATACGAATTATCAATTATTCGTCTCATCATTATTGATCCCGAATGTCCAAGGCGATCATGCCAAGTCATAAATACTTTGGGGTCAATGCACTTCTGGTACATTATCACATGTGATTCGATTGTTCTCATTTCTGTATAATACAATCCAGATGAGAGAGCAGACAGTTTTTCTAATATGAGTTTCTGGCTTGAAATTATTTTAATAATGAGAATATGCTCTTTATTGTCTTCGTTGGTGGTTTCAATATGACAACCATTACGACGTATATCCTTAAAACCCAATAAATTTCTTCTGGATCGTGAAGAAAATAGAACATCATCAATACAAAATTTGGTGCCATTAAGCAACACAAAATAAGCTCTTCCGGAGCGTTCAATTAGATTAGATGAACCAGATATGGTATGAATGTAGGTTTTACTCAATGTTAGATTTTGAAAATATTTTTTATCCTTAAGAATTGTGTGAGTTGTAGCTCTGTTAGCCAAACATACATCTCTATTATTCATTTTAAAGATAAAAAGTTCATCAGTAAGACTCATGATTCTACAAAATATATAAAACTTTTATTACTACAAAATATAAAAAATATAAAAAATATTTACAATAATATAAAGAAAATACATTAATTAAAAAAGAACACTCTCTCATCACCAATCAAATGATCAACTCTACCACTAGAATTTTCAAAGAAATCAGAAACATCAAGGCTTGTAATATCTTCTCCATCTATAGAAACTAAAGCATCTGATGGTTCAGCAAAATTTATTTCAAACTTTTTTATCTTTTCTTTTATAGAAGTTTGGTATAGGTCAACCAAGTGCTTAGCTGTATGATAAGTACGAGACCAATGTCCAGTCATACCACATCTATAGCATCCATCTTCATCTTTTTTAAAAATTTGTTTTGAAGACCTTTACCCTTCTCTGAGTTGAACCACTTCTAGTGGTACGGTGTATATCTACTATTATCCCTTTTAGTGTGGTTGTTTCTAGAACCTTCATTTCTATAATTTTTCCTACCACGTCCACGCCCTCGGTTTCTTTGAAAAGATGCACCATTCGCTTCTGGGAATGCTGTAAATCTAGTACCATTCACTTCAAGGAATGATATAGAACCAGTAGGACGTGACTGATGATTTCTTAACAAAAACTCATTATTTTACTCAGCTACTAAAAGACAATATATAAGTTCAGAATATTTTTTAAACTTTTGCTCTCGATATTGCTGCTGCAGGAGCACATTCGATGCATGAAAAGTAGTATATGTCTTCTCTAACAAGTCATCATCAGTGACTTTTTCACCACATAATTTTAATAGTGAGCTAATTTTAAAGAATGCAGAGTTATACTCACTAACACTCTTGAAATCTTGTAACCTCAAGTGCATCCAATCATAACGAGCTTTTGGGAGGATTACAGTTTTCTGGTGCTTATATCTCTCCCTTAAATCATTCCACAAAATATGGGGATCTTTCACCGTGAGATACTCAGTTTTTAATTCTTCATGAAGATGGTGCCGAAGGAAAATCATTACCTTAGCACGGTTCTGCCGGGACCCTTGATTTCCTTTTTTAATTGTATCTCCCAGATTCATTGCTTCTAGATGGATCTCAGCATCAAGGATCTAAGATAAATAATTTTTTCCAGAAATGTCAAGAGCAACGAATTCCAATTTTGTAAGATTTGACATTTTCTACATATATAAATCAGGAACATAAGTATGTTTATATTTGTAAATAAGAAATACATTCACAAAATCATAAGAATAAATATAGAGTTTCATCAAGTAATAATAAGTAATGTAACATTTCATATTTTCATTTTGGGAACTACAAATAATATATTGAAAAACTTACTTGAAATAGAAGATTACTAGCTTTAAAATCGTCAGAACCTTCTTGCTGATAACGTGTTATAAAACTAAAAGAGAAATAATATTGCAAGAGAAAGAGTTGTTCTTCAATGCAAAACTTGATGCATATACAAGGAAATGATACCCATATATATAGGAGTACAAAGGGGTAGGTATAGCTTAAGTCTCCATTGATGGATAAAGATAGGTTTTAATTAATGGCTCATGGTCTTAATTAGTGGCTATGTATGGTTATACAAATAAGTTTATAATAGTAGTGATATTTTTTGAGATCTAAGTCCCTCACTTTATTAATTTTTTGTGAGCAAAAAAAATTTAAACATTAAGTTAATATTTGTGGTGAAAGTTTTTGAGATCTCAGCCACTCACTTTATTAAATATTTGATATCATTTTATAATTTAAGTACAATGGTAAAATTAATTTTTTCTATCTTTTTATAATTATAAAATTTACCAAATTATTAATATGTAAACTAATTTAGAAAAGCATAATAAACTACTCCCATCCCATCAACCTGCCAAGACGCCTCCACATACTTTGGGTTTTTTTTTTTTTTACTTGATAGTTAAATAAATATTTTTTAATGAATTTAAGAGTTTTTTTTAAAGTATTTAATGAATTTTAAAAAATATATTTGAAATAAAAAAACAAAAAAGAGATAAAAATATTTTGCCTATTCAATAAGCGTTTCGGTGGATTTCCTCTGCGGGAGTAGCAGCATCCAACCAAAAATCACCACATTCAGTCAAACAGGGCCAAAAATGTAAAAAATGCGAATATAATCAAGCACGAACAAATTGACAACGCATAAGTATATAAATTGTGGATCCCACGTGTAACAAAATTTTGAGTCAAAATGAATTTAGTAATTTGAGAGTTGGGTATTTATATATTTGATTTAGTTTAAAATTAGAATAAATTAAGTTGATATCAACTGAGTCTTACAATCAAACGGGACAAGTGAGCACGAACAAATTGACAATGCATAGGTCTACAAATAAAATTATAACTTAATTGTATGTTAAAGTGAGTTGATGGTTGGAGATGTAATGAAAAGGAAAATGAAGACTTTGGAAAATGTAATCAAATAGTTAACACTTAATTATATGAGATGAGTTAAAATGAAATTAAAAAATTGAATAAAATATAGTTTGAATATTATTTCTTATTTTTATTATTATTTTAAGAATTGAAAAAATTGAATTGTTTATTATATTTTATGTGTGAATTTGAAAAAAATGTAATGATGAAATAAGATGAAGAAAAAACACTTTCAATATCGAAACGAAAACTTAATATTGTAGTTTAGATTTTTAACATTGAAACATTATATGTTTATTCTATAAATAACTAATGTACAATATACACATTTAACTCTAACTATTAAGAGTAATAATAATAGGTGAGATGGTATAATTACAAATTTTCATAAGGAATTAAATTATAATTTGTTAATATTTTTAAAATATAATATGTCATTATTAATATTTTATTCTGAAAATCAATTAGTTTTTTCATTTTTGTTATTTCTTATAGTATCTTTGAGAAATGAAATAAATTATTAAAAAAATTCAAAATTTTAATAAACTTTTTTGCAATTGGTCATTTGTATTGTGGTTAAAAAAATTAATAAAATTGTTTGCAGTTAACAAAAATGTCACTGAAACAAAACCATTTTTTTACGTAAATAAAATTTTACCTGTGTTTAACTAAGATGCTTTAGACCACATGCATACGTTGCTCTTGTTGTGTGTGATATTCCTTATGCCTTAAGGATAACGACAGATCTTGTAGAACATGCAGGCGAGGTAAAATCTATACATTTAAATACGTTTAAAAAATTTAATACATTACCTCTTTATATGTTTTCATCATTACAGAAACATCTCCCATATCTCGAGGATGTTGCAAACAAAATTCGAGATAGTGAATAGATCATAGTTTTGGACACACACATAAACGAATCTGGAAGATTGTGCAAAAATAAGCTTAATGTATTGTCTGTCAACATTGTGCTAGAAAGAGTAGGATGACTGTTTCAGACCTTTTTTAAAAAACTTTCAATTATTGTAATGTATAAGTACAAAGTATTTATGTGTAGTTGTAAATATGTTTCATGTGGAAGTTCTATGTTATGGTTATGGATATTTTGCAGATAATATGTGTAATGTTGTGAGCAGGAGAAAAGTGTTAAAATATACATGAAATTCTACCCGTTTATAGTTAAAATCGGAAATGTTGGAGTTATGAGACAGAAAAATATCAACTAGGTACATGTGCATCACACGTGATGCCTTACTAGTGGATATATAGATATATAGATACTTGTAGTGGGGCAATGTATGAGACACGTTTACCAAGTTGAATTAAAAATAAGTTGTTGAAAAATATAAACATGCTCTATATAACATAGTACTATTGTGCTCTCAACCCATGCATAGCAGAAGCCAAGTGACATCATTGCGTACCATGAACCAGCATCGTACAAACCACTGTTGATTTTCAGTCTTACTTGGTACCCGTTGTCACCCTCACGCTATCTCAGTATGTACACGTAGAGCTCCCACCATTTCATCACTCTGTGTTCTCTCATCTCTCTCTCTCTCTCCCTCTCTCGCACAACTGCTCAGTTCGACAACATCTTTGCCGCACCATGCAAATCCACCGAGTCTCTCTTCCTCAGTAAAACCCATGTTGCGTAGCTTCTTACACGGGTGAGTCTCTATTTCAGTCTCACCATTACTCTCTTTTCACTAGTGTTGACAAATAGAAAAAGAGAAGTTATAGTGCAGCTTTCGGCAACCTTGTACATACACAATCTACTTATTTGTCTTTAGCTTGAAAGTCATTTACGTAAAAATTACGTAGATAGTGATTTATGTTAGTTGATCCCTCATAAAGCTTTTATTTAGGCTCAGTTTTAATAATCCAAAAACTTTATTTTTACAAAAAATATTTTTAAAGATTTAAATTATGTCTTAAGTATTTTTTTTTTTTTTTACAATTTAGTTTCAGAAGTGAATTGTAACTGTGTAATTTTCTTTTAAACGCTTTATTTTTTTATTAAGTCTATTAAATAAAATTTGGTCGTTTACTTTAATGTAATACTCGAAGAAGTTTTGTGGATATTGAGGAATTTAGAAATTAATGATATTTTTGGGTTAGAGAAATTTAAGTTTTTGAGAAATTATAAGAAACAATTTGAGTATTTCAGGTGCGATTATAAGTTACATACTCAATTGGAGATTTATATAAGTTATATTATTTTCTATAAGTGACGATTGATTATTCGTTTGGCATTGTTGTGAGGAATTTTTGAAAGACTAAGAAGTTCAAGTAACTAGGATTCCTATACTAGACTTTGAATAAAAATAAAATGAACTGAGGTTGCTTTACTAAAATGTGCATTATATGTTATGAAAATAAATATGAAAACAACGTTAGTTATTTGTTCAAAATCATTCACGAACTTTGACGAAAGAGAAAGCATTTTTGCAATAACTGGTGTAGACATGACCTTATTTTTTGACATTTTATTTCTAAACTATGCAAAAGAGAGTGAATAAGAAATTTTGTGTATAAATTATATTTTTGTAACCTGATTCTATTTTTTTCTGAATTCTAATATGATTTCTCGAAACTTTTGGCATGACATTTTGAATCTGGATATGGTTTGTGAATGGTGATCTTTTTTACCTACCACATGTGCTAATAGTTGTTTCTATTTGGGTTGATACCACCTGTTCTGTTTCTGGTGCACCCACTTTGTAAACAAAGTGATTTTTCTAGTAGTCTTTTCTGCGTGCACACTCTGTGCTCCTAGACTAAATATGAGGAAGATTCACATTCTATTTCTGCTCAATTAGCTACCAGGGTTTGTATAACCCTACCACGGAGTTAAACATAGCCTTTGATGTGACATGATATTCTGGTATGATGGTGGTTAGTTTTGCTACGCTAAAACAATTTTGAATAAGAATATGTTTTAACTTTCGCTCTAATATTTTTTATAACATATTTTGATTCTGCATTTTGACCATATAAATATTTTGTTCTGCATTTTAAACTTTGTAAATGCTCATATTTACACACTGGTATATATTCTCTACTTATTGAGTTGTTGATAACTCACTCCATTATCTCCACAAAATTTTTCAAATAATCTTGATGGTTCAACTGCAGACTAGGAGTAGGCAATATTAGAGATGTTTGATGATCATAGAGGAATAAGTTCCCGATGGTAAAAGTACTTATTTGAGTCATAGTTAGTAAATTGATTTTTTTTGGTTATTTTGATATGTTGAGTTAAGAATATTTTTCTAGTCTTTGGAGAATTTTTAATTTATTTTATTGAGAATTTATTTGTTGTCACTACGAAGGAACATGGATTTTTGGTTTGAGTGAATGAACTAATATTGTATGGAGTTTTTTCTAGATTTTATACTGTGATATTGGTGTTGATATTAAGTAATAAGAGATAACCTTCTAGATCTCCAGGACCGGGGCGTTACAAATGTATATGGAGGGTATATATAAGATATATTACATGAAGGAGAAGTAATCAATTATCTCCGCAAAGACTTCTTAGGCGCCATTTATTACAGAAATTACCTAACTTTCCATGTGCGGAGTAAGTATCAATGTTGACAATCAATATGTACTGGATCGTGTGGCTGTCCCTCGATTTACTTCAAACCAAACTAGGTAACACACACAACTCGAATCTCACCCAAACTGACTACTAGAGCCTGCTCGATTATTCAAATTGATTGAGATGATCATACTCAAGTCTCAAGTCCCACAATCCTGGTGGTAAAGCCAAACATAAAGGAAGGAATTAGGGTTTGCTGCCATTAATTTGCCATGCTAGTGGCCTGGTATTGAGACTTGGCAATGTATATGGAGGGTATATATAAGATATATCACGTGAAGGAGAAGTAATCAATTATCTCTACAAACAAACATGCATAGACTAATTAATCGCCATTTATTTGATAGCACTAGTCTTGCATATTAATTGTAGCTGGCAGCTGGAGTATATATTACAGGAAAGTAGATATTCCCAAGAAGATATTCATTATTCATGGTTGCTTTCAAGCTCATGTCATCATCTGATTGCCAACTTGCTACTAAAACAACTTGACTGGCACAAGATTAAGAGGTGTTTTCTTGCTGGTAGTAAGGCTAAGACCAAGCGACTCTTCCATGTTAATATCTTCCTCCTTCATCCCAGGCGACAATTTCCAATCGAAACAATACAAAAGATTCGCCAGTGCAAGCTCAATGGTTGATGTTGCCATATATATCCCAAGACAACCTCTTCGGCCAGCTCCAAATGGAAAGAACTCAAAGTTTTGCCCTTTATAATCAACAGAGCTATCGATGAACCTTTCAGGGATGAACTCTTTTGGGTTCTTCCAGTATTGAGGATCTCGTCCTATTGCCCAAGCATTAACTTGTATGATTGATTGAGGGTTAATGTCATAACCGTTGAGCTGGAAGGGTACCATGGTTTGTCTTGGGAGAAGCGGAGGGGCTAGAGGGTGCAACCTAAAAGTTTCTTTCATTATCATCTTGATGTACGGAAGGTGATCCATGTCACTTTCAGTGACTCTTCCTTTGTTTTCCAACGATTTTTCTGACTTCATCTTGTGCTCGCTTCATTACTTTTGGGCTCCTAACAAGCTCTGCCATTGCCCATATCATGGTAATTGCACTAGTGTCGACTCCACCTAAGAAGAGATTCTGATGATAGAAAAAATATTGCATTTAGCAAATGAAAACCTCAATTAATTCGTAAATATAAACCTTGAAAATGAGAAAATGGAATTAAAATCCATGGGGAAGAGATTGGAAGTGGATTTATTTGGCTAAGAGGAATGAATTTAAAGATAGAATTTTTTAGAGACATAGTTTATTCAGTTTTGTGATAGTTGGAAAATTTGAACAATATAAATTGTTTGAAAGATGTTTGAAAAATGGAATTAAGGGAATGTTTGGAGATAATTCTCATCACATCTTATTTCATTTCATCTCATATCATATCTTATTTTCTTCTCAAACATCACTAAAACACAAATGTTATCAAATTAATCGTTACAAAATTTTCAAACTAATCATTACAATTTTTCCAAACAAAAAAAAAATTAATTCTAACCTTTTAAATTTTCAAAAAAATATATATTAAAAAACTATATTCCAACAATATTTTAACTTTATAATATTTTTTATTTAACTTTATCTTTCTCAAAATCAAAAAAAATACTTAACTCAAACTTTCTCATTGTTATT
Organism: Carya cathayensis; assembly: GCA_011037825.1. Classification (NCBI taxonomy): domain Eukaryota; kingdom Viridiplantae; phylum Streptophyta; class Magnoliopsida; order Fagales; family Juglandaceae; genus Carya; species Carya cathayensis. The sequence goes on from QGSO01000180.1 coordinate 442,351, forward strand.
CATAAACCATATTACTATTATTTACAAAATTTTCATTTTATCTCATTCTACAAACATCACTTAAGACTACGTTTTGATGTTGATGATATAATTTTAGATGATCTATAAATAGTTGTAAAACATAACAATTAGTAGTAAAAATTGTAAGAATTTTTTACTAGAGTAGAAAATTTGTTAAATATAATATTTTTAAGATTTTTTTTTTAATTTTTTAATTTTTACTTTTGTGCTTTTCACTTAAGGCAAAGTAAATCATTGAATATAAACTTAAAATAGAATATTTTTTAACTTGAAAGATGGTTGAATTGAACTGGAAAAAAAAAAAAAAAAACTGAAAAGGATTAACAAATCAAGACCAATTACCAAGAGGACTGCCAAATGTTTGCTTCAGAGAAGTGAGCAACATCAACCTCGGTTTGCTCCCTCTCTATTTTCAACAGCACATCAATAATGTCTTCATGCTCTAGTTTTGTTCTGTCGGGCTTGAGATGAAGATTAATCACTTGTTCGAAAAAATCATCCAACTCATGGAAAATCCTTTCCAGCCTTTCAAGTCTACCAGAGAGCCTGTCCACAATCCACCCCAAGTATGGAACTTACTCAGATGCATTGAAGCTCCCCATCATGGCTTCAGCATCATGAACAACTTCTTGAAACCTTTCATTATCTAAATCACTCCCATGAAAACTCTTACCAAAGGCAATTCTAAAAGTTACATTTGCAGTGAGAGCAAACAGCTTCTCAGATAGATCAACAAAAGTTGTAGAAGAAGAAGACTTCCATATTGAATTGATAAGCATATCCACTTCTTCTTCCCTAATAGATCGATATGACTGCACCCTCTTCACACTAAAAAGTTCAAGAACACATATTTTCCTCATCTCTCTCCAATATTGGCCATAAGGTGCGAAAGCAATGTCTTGATAATTGTATGTGAGTCTTCTGGCAATGTCGAAGGGCGGTCTGCTGCAACAGTCAAGATCATGAACTTTTAAGACCTCTCGGGCAGCCTTAGCAGAAGATATGATAATATTTGAGATCTTGCGAAGCTTAATCAGCATCACAGGACCATACTTTTTGAAAAGTCTCCAGAGAGATTGTTGACGCAATTCACCAAATTGATGCAAGTTACCAATAATGGGAAGCGTTGGAGGGCTTGGTGGTGGATACAACTGCTTGTTTTGCCTTTGAGCTGCATGCTTCTTTTTCATGAGCAGCAGCAGAGGAAGACATATCAGAAGAGCAATCTACAAGAATATGGCATAAAGAGTCATTGTTGAAGCTCAATCTTTTGTGTTCAACCAAGGTTCCTAGCTATGAAATTGTTCTTCACTGCTGATTTGAATATATTTAAGGAAAGCGAGGAAAAATGTGCCCTTTTTGCTCACATTAGCTAGGCCGACGGTGTCGCATTTGTATTATCTAATTGGGATATTTACGGTCATCTAATATTTACGGTCATGTGGAAGTTTGGACCCTATCTTTGAAAAATAAAAAGAAGATATTTATATGTATAGAGTACGTCAAAGATATTTATATGTATAAATATAAAAAATATATTTTTATTTTTATTTAAAAAATATGAATAAATATAAAATTCATATAAAAAAAACTTATTTTTTAATAATAAATCTAACATTGTTCTTTTACGAAAATGAGTCTGGTTGAAAACATTCCAAACTAAGTATTTGATGATCTCATCCTGGATTCACGCTCAAATTATGAGTCGTGATGATTTCTCCAGTTTGAATGGCCCTGGTTTGCAGTTTTAGAAGAGTGTAGAACGATGGGATTTTAGATGGATAATGGTATTTAAATTATACTATATTAATAAATATAATTGGCACAAGAAAATAGAATGAAGAAAAATACTGCTTTTTAGCATTCAAGTTCTTCAATCATCATCAGGCTACATTTACCGTTTGGATAATGCTAGTCTAATGTCAATTTTTAAATATTTTTAAAAATTAAAAAATTTATTAATACATTAATATTTACTTTCTGAATTATTAAATAAAAATAAAAATAATTAAAATTAAAATATAAGAACAGTTTAAATGAAAAGATAAATTCATAGAATAAACTAATATTTTCCTTCCCGTGTTGCAGTATAATCCAACATGCATTGCTTTTGTTGTCAAGTCATGATGGGTGTTGGCAGTACCAATCTACTCAAGGCTGCCACCCAGCACTCGGGGTAGGGGGCCTCTTTTTTAAAAAAGGAAATTATTAATTTGTCACGCCACTTTTTCACCTTATCATGGATGCTATACTGTATATATTGATGCTTTGCTTGACATATCAATTTGTCACATTCGATCCGATTAATATCTTTTTTTGAAATGACATCAATTGCATTAAGATTTAAGATTTGAGTATCTTATCTTAGAATCCTCATAAATAATTAAATTTTCTGTCCACGTGAGACTAATACGTCATTGGAACCACCTAAAATTCTTCTTTGATTCTTTCTTTCTTCCTTCAATTTTCTTTTTTACTCTTTTTGACAATCCTTTGGTAAAAAATACACACACACACACATATATATATATATATATATTAATGTCGTGTTTCATACACTCTTCAGCTAGGTTCTAGGAACTTGAGTCGTCTTAACTAGGCCTATAAAACTCGAATGAAGTTAAAAAAGGACAGCCTAGGGGGCCAGGGGAGCTTCTAATACCAAAGTTAGTAAGGATTTTGAGAATATGGCAAATAAAACACTAAAGTAAAGGGAAATAAGAGCCAGATAGCTTTCCTCGTACCTAGGGATTGGTATTTATATTGGCGTCTGAGAAGAGGGTAGATCCTCTCTGTCCTTGTGAGTCCCTTGTCCCCATCATAACTCTTGGTTCAGTCTCATTAATACGACATGCCTCAGCAGCAGCACTATTAATGCAACGCTTCGCTAAGGCTAGATTGCCATAAATGCGGTGTGCTTCAACAGAGGCACAATTAATGTGGCACGATTCCCCATCTGATGTGGCTATCTTTGTGTCTCTCCTAGTTCATCGATGAAGTAGTGTTAAAGATTGAAGGGCTCCTCTTTGATTCATGTTCACCTATGTTGATAAGTACTCAAAGGTCGGGTGGCCGATACAATCTCCCCGGGTCAATCTGACAGGGATCCTCTCTACTGGGCCTTGGGTTCTACTCCTAACCCACGTGCTCACCCCATCTTGGCCCCATGAGTATGTAGGAAAATCTCCTTACAGTTATCCCGTTAATTTCCATCGGGCAAGGCCGATGAGAATTCAATTTAGTGTCTACTCCCACTATCATACCACTAGCTTCGCACTGAGGGGTGGGTACCAACTTTACTGTTGGGAAAGACTCCTCGATACTTCCCAAATGATGGCCTGGCTCTAGCCTCCGTAGGCGCGCTTTCCGAAGGTGGCGATGGGTAGTGCCCTTCAATCGCATTGGATGACTCTTTACTTTCCTACCGCCTCGCACTACTCACTTCCTAGAAATCAAACCGGCCCCATTCATCTTTTCGCCATGTGTCTCTTCAAAACGGTTGCTCTTTCTCTGGTTTATAAACTAGAAGGGGTTACCGTCTACCTTCATAGTACATTTTTTGGCTAGTTCCTCCTTGCCGAACCTTACCCTCTGCCACTGGCTCTAGAAAGAACTACACAGTCCGTGACTCTTGTGAAGAGCAGCTACACTGGTCCTCCTTTTGTCAGCAACGGCTAGCGCTCGATCGTCTGATGTTGGAGCACATACCTGCCTCCTACCATGTCCCTGACACTGTAACCTTCGAGATTCCAAGTCCAAATGAAGGGGCTGTCGAAGCCCAAGGCCGTTCTTCTAAGGTTGCCCTCTTTCCTACCATGTTCACCAATGGCTTGAGGTTGCCTTTCTCCCAACCGGTACGTGAGGTGCTAGATCTCCATGGCCTGGCTCACTCGCAGCTTCATCCTAACATATGGAGGCACTTGATGACCTTTTATGTTCTCTGGGGACCAGGCCTTACAAAGTACACATCTCGGGTGCGGCAATCTCACCGGCCGTGAGTTCATTCTGACCCACAATGTACTGGATATCCACGGTCACTACTGTAACTTTAAAGCAAAGCAACCCCTGGTTTTTATGGAGATGAAGTATCACAAAGTGAAGGACTGGGTTTCTAGGTTTTTCTTCTCGACTGGCCTCGGGTTGGGGTCCTTTGAGGGCTGTAAGGACAGCTGCAAGTTCCCCATTTGGTCTGTTTAGTGCAAAGTACCAGAAGAAAGGGCCATTCGCTTCTCACCCTCCCCGGCGGATGAGAAGCACATTAGTATTGTAGGAGAGTGGGTGAAGAGTCATGCTGGCAACGTTCGGTCGGAGGTTCTCCTTTCAGAGGAGAACTTACAGATCTTCCTCTCTTTCTACATCGGAGTTAGCCGCAGCCCAAGGGTCATCCTGGCCCACCCAGGCATGCCATTGTCCAGAAGCCGCCTCCACACCCTCTAGTTGCCACTAAAGGAAAGAAGCCCTTTTGGAGGACACAGGGGTGTGTAGCCGTCCTGCACTAGAGGCCTAAGTTCCTGAGGGGCAGGTGCTGGCTATTGTCAAGATTGTGCACCCAGCTGATTTGCTAAGCTCAGTAAGGGTACTTCGCCAGACTATCCCAATTGATGTGGCTATGGACTCCTCTTCCTTGGGGACTTTAGAATCACTGGAGAGGGGCACCTCAGCTGAAGTTTCAACTGAGAGCAGCTTGGTACTGACGACCGGGGGGCTGGCCGCTTTACTACAAAGCGCTTTGGTGGCTGGGGGCCTAGTAGGGGTAGGCACCCACCCGGTGTTGGACTGGCGGTTGCACCTGCCTTGACAGCCTTCTCAGCCGTGGGAGGGCCATTCCTCCACCCCAGGTCGGGGAACAAAGCAACGAGGCCACTGATATTGGCACGGAGATTCTAGAGTTGCTAAGGAGCTTGGACCAGGTCATTGATGGGGTAACCACCATTGACTATAACATCTAGAAGGAGATTGATTGTCCGCCGACAGGTGGGCTCCTTCTGGATGTTGTAGTCAGCAGTGACCCGGAAGGTCTGGGTTTTCCAACTGGGGAAGGAGGGCGATCAGATGCAGCTAAATTTGGTTATCGATCCCTTGGCCCTTTAGCTGGGGATGATGCAGATGACACTCGTTTCGTTCGAGTGGCATCCCGAGGATCCAGCGGAGAAAGCGCTGTCGAGGTCATCCCTCCATTAAGCCAATGGCCCATGGGAGGGCATTGCAAAAAACCAATCGACCAAGCAATCAAGTATCTGTCCAGGATATTCCGTGACGTACACCATTTTCTCTTCCACTTTTCTTCCTTTATCGACTCTTTGAGTATGGCGGCTTACCTTGCTTTTATTTTTTGCTGGCAGGGTTGCTCTTCCTTGGAGACTTTCATCGTAAATAATCAGGTGGCCATAGTGGAGGAAAATCTTACCCTTTATGCAATGAGTCGAATAGCCCTACAAGAATCGCTGGAGCGGGAGCTGGATGCTGCTCATTCAGCTCTGGAGGCAACCAATAAGAAGTTAAGCAAGCTCAAAACCCGCTAAAAGGAACCAAAGAAGAGGGCAAAGAAAGACGCCAGGCTAATAGAGGAGCTAAAGGGGCATGTTGTGGATCTTTAGAAGAACTTCTCAACTGAGGGATAGCAAGTCGTGGACCTTCGGAGGGGTCTTGCTCACGTTAGGGGGGTCGCCTCTTCTTTGTAAAACTAGTTGAAGATGGCCGCACACGTCTGCAAAGAATATCTTTTGGAGAATCTATAGCCGTTCCCTTGGTAGTGCGAGTAGTTCTTAAAAGGCCTTGACTTCAACAAAGTTCCAGTTGAAGAGGATGCTTTCAAGCGTGGTCGCCAATTGGGGATGGATCTAATGCCGGATGCCTTTAAGGAACTTGTCGACTTGCACCTGCTTCTTTCTTTGGCCAGCGCTCCAGAGGATAAGGGTCCCAAGCTGGAACCCAATGTGCCCCGGCCTTAGTTTTTTTTTTCTTTTTTTTTAAGCTTGGACATTACGCGCTTTGTATATACATACCTGAACATTAATGAACACACTTCTTTTTCATTTGCTATGCTTTGTCTATTTGTTTGCTCTAGATTGATCTCGTGCTAATTCTTGACTGATCTCTTGACCGATCTCTTGACTGATTTCTGACTACAACATTACTGATTCCTGACATCCGCTTTACTTTAGTTTCTCTCCCATCAATTCTTGTCTAGCCCACAATGAGAATTTATCTGCTCCACTTCCTTCCTGTTCTGGTCTGTTAGGCTAGGTCGGAGGATGCGCCGTACCCAGTCAGGCACCTCGGCCTTCTTTCCCGGCTAGCCCTTAGGCAGATTTTCACCCCGCTGAGCTTCCAAGCCTTTTCCTATTGTCGAATATGCAGTCATGCCTTCAGTACTTTCCACGTGTCGTCTCCTCAAATCTTTATGATGATAATCGGGTCCCTCGTTTCCCCTGCAATCTTGGGCAAATTTTCAACTTCGGTAATCATAACAAAATTTGACGGTCTCACTATGCATTTAAAGTGCCCCTTGATTCACCCACCATTAACTTTGTCTGTCAATTGCTCTTTCCCACGTCTTTTCATTGGATGCCCATTGCTCAAACTAATTGGATCACGGGGATTGGACCGAGAGAGTAGGCTCCAGCTATTCTAGATTCTAACCGTCACATTTGCCTATAAATAGGGCCTTCCATTCCTCATTTTTTCCATATTCTACTCTATGTTGGTTCCTTTGTCCCTTCTTGTCCTCCCTAGGCTGCTGGGTCTGGGTTTTATGGATATCTCCATGCTTCATCTTTTCTATGCCAAAATGCTTTATTGTTATCCCTTTATTCGACCTCGCAAGCTTGGTTTGCGAATGGTTGCAATATGTTCCTCTTCACTTTGCAGAAATGTATCCTCTTTCTTCATTTTCCTTGTCTCGGGCAGCATGTTCGTACAGAAAAGCATTCTCTTTCTTGCTTGGGGACATTGACGGAGCTCTCTTCGACTTGGTCAAACGACCTTCCCCTTTTTGATGCTCTTAATGTAGAAATCAACTCGGAGATGTTCCGATTCTTGGCGCTTTTTTCTCTCGGTGTTGCTTTTTAGTTGATTTTCTTTCGAGCGACCTCGGGTAGGGTGTAGCCAAAAACTTCCTCACAGCTGCTATTGGTTCGTCTTTGTGATGGAGGTCTCTGGCCGTCGCCTTCCCCAGAGAGTGATGTTTGCCGTCGCTCCCTCGCGACATGTCCCCTGATTGGTTCGATAGGAAGGAACAACTGATGAGGCCGCCGACTCCCAGCTTTTAGTGAGATATGATCTAGTCTGGTTCCTACCCGGTTAGATGGTGCCCTTGGGTGAACGCCCTTGGGGTCGGGGTCCTGAGTTGTACTCTGTTCTTTGTCTTGGAGCTTTTTGGTTGTATCTTGTTGCTCTGCCTTGGAGCTTTATGTTGTATCTTGTTATTTCAATAAAACTTCTATGCCTTTGTATTGTCGGGTTTACACATTCTTCGCATTCTTATCCTTGTGCCTCTGTTGCACTTTGTATTCTTCTTCTTGCTTGGTATTGATAACCTATGACTTACTGTGATTCTGTTGGACATTGGCTCTCTATTTGTAGGATCTTCATTCGTCGGGCACTTTTCTGCCACAGTCCTCTGTCTTGTTGCTAAGGTCGATGCTTTACTTTAGGTGGTCGTCGGACCCACCCAAACTCCATTGGGGAGAGGTCGAGGTACCTCAACCAGCTTGCCTCTTTGATTCCCCTGAGGAGGAACTACTTTGGGTGACGTTGTAAGGTCATCCGCTCTCTCACCATGATGGGAGTTGGGGTAGGTATTCGGGCCACCTGGGGGCCAGGTGGCCTTTGGCTTAGCCCTTCCTCTTGACTCCGTGGAGAGGTAGGTGGTTCGGGTAGTTTCAGACTATGCCCAATCCCGCTAGTTGACATCGCAAGGAAATATAAGATTTGGGTTTGGCTAGAGCTATGCCCACTCTTCTTTCGTAGTGGAGGTCAAGGTAGGTATTCAGGCCACCTGAGGGCTGGACCCGCTCTTTACAGCTGGAGGGGCGGAGTGGGTTTTGGACTAACTCTTCCTCTCCACCTCGGGGAGAGGTAGGTTATTCGAGTAGTTTGAGATTGGACCCACTTTGGCCTGTTGACGCTTGTAAAGAGGGTAACTCCAGCTTCTTTTTTGGGCAGCTGAGGATTGACCCACACTTCACTACATGAAGGATAAAGCAGCCTTAGGCATTACAACCATCCTTTTGGTACCCCGCAGGAAGGTCAATTCGAACAGCAACACAACTGATCACTCTTCACCGCGATGGGAGTCGAGGTAGGTATGGTCGTTGGGGGGCAAGTTTTGCTCTCTACCATAGGAGGTCCCATGGAGAGTTAGGTATTTGTGCAGTTTGTGACTGAACCTACTCCTACTCATTAACATTGTAGGAAAGGTAAGATTTGAGCCAGGCTGGTGCTGGGCCTACTCTTCTTTGTGGCGGAGGTCGGCGTAAGTATTCAGGCCACCCGTGGGCTAAACTCGCTCTCTACCATGAAGCCTCGCATATAGGTAAGTATTCGAGCAGTTTGAGACTGGACCCGCTCTAGCCTATTGACGCACACAAGGGCCGACCTGCACTCTGCCACAAGAAAGGGTTTAAGCAGCCTTGGCCGTTGTGCTCACCCTTTCACAACCTATGGGGAGGTAACTTATTCAGAGATCAATGTTGCGGGTTTTCTATTCACTGCGATGGGGGTCAAGGTAGGTATTCGAGCTGCCTGGGGCTGGACCCACTCTTCACCGATCGATGGAGAGGCTGGTCGGCCTTCGACTTAGCCCTTCCTCTTGACCCCATGTGAGGTAGGTATTTGGGCAGTTTGAGACTAGACTCGCTCCTACCCATTGGCATCACAATGAAGGTAAATGTTGGGTGACAAAGTTGTTGTCCATTGCTAACTTTGTTAAATAGGTCATCTTATTTTTCTAAGCTGAATGTGGCATGGTTTCCTAAAACATAATGAAAACACGACTAAATCCCTTCATTAATCACTGCAAATTTATAGCGTCCGAGAAATTTAAAAAAGAATGAAACTGAAGCGCGGAATTTGATCCTTAGAGTCTCTCCCCGCGATGGCTATCTCTAGCACCCTTCATCTCCCTTCATGTACTCCCTTCCTCCCCCACGAGCCCAGCGGGGTGAGCCACAAGCTAAGGTCTCTATGCGTTTTTGAGTTCTTGGATGTAACACTCGCGTGCCATGACCAACTCCCCTTGAACTTCTCCTAAGCCTCGCAGAGTTGGAAACTTCATTTTGAGGTGGTAAGTCAAGGTGACTACCCGCAGACTGTTGAGGGTGGGTCTACTAATGATAGCGTTGTAGTGAAGGCCCACTAGGGCCTTCACTACAAGGAAATCAACCATGATGATAGCAGTGCAAGTTGCAGTGCTTGCGAGGACTGACAGCATGATTGTCCCCTCAGGATGCACCATATCCCCAAAGAATCCCTTCAGTGGTGTTGGGGCTGGTTGTAGTCGTGCAACGTAAATTTCCATCTGGGTGAAAGCTTCTTAGAATAGAATGTCCGCAGAGCTACCGTTGTTGACAAGAATCCTTCGGGTGGTAGAGTTTGCCATTAGTATGGTTATAACCAGCGCATCGTCATGGGGGTACAACACCCCCTCTTCATCATTCTCCCCAAAGGAGACAATCGGAGCTAGCTCACTTCCTTAGTGCTTGGCTGGGTGGTAGTTTGCTTAGTATAGCTCATGATATCAAGCTCGTTGCGCATGGGCCTTCCTGCTAGAGGATGTGGTGCCTTCACCCGCAAAACCTCTGGAAATAGTCTAAATCTCTCCAAGAGGGGGGCCCTGCCGTGGTGGCGATCGGGGAGGGTTATGTGGCTGCTCTCACACGAGTGGTCGTCTGGGTGGACTTTCTTCCTTCCAACGTTGGTTGCTTCAGTTGAAGATTCTGTCCCTTCTTCCCTGATACTATCTTCGAGGAGGGGAGTGTCGCAGCCCAGCCCGCTCCGCACGATCTCCTTCTTCGCGCCAAGAGCTGCATTGCTCAATATTGTGGGAGGTAGACCTGTGGTATATGTAGCTAATTGCCATTGGTGACTCTGAGCTTTAGCAAAATCCAGCATTTCTAAAATGGCAAAAGACAAACAGTTTGGTTAAAAGGTGGTTCACAGCTACTCTATCTGAAGAAGTTCTCGGTATTGTAGTTGGACTTAGAAGTGCCGCTAAAGTATGGCATGCACTAGTGCATACTTTTGCTTGTTTATCTTCAGATTGAAGTCTTGCTCTCAAGCAAAGACTCACTTCCATCACTCGCGGCTCAAACTCTCTAAGTATATATCTGAGACGTTTCAAAACCATTTGTGATGAGCTAGTAGCCATTGGGAAATCTATACCAGATTATAAAAAATCTTGGTGGCTTCTCTAGGTAAAGACTATGAGGTGTTTACAACCACCATGTTTCGTCCTCCCATCCCTTCTAATCCCAAAGTTGTCACACTTCTGGAAAGTTACAAAGATCGATACAAACCGAATGTACCATCATCCTCACCAATGGTTTTCTATGGCCAAAAATAATACAAGAACAAAAAGAATCAAGGAAAGTCAACTTCCTTCAACTCTAAGGGTCATGGTTTTGCTCAAGGAAATCAGGGACATCAATCTAGTTCAAAGTCTTCTTTTCAACTAGGACACCACTATTTTGTGTTTTCCTATAACGTTCTCAATACATTGTGTGATACCTACTTTCCCAAGAAATACATGTAGAATATCAAGCAACGCATCTTGAGGGGCCACACGTCAATGCATATAGTTCATCCAATAAATCATCGGAACTATTCACATGGATCTGTACAACCTACATTTTGAGTGAAGCATATATTATATGAAAAAGTAAACAATCAATATTTGTTTTTGGTTATTGAGTAAAGCATCGGTAATGTCATTACCCGTTGTTCAAACCATCTTGGGAAATCCATTTCAAGTTTCTGGTTTATATCATTTACTCCCAATTCCTTAAGCACATTAATATGATCACTGAAATTCATGATTACCACAAATATTTTATATTCTTAGAATTTTTTTGAAGTAAATCACAATATTAATTAACAAGTAGGTACAACTTACTTCAAGTGGCTCTCTATCTCAAAGCAATTGTTCAGCACATACCAGTGAGCTTTTTCGAGCTTTCTTCCGCACAAATCATAACCACATGGTGCACCAAGTGGATGTACTTGTTGGAAAAACATAGAAAACTCGTTTCCTTATCTTGTTTAGTCAACATCAAAGCTTCTTTCCTACCGATCAAACCTAATGTCAACTCTATAGAAGTATTTGGAATATAAGGTATGCTACTCATTGTCAATATATGCTTCTACAATTGATCCTTCTAGGCGGCCCTTGTTACCCACTATGCATTTCAGCTTCGCAAGGAATCATTCAATGGAGTACATCCATCTATACTAGATTGGTCCAGCAAGTTGAGCCTCCCGTGGCAAATGAACGGCTAGGTGAACCATGACGCCAAAGAATAATGGTGGGTAAATACTCTCTAGTTTACACAATATTATAGCAATTTCCCATTCCATACAATCCAAAAGTTCAACATTCAAAGTCTTTGCACACATACGTCTTTAAAAAATGCACCCAATTTAGTCAAAGCCCATGCACGTCTCTCATCAAGTACCCATGGATGCCAGCAGGCAAGATACATTGTAAAAATATATGACAATTATGACTTTTTAGTCCAGTAATTTTCCAATCATTTGTTCGTACACACCTTAGTTGACTCAAAGCATAACCGTGAGGTAATTTAATCTTCATTTGTCACTCACAAAATATAGCCCTTTCCTTCCTTAACGATGTATACCACCAAATTGGTATGTAGACAGATGAACCATTTTGTTGCAAGTGCATTTCTGATCTTATTCCCAAGTGCTTCAGATCCTTCCTTGAGTCTAATCTATCCTTTGTTTTGCCTTCAATTGACATCAATGTTCTCAACATGGACTCGCAGATTTTTTTTCAATATGCATAACATCAAGACTATATTACAATTTTAACTTCAACTAGTATAGGAGTCCGAAAAATATACGTTTTTTTTGTCCAATTCAACTCATTCATAGTTTGTTTTCTCTTCCCTTGCATTTTACCAAATTCATTACAATCGACATTTATAAATTGTGCAAATACATATTCGCTAGACAAATATAGTGGAGGGTGGCCCCATTTAACAGTGTAATCAAACATTCTAGAATTTCCACGTCATCGATGGTCACAAGGTAAAAATCAACGATGACCCATGAAACATAATTTCCTCCCATACGTAAGCTATTCAGATTTGGTATGTTTGTTACAAGTTGTACATGTCATTTTCTCCTTAATACTCCAACCTAACAAGTTTCCATAAATGGAAAAATCATTTATCGTCCATAACAAGTTTCCATCTTGAACGAGTTGCTTGTTGATGAATCAAATGTGACAACCTCATTCTCCCACAAATCTTTCAATCCTGCAATCAATGGTTGTATGTGTATATCTATATCATTTTTTGGTAATCTCGGACCTAGAATAAGCAAACTCGTCATAAAATATGGATCTTTCATACATATCTAGATTATACAGCATAAGTACAACTAGCCAAGTACTATGACTAGTACTCATGTTTCTAAATGGATTAAATCAATCTATTGTTAACCCAAGTCACACATTACGAGATTCTTCAGCACAAACCATGGATGTTCCTGATCAAATTCCTTCCAAACCTAGGAGTTAGCATGATGTGACAAAACATCATTGTTCTTGACTCTAGATGATGAGTGTCATGTTATGTCTATAGCCATTGCGCGTAACATAAATAATCGTTGTAATCTAGGTATCAATAAAAAGTAGTGTACAACCTTCTATGGCATATCATATATATGCTAGATAGCAAGCTATTTTAAGTATTTTTTATTTTGATATTGAATATAATAAAGGAAAATCGAATTCTTTTCCTAATTTTCTATCCCAAGAATTTCTACAGGGAAAATCATACCATCCTCAAAATCAAGAATAAAGGTCAAATCTTCTTCTGCTAGGCCACCATCACCTCCATATCATTCACATTGTCCTTCTGCCACTCCAAAACCATACACAGTATTGGAGACATTACCACAAAATTTTAGGTCATGTTACAATCTATTTTCACTATTAGCTTCTCATAAATTACTAACATATTCCAAGGTTATTTCTCCTTCTTCCTCCACCTCTTCTCAAATTATTAATCCAATACTATTATCTCAGCCTTCTACATCTCCTATTATCATTATGACCCACTGGCATCCAGTCTTCCCTATTAAATCTAAATTCTAGCACCTACCTGATCTTCAAAAATTATTTGATACTTTTATCTTACCAAACTGACATTATATTCCACAAAATATTAAGAAAATTCTGAATTTTATGAATTCATATTAGTAGATACAGATTCCATTATTCTATCCGAAATCCTTTACTCTCTCCAAACTTAACATTTTCCACCCTCATCTCCAATTATTATTTTTCACAAAGTTACCATTAAACAAGTTCTTAACTTGGAAAAATGGAGAAAAAGTCCCTATTTAACAAGGAAATTTTCTCAACTTTATGATCCACATTATTTTGATTATTATAATTACCAGCAAGCATGGACAAAAATGTTTTTAAAGCAAAATAAAAATTTGCGTCATTCTTGATTTATCCATTTTGATAAATTACATGAAATTAAGACACTCGCACGATGGTTTCTACTATGGCGGGAATAATATAGACCTGAATCCTTCTTGTTCCCATCCCTTTCCAAGAACGTCTTCAGATTTTCACTTTACAAAATGATTGTCTATAATTTTTAATGCACTGTTCACCACTTCTTCTCTTTTTCCTCAAAACAAAATAAAATTGGATTATGAAGTTGGAATATGTCATTAAACCTCATCCCTCTCTAAAAAAAATTATGTTCTTCACCTACCAAGTCTCTGTCAAATGGTGAAAAAAATATAATTATGATCATGTTGTAAAAATGTTTTCAAAAATTACCGAAGCCCCTGAAGTTCTTGTCCAAAGGAATAGATTTTCGGCTTAACTAGTATCCACTACTAGCAAAAAGGATTTGAAAAAATTAGCTGAGGCAATGTCACAAGTCTCAGTCAGTGATAATGAAAAAGATCCACAATATCACGACATATTATCCCCATTATAGCAAGCAGCAGCTTCATCATCAGTCCAACATGCCTCTCCTTCTCAACAGGCCTTTCCTTCTTAGGACAACTCAACTTATTATCCATATTTGGTGGACTCTCAGGATCCATTTGATCAGGAACTTGCAAATTATGTTCCTAAGATTATGTGACTACAAAAGATTATTGCTCCTTCAATTATTTGACATGACAGCTTAAATATTTTAGAAGCATTATCTCTTCAGAAGTTAAAGACAAGCAATTTCGTCTATTATCAAGATCATCGTCTACTATTTTTATCAGATTATTGTTCAAAAGACAAGACAAGAGTTATTGAAGTTACTATTTAAAGTCAAGACAAATGACTTTGTCTAGAATTATTGTCCACTAAAGGACAAACCACACTTTGTTCATTTTAAGCCTATGTAAGAAGTTAGGCAAAAGTCCAAAAGAATTTGCCCATGTTTGAAATCCATCCAACAACATGCGATGGCAGGAGAAAAGAAGACATCAGGCAGCACATATTATTAGTTTTTACTATGTTAATGTCAAACGACACATATTATTAGTATTTACTGTATTAGTATCATGCAGTACATATTATTGAACTATACTATGCAAGTGTCTATAAAAGTAGGATCTGTAAACAATGAAAGGCATTCAGAATCTCATTTAAAGCCATTCCTTCTCTCATCTTTCTCACTTCCAAAATACCCTATCTTGTAAACTTTCTTTCATATCTTCTATTTCCGATCTTCTAAAGAATTAATCTTCTTGTAAGTATAATGTATTTAATGAAATTAAAATTTTGATATATGATTTATGTCTTTTATATATTATCATGTATAATGTCTATATATATGATAATATACTATATATATTTTAATTAGCACATACTAATTATATATTCTAATATAGATAATTACTATGTTATACTATAGTATTTGTTTTCAACATTTACTATATATACTATTATAATATACTATAATATATTAAATAATATAGATATTTACTAAAATTGAAATAAATCTCGTTCAAACTGTAAAATGGTCCCATTCAAACCGTAAGTCAATATCGTTCAAACGTATAACCTACCATATGAACGGTTCTGTGCATGTAAGTTATCGGGGGAGGGAGCCTTTTGATGTCGTCGTCCTCTTTTTGCCAAACATTGCATCTCTTATGTTTAAAACACCATCATAATCACCACCCCCGCTAAAGCCACTTCCTCTAAGTATCGGCATGCTCCCCCATTTTATAATTTTACCGTTTATTTGTAGTGTTTTGTTGTGTTATTTGTTTGAATTAGTATAGTTTAAAATACCAACAATATGCATCGTAGGATGTTTAGAAATGAAGTAATTGTTGAGATTTGTTGAAGAACCCATGGAATCGATTCCTTGGGTTTTCATGGCCGTTGAGTTGACTCAGCCATGGCTGAGTTCGATTCAGTTACCGTTCGAACACTGTAGTATCCGTTCAACTGATGTGAACCAAAGAAGAATTGTTTCTATTTGAACACTACTGTAGCCGTTCGAATGGTATGAACCAAACAAGAATGTTAATGCACTTTATATTATAATTAAATTAATATTAATAGTTATCACATTTATTAAATATTAAATGACTAATTACTAATTTCTAATTAATATTAAGTAATTAGTTTATTTTTATCATATTTTGTAGTTCTATCAATTAAATGATAATGCACATTATATATAATTAAATTAATATAGAAAGTTATCACATTTTGTTAAATATTAAATTACTAGTAATTAATTTATAATTAATATTAACTAACTAATTTATTTTTATCACATTTTGTTGTTCTATCAGTTACTTTATTAAATTGCTATTATTATATAATTTAGTGAATAGTTATTTATTATGTTTTATGACTACTGTTGCATACAGATTTTATTTTTTAAATTTTACGTAGATAATGCCTTCTAGGGGACGTTTTATCATCCAAGGCAAGACCATCATCCAAACAAGTAGAAAGAGGACTGTTTTATCAGATCGGCAAGGGAAGATTTTTGACTTCCTGACTCTTGTCTAGAAGGGTCATTCTCTGCCATCGGTCTTCAGTGATCGTGGTTGGGGACCAATCCTAGATTAGAGGGAAGAAGCATGGGAGCTCATGTCTAATATTGAAATCATCACTGAATTCAATAAACAACTCAGTAGTGCCAGCCCAGATGACGGAGGGGTATACATCATCTCAGTCCAAGGAGATTCAGTTATATTTTCAACGAACGGACTTGTTGAATTTCTCGGTATTCCTAGACTACGTAATGCATATCTGAATGTGGTGCCTAGAGAGTCTAATCCTTCAGGTGATGTGGAGATTGCTGAGGCAAGGGATCAGTTTATACAGATGTGCTCAATGCTCTCGCTGATCATAAGGTAAGGGACTTGGTTGTTGGTCTAGATGCTCCTATGTATGATGGGATGAAAAGCATCAAGTAAGCAGATCTATCTTCTTTCTTCAAGATCATGAATTTGATAATCGCAACTATATTTACCCTCAGTAGCACAGGACAGAGATTCGTATGGATCAAGCGAAGTTTACGATACACATCGCTTGTGGCATTCCTATGACCTAGTGGAGTATATATTTGATAAGATTTGATCAGAGTCTCGGTACATTATGATAGATATACTACCATTTAGGAACCTAATCACCCAGTTATATGCCAGGATCATGCCAAATGTTGCCGATCGTAAACGGGAGCAGATGGGAACGATCAACAGCACCACCCTCTCACTCAGCATAGGACACTCTAGACTTTGTATTTGTGGGCATGTTGCAGCCCAGTTGATCCTCAGAGAGATGCACAACCGAGAGATCATCAAGTATCGGCTAGTGAGACATCCATGTAGGCCGAGGCATCATACGCAACTACTCGTGAGGAGTTGGTTGATATTGTGCGTGCAGAGATCAGCAGACAGACATCAGCGTGATCGATGTAGTGCATATAGAGGTCCGTATTGCCATGTTTGAGTTATGTACAGAGATTAATGCTAATGTCTGAGTTATGTATAGAGATTAATGCTAGCATCTCTGAGTTACGAATGGAGATTGATGCCATGTCTGCGACTCCAGTCATGATCAGGACTCGACTGACACAAATAGAGACACGCTTAGCTGTAGTCGAGGATGTGTGTAGAGAGTTGGGGTCCTACTACTTTTTATCTTTTATTTACATTTTTTGTAATGGAAAATATCTCATGTTTTGTAAATTTGATTTAATTATGAATTAAATATATTTTGTCTTTTCTAAATTAATTATTGGTTTATATGATTCCTATTAGTTAATTGATAACAATTTCTTTTAAATTACTAGTTAATATAAGAATAATTCTGAATAGAAAAAAAAAAGAATAATTCTACCTATCATCTCCAATACACCACACACTTCAACTATTTTATTTTATTTTATTATTTTTTTAATAACAAGTATGTAGTGTATGGATCCTAAGTAGAACAATTCAATTAGTTTAACAAGAATAAAATAAAATTAAAATTATAAAATAAAAAATTATAAAAAATAATTTTAAAATATGTAAAGTAGCATAACTCTAGTCACCATTCGAACACCTAATTTTACGTTCAAACATTGATTAAGATACCATTCGAATGGTATAGTAATATATTCGAACAGTAAGTCAATGTCCAGTCTAGAATGGAAGCGGTGCAAGAAAGTGTTACTCGTGTATAGTGATTAGTTAAATATTGGCCTTGCTATCTTGCTGGGGAGGTTAATTCCTCTACCTATCTTTCTATACAAGATATGAAGTTTTGCCGGAATTACAAATAGACCTTCCAGTCCAGCGGTTACATTGACATCAAGTGATGGCTTGGAAGAGACCTCCTATAGGCTATTTTAAACTAAAATGTGATGGGAGTTGCCATGGAAATCTAGGGAGTTCTAGGGAAGGGAGAGTGATAAGAGATGAAGTCAGTATGATATGGGAAGCCTTCTCAATTCATTTTGGTTAGGGTACTAATAATGTGGCTGAGTTAAGGTCTATTACATAGTGGATTGTTTAATATAAAAGGCTAAATATTTTTAATGTGATTATTGGAAGTGATTCTAAGATGGTTGTGGATTGGCTTCATGCAGGAAGGTGCACTTTGTGGTATTTATGAGACTATTGGGATGACTTACTTATTGCTCTTGAAGGAGTCAATTTTGCGATTGTGCATTAATTTTGGGAAGCTGATCAAGCAGTGGATTTTCTAGCACGACAATGCGAGTTGGGATGGAATTTTCCTTACGAAGGATATCAAAAGTTGCCATGGATTTTGAGAGGTATTCTTCATCTTGAAAAATTGGGCTTTCCCTGTCTTAGGAATTAATTTCTTTGGGGTTGGTTTTTTAGTTTTTAATAGGCAAGTTTAGTTTGGTTTTTACTGCTTTATTTATAGTTTATTGTATGGGTTGTTTATTTTATAAAGTTTTGATGTTCGGGATGTTTTCTTTGAATATTTGTAAAATTCCAAGTCCTACTTGTTACCACGGTTTTCCTCCTCTACAAGTGAGGGCTTTTAATAAAATTGAGAATGGGTATTCATGGACATGTGACCTTCGTCTCTTTCTTAAAAAACAAAAGTCAATGCCTAACCAAGATTTCTTGACTTAACCTGCCAATTTTCTATTCAATCGTAAATAATATATATTTGAATATTCTTTAACCTTAGCGTTTGAACGTTTTTGTATGATATTCGAATGTTAAGTCAATATCCCACTAAATTTGTTCACTTAACGCACTAAATTGTCATTCGACCATATATAATTTCCATTCGAATATTTATTTCATTCTGATCGAATATAATTAGTCGGCGTTTGAATGGTTTTTTTATTAGGAACAAAATATTACGTAAAAATATACTGTTCAAACATGTTAGAACTGTAAACACCTTCCGTCATTTTTTAAGAATGAAATTTAAAATTCATCTCAACATCTCATTTTTTGAGATGCTTTTCAATTTGTTCCAAACAAAAATTGTCCCAATAGCTCGTTTTTGGTTTAGTGTAACACGTCTCCTTCCCTTCTT
The DNA here is from genome assembly GCA_011037825.1 of Carya cathayensis. NCBI lineage: Eukaryota > Viridiplantae > Streptophyta > Magnoliopsida > Fagales > Juglandaceae > Carya > Carya cathayensis. The sequence goes on from QGSO01000180.1 coordinate 461,615, forward strand.
GTTCTACCTCTGGATCATGGTGTCAATTATGCGACTCCCATGATTGCTTCTGCGGAAGACACACTACAAGAAATTTTATTTTTAGGGACGAAATTTCTTAGGGACGAAATTAATTTCGTCCCTAAAAGTACTTTTCTGAGACGAAATTTTAATTTCGTCTCAAAACATGGAAAACCTTATAAATCCGTTCGAACTAAAACATAGTAGTTCGAACTGGAGATTCTGAGACGAATTAGGTCGTCTCCAAAATTTTATACTGTTCGAACTAATAAAATTTAATTCGAACAAAAAAGTAATTAATTCGAATGAAATATTATTCATTCACATGTAATGATTAAGCCATCTCATCTTCAGCACTTTTGGCTACTACCTTGTATGCTCCTAGTGATACCTTTGTGCTTGTTCTGCCCAACGACTCAACAGAAATGTTCATCCAATGATGATTCCATGCTCTCAAGTTGTACTCAGAAGCCTAATCCGAAATGTGCCAACATTCATCAAACAAAAATATAAGATATCCTAACAGATATCAAACAACAACAACATGATGAGAGTAATATATCAATACAACAAAAACAGTATCATTAATTTATGAAGTATTTAGTACTATTAATATTTTTATTTTTATTTAAATATTTAGTATTATGAAGTATTTAGTAGTATTAACATTAATATTTTAATTTAATTATCAATTATTATGAAGTATTTAGTAGTATTAATATTTTTATTAAATATTTAACAATGTATATTTTTTTATTTTAATTTAAATATTAAGTATTTTAATTTTAATTTAAGTATTGAGAATTAAGTAGTATTAAGTATTATAATTTTTGAAGTATTAAGTATTAAGTATTCAGAAGTATTTAGTAGTATAAATATTTTTATTAAATATTTAAGTATTAAGTATTTTTCTTTTTAATTTAACTGTTAAGTATTTTAATTTTATTTAAGTATTAAGTATTATTAAGTATCAATACTATTAATAATTAAGTATTCTTAATACTATTAATATTTTTTCTAATTTAAGTATTAAGTATTACTATATATATATATTTATATATTTAAGTATTAAGTATATAAGTATTTTTTTAACTATTTTTTAATAATCATTTTTGGACAACTACCCTTATGTATTCTAAAATCTAATTGTAAATACATTAATGTACAAAGTATATTTTCTATATATAATGCGTATTAGTATTTTATGTAAGTTTACGTTTGAACTCTATAAATTAATGTTCGAATGGAACAGTCCCATTCAAACGATATCAAATACATGTTCGAACAGATTCAACCCAGATTCTAGACGTATTCAAGAACAGAGAACAAAATTAAAAAATAAACTCAAGAACAAAGAACAATACAAGAGCAAACACAATAAAACGTTGCGCAATAGCGTACTCAAACTAAAAAGAGTGAACAAAGAGCATACATGGATTGAAAAAGATGAAAAATTAATGTGAGAAGAATGACCACAAGCTCCCCCAAAAATCAAGGGACAAAGAAAAGTAATGAGAGAAGAATGATTGAATGAGATGAAAAATGAAGGATTTGGGATCTGGTTGAGGGAGGGAGGGGCTGGGTTGAAGAACTAATAGTCCCCAATTGGTATAAAGGAATATATAGTATCATATATAGTATCATCTAATTATTATGTTGTAACATATATATAGTATCGTCATATTTATTATAATATAGTAAAGTATTGTAGAATATATACTATGCCCTACTTGCCCAATTTGCAAACTGCAAACTGAATCTATTGAGCATATTCTATGGAGCTACCCCTCAGCTAGGGACGTGTGGGCCCTTAGGAAACTAAAGAAAACTAGCCCCCTTTTCCAACACTATCAAGACCCGATAGAAGGTTTTATAAAGAATTTAGCCCCAGAGGAACTGAAACATTTTGCTATCACAATGTGGTTCATTTGGAAAAAGGAGAAATGACATGGTATTTAAAGAAGTCCTACTACACCAATCAAAGGTGATCCAGCAAACTTCTTACTTAATTGAGGAACTCTAGCAGATCTCTCGGCAGGGAAGGACACATTCAAATACCAGCCAGCAACACACACATTGGGAAACCCCACCTCAAGGAAGGGTCAAGCTAAACTGGGACGCATCACTCGACAAAAGCTCTTGCAAAGTGGGAGTGGGGGCAGTTATAAGAGACTGGTAGGGACAAGTGCTTGCTACCCTCATAATGCAGCTTGATCTGTTCCCTAACCCCCTTTATGGCAGAAGCATATGTAGGCCTCCAAGCCTCCCTTTTCTGCAAGTCCATCGGTTACAGGGACATCATACTGGAAGGGGACTCTTTGCAAGTTATATCAGGCCTCAACTCATCATCAACCCAACATACCTACACAAGCCAGCTTATAGCCAATACCAGATCAACCCTTAACTCCTTTTCTTCTTCGTCAGTAAGGCACACTGTGAGAGCAAATAATTATGTTGATCATGCCTTGAGTAAGGATGCGTTATGCATCAGTGGTAACACCACATCTTTTGATTTCATTCCTCATTGTAGCCAAGACTTGGTCTAAGTCTAATCAATATTAGCAACTTTTTCCTCAAAAAAAAAAAAAAATAGTAAATAAAGAATATATACTATCATATTTATTACTAACAGTATATTATACTATATATAATAGTATAGTATATAATTACATATGCCAAATTATAAAGTGTAATGATTAAGCCATCTCATCTTCAGTACTCTTGGCTACTCCCTTGGATGCTCCTAGTGATACCTTTGTGGTTGTTCTGGCCAATGACAAAACAGAAATGTTCATCCACTGATTCCTTGCTCTCAAGCCTGTACTCATAAGCCTAATCCGAAATATGCCAATATTCATCAATGCATCTCCATTCGTCCCAGGCCCAAAATAGTTCGGACTGCCTTGAAACATCATGGGTGGCACAGAGCATTGCTTGAGGAGCCTGCTGTACTACAAGACAATCATATTTGGGAGTTGGGACTTTCTTACACCTGAGATGCAATTATCGGCTGCAAGTGGGTCTTCTCAAGGCCAATGGCAAACTGGAACATCTCAAGGAACGGCTAGATGCTACAGGATAGATATCATCATGTTGACGAAGTTGACTTTTCCAAGGCTTTTTGTTTTTACTCCAACAGTTATACTGGCCGGGCTCTATCCGCTGAGTGCTTTCCCTAGCACTTTTTTCGTAAATGGCCCATCAATATGCGCGTTTGCAATAAGAGAAAGTTCTTATTACCCACAGCAATCCCAAACTATCCCCACAAGCTTAACATGATAGGTTCAATTCCTTTCTACTTGACTATGGTTTCTCTTCCGGTATACTTGATCCTTCCCGGTTCTCTTGACATTGCTGATCTCATGGCCCCATAACTCCTACTCTACGTTGATGACATCACTTTGACTGGGTCCTCTGAAACTTTACTTGTCAATATTATTGGTGTTCTTCAGCTTGAGTTTTCCTTCAAGGATCTAGTTGATAAAGGATACATTGGGCTGATGAAGTTGATTTTCCACGACTTTTTCTCAAGTTATTAAACTGGACTCTATCAGCTAAGTGCTTTGTCTTGCAATTGTTCGTAAATGACCGATCTGGAAATTTAACTTGAAGAATGTTGGAGTATAGCCTCAAAAATAGAAGATATGGAATTAAAGTCAAAATATGAAAAGGGCAAATTAGAGAATGAGCATTGATAGTTATTTCTGTTACTCACTTTCATTTATGTATAAGTACATGTAAAGTACTTGTATCAATTTAATTCAGTTAATTCAATGCAATACACAATAGTTTTTCAGATTTTGTCAAGTTCTTAACATCGTATCAGATTAAAAATTCCACAAATATTTCTTTTTTGGAACTAGATCTTTCTTAGTTTTCAGCATTACACTATCTTCTTTCAAGATCTTGTAGTGACTCTTCACACAGTTCTATAAATCTGTGTATTCTTTAGGCCTTTGTAAATTATTTGAGTTCTGTGAACAATAATCCATTAGACGACTCTTCCGGTCCTTACTACTTTCATCCCAGCAATAACCCAGGTGCTCTTCTAGTCTCAAAGGTCTTGAATGGAGACAATTATTATGATAACCTGCTCATTCTTTCTTCTTTAATTACGAGTCTCATTTTACGTACCGAGCCTCGATTGCTTGTTTTTAAAAGATATTAAGTGGATTTCAAAGTAAGATTAATATTTTAAAACTTTCGAGTATTTTAAATATTCTGAAAATATTTATATGTGATATTTCCAGTGTTATTAGACTAAATTTGTTTTAAAATAACACAATTATAATATTTTGATGAGCTCCAAAAATATTATAGCTCATCAAAATATTATAATTGTGAAAAAATATTTTGAATAAAGTATTTTAATCATTTTAAAATTTTACGAGATTTAACTTTATGTTGAAAATTCTAAATTAAATTTAAATGATTTTATTCTTTCCGAGTAATAAACGAGACTTCATCATTTTAATTAATGATGAAGGAATATTAGTTTATAAACTTTAGTTTATAAAATAATATTCTATCTTAATTCATTTTAGTGTTTTATTTTAAATAAAACCCTTACGCATTTTCAAATCAATGTTTAAACTCATCGATAGCTCGTTTTGAGGATCCTAAGACAAAAGACTTGGATTAAATACCCAAACCCCTCTCTTTTTCTCCTCAGTTCTCTCTTTTTCCTCTCTCTGTCTCTCTCTCTCTCTCTTACACGTACGGTTCATCTCTCCCAATCGGTGCCACCACCAGCCACCCAGCTCCACCTCCACCACTGGCAGCTCCCTCTCCCACCGGTCAGCTCAACCACACCGGTGGTGAGACCCACAGCAGCTCAACGAAATGGGTTTCAAACCCATTTCCTTCTCCTAGCGCCGCCCATCTACACCTCCACCACCGTCATAACCCTCTATTCTCGTATTTATGTTAATATTAGTTGGTTGGTTGGACTGTAGACTGTGTAGTTAGTAATTGTGGAGTTCACTGCATAGTTGTGAAGTGAAGTGTAACTGTATAGCGAAGTGTTGAGCGTAATTTTGTAATGTTGTAGACTATGCTGTGAAGTATGGGCATGAGGTGTATGTTGTGGTGTGTGAAGAGGGTACACGTGGAGTGTACTCCATGTAGTGCAGTGACACACCGTGTGACATGTGTCGTAGTGATGCATGGTGTAGTGTGAGTGGAAGAGAGTACACGTGGCGTGTGCTCTGTATGGTATAGCAATGCACCGTAGTTGAGGATTCTAGAGTGTATGGTGTAGCGTCAGGAACTGTGTAACAGTGTCCCAAAGCAGCCGTGACGTGGCCTGTAGTCCGTGGTGACAGGTGTCACCTTGTGGTTGACTTATGACTGAGAGTATGTGAAGTGGTGGGAAAGTATCAGAGTAGCGCAACGAAAGCATGATGGGCGTCGTGCTGTAACTTAGGATTTGTCTCAAGTTACGTGATATGATAGAGGTGCATTTGTGGATGCAATCCTCTTGTTAATTGTCGGGATGAACTTGTACAGGCCAGGAAGTAGGAATAGTCCTATCGATTGGGTCTAAGCATGTTGGTATCAGAATATGGAGCTTGTTTATACAAGCGGGCGTTCATTGGACTATAAGTTGGTCTTAGGTGATAAAGGGGATAAGATACATGTGCCTCTGGCGAGACAAGTGTGCTATATAGGTTTACCTTATATAATGGATAACCTATCTTGAGCATGTTTACACAGTGTTTTAGCCCTAGAGTTGGCTTTAAGCCACGTGGCGTGCATGGATGGGAATGAGGATTTAGTATGGGCTATGATACGTAAAGGTAGTAATGGGTAAGTTGTCTAGGATTGGGATGCGTGACTTAGTCAGTCTGAGTCATGCCTCGACATGTGGTTGATAGAAGAATAAGACGGAGGTCTTAGTGTCTTAACCCTAAGGTGAATCACGAAGGTTCACTTTAAGGAATAAGACTCCGAAGGTTTAAGGAGAGTGTTCCAAGTGAAGCATGGTTCTATTTTTAGAATAGTTACTTATGCATTAGATAGAAAATGATGTAAGGTTATGTTTATGCATGTAGATTGCTATCTGACACGCACACGAATGGACTGCATGGAATGAGTATGGCATGAAGTCTAAGTAAGTATTGCATTCATACTCTTCTAGAATTTTCTTAAATGAAGGAAGACGAAAATGAAACGCTTTTCTTTAAAATGAAAATGAAACGTTTTCTCTACGAAACATGCTTTACGAAAAAGAAAGTTAAGCATAAGTTTTCAAATATAAGTAAGTAATGGCCCTCCTTGGCAGCCCCTTTTCACACACCCAAAATATGTATGTTTATGCATGTGGATGGATGCTATAAGTGGTACGTATTGTATGTATGTTCACAAAAGGAAATTAACCGAAGCTTTAAAAGACGCACGAACTGATGCTTTTAAATGATGCAAATGAAAGAAAACTGTTTTTAAAATGACTTTTATAAAAAGAAAGAAAACTATTTTTTAAAATAACTTTATGAATGAAATGAACTGGAGAACTGTAACAATTGTTAAGAACTGTAAGAAAGGAATGAAAGAACTGTAAAGGACTGAAATGACTGTAAATGAAAGAAAGGACTGAATGCAAGATGTACGAAGATACGTAACGGCCAAATGAAGGGAAATGGAAAAGGTACCAAAAGGAATGGACTGGGCAGATTGCAACGTCAGGTAAGTAATAATGGTAGTACACACAGTGCTGCACCCTGACTGAATAGATTCCCAACCCATGGCCATAGGCGAAATTAGGTCCAAAAGACCGCTAACCTCAGTACACAGGGCGCAACGGTGTGCAACGGCCAATGAAAGCAATAAAAATGAATGTATGCATTTTAAGAAAGAATGCATGTATGTATGTATGAATGAAAAGACTCTTTAAGAAAACAAGGCAGGGAGGCGTAGGGAACTATTTTAAGAAAGAAATCATGTTTTTAAAGAAAAACCCCACCTCACAACATTTTTAAAATGAACTCCATGTCGATGCATGATAAGTATACGATATGTATGGAGTGACGAATGCATGATTGAAAACCTATGTTGTTATATTTTAACTGTATGAAGTAATGCTTACGAGTCATCGATTCATTTTAGTTTTTATGTGTGCCCTCCCAGGGACAAGATGATCATGACGTGTCAGAACGAGCACAACCCAAGGGGAAGAGCACGAAAGCCTAGGCATGTTATTTTGTACGAGAGACTTTAATTATAAAATTTAATATTTTTCGTTGTAACTTTTAATTAACAAAACAAGTTTTTATTTTTAAAACATTGAGTCTTTTGTAACCTGGCACGAAAGGAAAGAAAATTTCAAAAGGAACCGTAATTCCCATCTAATTAATTCATAAATATAAACCTTCAAAACAAGAAAATGGAATTAATGGCCAAGGAGGAAGAGATACGAAGTATTGGGTTTATTTGGTTAACAGGAATTTAAATTAGAATTTTTTTAGAGACGTTGGTAATTGAGTTTTGTGATAGTAGTTGGAAAATTTGTACAAAATAAATTGTTGAAATATGTTTGAAAAATGGAATTAAGGATGTTTTAATATAATTCTCACCTCATCTCATATTTATTTTATTTTCAAACATTACTCAAACACAAACACTTTCTAATTAATAAACTAATCATTATAATTTTTTCAAACAAAATACAATTCTAACTTTTTCAATTTTCAAAATAAAAATAATATTAAAAAAGTATATTCTAACAATATTTTAACTTTATAATATTTTTTATTCCACATTATCTCTCTCATTTTTCAAAATCCAAAAAATACTTAACTCAAACTATCTCATTGCTATTCACAAACCATTTTACCATTATTCACAAAATTCTTATCTCATCTCATTCCCCAAATATCTCCTAAGACAACGTTTGGATGTTGATATAATCTTAGATGATCAGTGACTTGTAGTGAAAAAATAATGAATAGTCATAAAAATTGTTAGGACTATTTACTAGGGTTGAAAATTTGTTAAATATAATATTTTTAAGATTTTTTTTCGGTTTTTAAATTTTTTTATCTTTATTTTTGTGCTTTTCGCTTTTCACTTAAATCTAAGTAAATCATTGAATAAAAAGTTGAAATAGAATATTTTTTAACTTCAAAGACGGTTGAATTGAACTTCAGAAAAGAAAAAAAAAAAAAAAAAACGAACTGAAAAAAATAAGGATTAACAAATCAAGACCAATTACAAAGAGGATTGCCTTAATGTTTGCTTCAGAGAAGTGAGTAGCATCAGCCTCGGTTTGATCCCTCTCTTTTTCCAACAGCATATCAATAATGTCTTCATGCTCTGGTTTTGTTCTGTTGGGCTTGAGATGAAGATCAATCACCTGTTGGAAAAAAATCATCCAACTCATGGAAAATCCTTTCCAGCCTTCCAAGTCTACCAAAGAGCCTATCCACTATCCACTCCATGTATGGAACATACTCAGTTGCATTGAAGCTCCCAAGCGTGGCTGTAGCTTCATGAACAAGTTCTTGAAACCTTTCATTATCTAAATAACTCCCACGGAAACAACTTCTTGTAACGATGCTGGCCTCGTAATGGATCCACTCAAATATAACGGGTGGCAAGTCAATGGGCTCCCAACGTGCCAAGTGAATCAGAAACTGTGCGCGAGCCCGACTGAATGTGGTCTTATGTGCCGCAGGGTCTACATTTGTTGCAACAAAATTTGCAACATGCGAAAGAAAGGCATAAGCTCATTCTGGCTGAAAGAGTTCGGTCTATCGAGCTTCGTGTGGTCTCTACCAGTAAGGATGTAGAAATCCTAATCCCGCTCGTCATCACCGACCTCAGGAGCAATATCCTTGCCCTTGAGCTGATCTTCTTCATGACCGGCCATAGTGTCAACAAGGCCCATAGATGAAGCAGAAGTGACTAGATCTGCCTCAAATGTGCCTGGAGCAAATGCAGCTGCTGTGTCACCAGCCTGAGCAACTGTCGCCTCTGGTAGGAAATGCAGGATTTGGAGTAACTTGGCGATAACATCCGCCGAGAACTCAAACTGTACACCGCATACAGTGAGGGTATGGGAGGATGCATCATTAGACATGGTGGTCATCCCATGTAAAACTCCCGAACCATTGAGGGGTAAATCTTTCCCCTCAATGTGCATATTGGGCCCCAGCCTCTCGTGACGAAGACGTCTCTCAAAGTCTTCCGCTCCCAGTTGAGCTCATCAAACTCATTAATAAGTATTTCTCGCTCACCCATCACTGTTCGCACCCCCAGCCAAGCAATGTCTGGATTGCCTCCGTCCCTCTCTCTTTTCCCAATTGCCATATAGTGAACCATATCCTGGAAAAAAAATACTAGAAAAAATATTAAAAAAATATTAGAATTACATATATATGCATATTACGGCATATATAAATTATACACAAAATTCAAATATCATCATTATAAATTTACATAATTTCGATATCAAATATAATAAACAATTCCACTTTTTTAATACCCAAAACAATAATAATATAATGAAATAATATTGAAAAATTTAATAGACATATGTTCGAATGTCAAGTAATTGACCTTCAAATGATAATATTTCACATAATCTAGTCAAAATTTAAGTTCGAATGTACAATGAATGTACGTTCAAATGTAAATTAGAAATTCAAACGTAAACCATTAACATTCGAACGATGATAATTTAATAATTAGTAAGAATTTACGTCCGAATGTAAAATGAATGTACATTCAAACGTAAATTCTTTACACATAAAATCGAACATAATTAGATAAACATTCAAACATATATCAGATCCACAAAACGTTCACACGTAATAAGATTTACGTTTGAACGTTTATTTTACGTTCGAACGTTTTATCCAACGTCCTCTTTAAAGGTTGTATTATTTACGTTCAAACGTTAACATTTAACATTCAGACGTTATGAATTTTAAACATCACACCTTCGGACTTTTCTTCTAACTGAAGAAGATGAACAATTTACGTTCGGACGTTTTATCCAACGTACTCTTCAAACGTTGGATAAAAACGTTTGAATGTTTAAAATTTATGTCTGAACGTTATATTGTAACGTTCGGATGTTATGAATTTATAAGTCCCACGTTTGGACGTTTCATGGTAACGTTTGAACGTTTCGAAGCAAAAACCCACCATAGAATGATCTATAGACTACAAGGGACGTTTTTATAGAAGGGTTTTACCCATTTGTAACCAATGGAGGCTAGAAAATCAAGAAGAAAATTCAGTCGATACGGTCAGTTTCGATTTTTCAAAACCCACCAATTAAATTGGACAAAACTACTATACGGGGATGGCACATTACCATTTTGTAACGGTTGCAATAGCGTATGACGGTGGCAGCGGCGGACAAAACTACTATACTATTTGTGACGTTCGGAGTGAATGATGGAGAAATGAGGAGGAAAGCCATCGGGTTATAGTTTACATTCCCCAAACATCTCCTAAGACAACGTTTGGATGTTGATATAATCTTAGATGATCTGTGAATTGTAGTGAAAAAATAATGAATAGTCGTAAAAATTGTTAGGACTTTTTACCAGAGTTGAAAATTTGTTAAATATAATATTTTTAAGATTTTTTTTTGTTTTTAAATTTTTTTATCTTTATTTTTGTGCTTTTCGCTTTTCACTTAAATCTAAGTAAATCATTGCTTAAAAAGTTGAAATAGAATATTTTTTAACTTGAAAGATGGTTGAATTGAACTTCAGAAAAAAAAAAACGAACTGAAAAAAATAAGGATTAACAAATCAAGACCAATTACAAAGAGGATTGCCTTAATGTTTGCTTTAGAGAAGTGCGTAGCATCAGCCTCGGTTTGATCCCTCCCTTTTTTCAACAGCATATCAATAATGTCTTCATGCTCTGGTTTTGTTCTGTCGGGCTTGAGATGAAGATCAATCACCTGTTGGAAAAAAATCATCCAACTCATGGAAAATCCTTTCCAGCCTTCCAAGTCTACCAAAGAGCCTATCCACTATCCACTCCATGTATGGAACATACTCAGTTGCATTGAAGCTCCCAAGCGTGGCTGTAGCTTCATGAACAAGTTCTTGAAACCTTTCATTATCTAAATAACTCCCACGGAAACAACTTCTTGTAACGATGCTGGCCTCGTAATGGATCCACTCAAATATAACGGGTGGCATGTCAATGGGCTCCCAACGTGCCAAGTGAATCAGAAACTGTGCGCGAGCCCGACTGAATGTGATCTTATGTGCCACAGGGTCTACATTTGTTGCAACAAAATTTGGAACATGCGAAAGAAAGGCAGAAGCTGATTCTAGCTTAAAGAGTTCGATCTATCGAGCTTCGTGCAGTCTCTACCAGTGAGGATGTAGAAATCCTAATCCCGCTTGTCATCACTGACCTCAGGAGCAATATCCTCACCCTCGAGCTGATCTTCTTCATGACCGGCCATAGTGTCAACAAGGCCCATAGATGAAGCAGAAGTGGCTAGATCTGCCTCAAATGTGCTAGGAGCAAATGCACCTGCTGTGTCACCAACCTGAGCAACTGTCGCCTCTGGTAGGAAATGCGGGATTTGGAGTAACTTGGCGATAACATCCGCCGAGAACTCAAACTGTACACCGCATACAGTGAGGGTATGGGAGGATGCATCGTTAGACATGGTGGTCATCCCATATAAAACTCCCAAACCATTGAGAGGTAAATCTTTCCCCCCAATGTGCATGTTGGGCCCCAGCCTCTCGTGACGAAGACGTCTCTCAAAGTCTTCCGCTCCCAGTTGAGCTCATTAAACTCATTAATAAGTATTTCTCGCTCACCCATCACTGTTCGCACCCCCAACCAAGCAATGTCTGGATTGCCTCCGTCCCTCTCTCTTTTCCCAGTTGTCATATACTGAACCCTATCCTGGAAAAAAAATACTAGAAAAAATATTAAAAAAAATTAGAATTACGGCATATATAAATTATACACAAAATTCTCATATCATCATTATAAATTTACATAATTTCGATATCAAATATAATAAACAATTCCACTTTTTTAATACCCAAAACAATAATAATATAATGAAATAATATTGAAAAATTTAATAGACATATGTTCGAATGTCAAGTAATTGACCTTCGAATGATAATATTTCACATAATCTAGTCAAAATGTAAGTGCAAATGTAAATTAGAAATTCAAACGTAAACCATTAACATTCGAACGATGATAGTTTAATAATTAGTAAGAATTTATGTCCGAATGTAAAATGAATGTACATTCAAACGTAAATTCTTTACACATAAAATCAAACGTAATTAGATAAACATTCAAACATATATCAGATCCACAAAACGTTCACACGTAATAAGATTTACATTTGAATGTTTATTTTACGTTCAAACGTTTTATCCAACGTCCTCTTTAAAGGTTGTATTATTTACGTTCAAACGTTAACATTTAACATTAAGACGTTATGAATTTTAAACATCACACGTTCGGACTTTTCTTCTAACTGAAGAAGATGAACGATTTACGTTTGGACGTTTTATCCAACGTACTCTTCAAACGTTGGATAAAAACGTTTGAATGTTTAAAATTTACGTTTGAACGTTATATTGTAACGTTCGGATGTTATGAATTTATAAGTCACACGTTTGGACATTTCATGGTAACGTTTGAACGTTTCAAAGCAAAAACCCACCATAGAAATGATCTATAGACTACAAGGGACGTTTTTATAGTGGGGTTTTACCCATTTGTAACCAATGGAGGCTAGAAAACCAAGAAGAAAATTCGGCCGATACGGTCAGTTTCAATTTTTCAAAACCCACCGATTAAATTGGACAAAACTACTATACGGGGATGGCACATTACCATTTTGTGACGGTTGCAGTAGCGTATGACGGTGGCAGCGGCAGACAAAACTACTATACTATTTGTGACGTTCGGAGTGAATGAGGGTGAAATGAGGAGGAAAGCCGTTGGGTTACAATTTATATACAGTTTTTTTTTTTTCAGAAGAGCCGGAAGCCACCCACACAGCAGCCCCATCCCAAGTTTATTAATAAACCCTCACTTGTGGCGAACGAATACCGTGGTTACAACCCAAGGCCAGGGGGTTACAAAAAAAAAACCCAAAACCCAGACCTCCAAACAGAAAAACCAAGAAAACACAATCACAATACAAAAACCCAAAGAAATAAAACCACACGCAGCAACCTGAAAAAACCTACACAACCAAAGAGTAAGAAAATAACAGACCAAGGAGAAACATACCTGGAGAGAGCCCTAGTCATGCCAAACTAGGATCGAGTGTAAGCCATAGCCAATTTGTCAAGTCTCACAAGGCCTCTAATCTCCCGATGAAGACTTTGCATATCCGAGAACAGCATGTCCGCACCCTGTGCACCAGCCTTGGCTAGAGCATCAGCCACTGAATTTCCTTCTCTGAAGCAATGTTCACACACAACATCCATCGCCTCAATGTAATCCACAATTTGGTCCAAGAAATCCCATAAATACCAAAGAGAGCATTTTTTTGGATTTCACCCAAGAAACAACCACTTGAGAATCACAATCAATATCCACCGCCCTCCAGCCGGCAATACTACAAAGGCGTACCCCTTCCAGGAAGGCATGAAGTTCCGCCTCAGTATTATTACAATTCCCAAAAGGCTTGGAAAAAGCAAAAATAAGATTACCCTCCCTGTCACGAAGTACACCACCACCACCACCACTTCCCGGATTCCTGAGACTACTCCCATCCACATTCAGTTTAACACGGCCTTGAGACGGTTTGGACCATCTCACTACCCTCTCATAATTTGGGATAGGAAAAATAGGGGGAATTCCAAGCCTTGCAAGAATCTTAGCATCCCCTGAACTGAGTTTAGTAATTTTGGAAATGTTCTATATTACAGCATGCAACCAAAATTTAATAGATTGCCAAACATCGTTAACAGATTCCCTCCTATCTTCCATTCTAGCCTTACAACGACGTTGCCACAAAGGCCACACTATAATGGACAGAAGTAAACCAGTAAGGATCCCAACTTGGGACTGACGAGAAGCACGACGAAACCATGCTACACTACGTTCCTTCCAACCTTGAATAGCCACAAAAGGGAAACCCATTTCGGCAGAAACTTTCCTCCAAATGGCACTAGCGAAGTCACCACTCCCTAAAACATGATTCAGATCTTCACACTGACGAGTCTCGCAGCAATTGCAACAAAAGACGATAGGAATACCAAGCTTATGAGCTTGCTCATCCACACTAAGACAATTAAAATAAGCTTTCCACATACAAATCGATATTTCACCCGGCAACAAGTTGTTCCAAATCCAATTTGCATTATCCATTTTTGGGAATTTAACACGAATAATATCCCAAGCCGATCTGGTAGAAAAATTACCATGTTTATCAGGGATCCAAATTAACATATCCTCTTTATTCTTAAACCCACCTACCGAACCCATCACCTCCCCTGCCAGCTGGGGACCGACAAGGGCATTAAGTTTTTCCACATCCCAACAGTTCTGAATCACCAAATCTTGCAGACGAATAAGAGGCTCCGTGATGCAGTTCACCCTTGAATAAAGGGGTCCATCTTCCATAAATTTATCGTACCATAAGGAAATATTACCTTGTCTCACTTTCCATTGAGACTTTTGAAGAAGCAGCGGGATACCATGAAGAACATTCATCCAAAATTGAGAACCAAACCTCCCCTCTTGCATCAAAGAAACATGACTATTCTTCACATATTTAGTACAGAAGAAATTGGCCCAAAGAGAATCCTGAGTCAAAAGCTGCCAACCAAACTTTAAAAACATGGCCTGTTGGACCTCATCAAGGTCCCTAACACCCACACCGCCCTCATCACACGGAACACACAATTTGTTCCAGGCCCTTCAATGTATTTTCTTCTTCTGATCCTCAACACTCTAGAAAAAATTAGCAAACATGCTGGAGATTTTCCTATTCACAGTCTTAGGCATATGGACCACCGAGAGCAAATGGATAGGCATGCTATTAAGGACGTGCCTCAAAAGAACCAACCGGCCCCCTTGCGATAACAACCTATTTTTCGAACCCGCCAGTTTTTTAGCAACTCTATCGATAAGCGGATCAAAATGAGCAACTTTGAGCCTGCCATCCACTATCGGAGCTCCCAAATAAGTGATAGGAAAATGACCCTGAGAGAACCCTGTCGCAGCCAAAATGTCCCTGGTACGACTAGGCAATAACCACTTAGACCAGAACACTGCAGATTTATCATAATTGATCTGTTGGCCCGACCAAGTCTCAAACGTACGGAAAACCTCCATCAAAGCCCTAACAGTGCGCTTAGAAAAAAAACCACAATATCATCAGCATACAGAAGGTGAGACAACATAGGGGCACCAGAAGGCAGAGAGAAACATTTAATTCTCCCCTCCCTCACCCTCATGGAGATAAGCCTAGAGAGAACTTCCTGGACCATAATAAAGAGATAGGGGGACAGAGGATCACCTTGGCGAAGACCCCTCTCTGATTTAAAGAAACCCTAATACGTACATTCATCATGACAGAAAACCAGGGAGTAGAAACACAATTCCACACAAGCTTGCAGAAATGATCAGGAGTCCCAAAAGAACGAAGTACAAGCATAAGAAAACGCCAATCAACACGATCGTAAGCCCACTCATATCAATTTTCATGAACAAATTACCTCCCCTTACCTTCTTATGCAGCATTTTAAGCACTTCTTGGGTGAGCGAAATATTCTGAAAGATACTTTGCCCCTTAACAAAAGTATCCTGTTCAGGGGAGATAATCTTTGCAAGGACAAGAGATAAACAAATAACCAACAACTTAGCAAAAACTTTATAAATCACATTGCACAGGCTAATCGGGCGAAACTTATGAAAACTCAAGGGATTCGGCACCTTCAGGATCAGCACAATAAAAGAGGAAGAGTAAAAGCGAGGTAAGCTAGTACCTTGAAAAAAATCTTTCATCGTAGCCATGATATCATGCTTGATGAAATCCCAACACGCATTGTAGAACGTTGATCCTAAACCATCTGGTCCCGGACTAGAGTCCGAGGCAATAGAAGCAAACACCTCTCTAACCTCAATATCCGAAGGCTCATACAAGGAATCCACCCAATCACAATCCCCCATACACGGCTGAATGATGGAAGACAAGTCAGGGGTAGTACCATTTCCAGCTTGGCCCAGAAAGTCCTCAAAGTATTTTACAACTCCATCATGGGCTTGATCCAGAGAAGAAAGAGTAACATTATCAGAAGTATTCATGGACTGAACTTTTGAACTCCTACGACGTTGAGCAATAACCGCATTAAAAAATTTGGAATTACGGTCCCCCTCTTGAAGCCATTTTTTCTTAGCCTGTTGGGAGAGCCTCGCATTTTCCCGTTGCATCCAAGAGTCCAACTCTATCTTGGTCCTCAACAACTCATTGTCAACTGAGGTAGAAAAGCCATTATGGAGACTCTCCTCAAGTAATTCAATACGTTCTTCCAATTCACGAATGCAAAGATCCACCCTGCCAAAAGTATTCTTATTCCAGGGACATAATATGACTTTCATCCTTTTCAATTTGCCGGCAAGTTTAATCAGATTATTCTCACCCGTAGTCTCTATAGACCAAGCCTCCCAAGCCACCCTGAGAAAATCATTATGCAATAACCACATATTCTGGAAACGAAAAGGAGATGGGCCATACCTGGGCAAGGAAGGAGTCAATTGAAGGACGAGGGGTGAGTGATCAGAAGTGCTGCGATTCAGAAGACTGGCCTCCGCTCCAACACATTTGATAGTGAAAATATTATTGACCAAAATACAATCAAGTTTAGCCCAACTACGGGCAAGGCCGTGTTGGCCATTACACCAAGAAAATTGTGTACCAGCGAGGTTCCAATCTAACAAACCACAGCTATCAATACCATAATTAAATTCAGTCATAGCCAGCCGAGATCTTGGATTACCACCTCTTCTTTCAGAGTCAGCCCGAATAATATTAAAATCACCCATAACAGCCCATGGAAGACCCGTACAATTGATACTGCTCAGATGGGCCCATAACTCACGACGCTCGATCATAGAACATTTAGCATAAATAAAAGAAACCATCAAAGTCTCCCTATTAAGAGAAAACAAACCTGTAAAGGATTGACTGGACACCGCAATTACATCCATATCTACCTCCTCTGACCAAAAAAGCCAAATTTTACCTCCCTCTTCTACATTTGAAGCAGATTTATTAAACCCAATACGACGCGCCCACGAATGAATTTTATCCACTACTTGAAACGGCTTAGAAATAGCTAAGATCGGAATATTCATCTTTCAAATCAACCCACGTAACCTTCTCTTGGAAGTACCCAAACCCCAGACATTCCACACCAATATATTGTCAAGCATTAAAAAGTTTGAGAGGGAGAGCCTTTGCTCTCTTAGATCTCCTTGGTACAATATTACTTTCATCAATGGAAACTCCCTCCCCTATACACAAGACGCTGGGGTCCGAGGTGTAATCCTTATTTCCATCACCCACTGAACATTTTCCTCTTCCGACAACGCATCAAACTTATTCGTACATAACAAAATTTCCAACCTACCCGAACCTTCCCCTTCTTCCTCATGTGTAATATCTTGGACGACCACCTCCTCAACCACACTGTTATGCACTTGAGCCGAACCTGAAACCACTGTTGGATCAAGACTATCCATGATAAAATTATTTCTCCCCACCTGTACTTCTATCCCTTGCTGCGGACGGCACACAACCCCTCTCCCCTGTACACGTTCTCACTTCTTCAAAATTCAGAACACACTCTTCTGTAACAGCATGTGGAACTGGACTTGGCACCAACCTTGGGCTACATTTAGACGATTCAGTCACCACCATAATAGGAGATATGGAACCCCCCTCCCCTGCACTAGTTCTCTCCCCTTCCACACCTTCCGACTGGGCCACTTGCTTAACGAAAGTGTCCTCCACTGGTTTAATGATCTGGTCCATGGTCTGCTGAACGGGTTGCTTCTCTTCCACATTCTCCACCTGTTTCCGACCCACTTCCTTCCACGTCCTGTGAGTCTCTGTTTTTCCACCATCTTTCCCATGTTTCGTCACACCACTCTTACGTGCAGGACGCTGGCCATTCCGGCAGACCACCGCAGTATGCCCCTAACGGAAAAAATTGTTGCAATAAAACCCAGGCTTCTCATATCTAACCGGTTGCTAGATTTGACTCCTCCCAACCATCATCGGAAAACCAGCAATCTGTTCTTCCTGAAGGTTCACCTCAATGCACATCCTTGCCCCTGTGCCTCGGGTTCTATATATGGTGGCATTATCATTGCCCAAAAATCATCCGAACCTAGTTGCAAAACTTTGGAGACAATCCAACCGATACAGGTGAAGGGGAAGGCCTGGCAAGAAGATCCATTGAGGAGCAATGGGGGGTTCTTTTTTCACGTCAAAACCCACGGACCAACTGAACAACCAGAACTGCACTCCTACCACCACCCGACCTTCACGAGCCCAAGCATGAAAGTAGTCCCTTTCATTGGCTAAATGCAGTAGAACGTGAAAGTCATCCATAAAACTTACCATCGGCACCTCACTTAACCCCCAAGATTTAATAATATGGCTTCTAAGGACATCAATAGAGGGTCTCGTATTCAAGAACTCCAGAACCAATACGAACTTCAGATCTTCAGCAGCCTTTTCCATCTCAGTATCAGAAAACACAAAACCCAGATCCCCATTAATCACCTCAAGCCTTCATATTGGAATTTTGAATTTGGGAGGAGGAATCTGCCGCTACAGGGCCTCTCCACGAAACTCCTGTGCTCAGTCTAGCCTTCGGTGGTAGATAGCTCCAGCCCCACCAGAGAGGGCCCTGCTAACTTCATCTGATCCTGCCCACCGGTAACAGAGGCCACCGCAGGGCCATTCATCACAGCCCACGAAGAGGTTGCGCCACACGGCTAGTAACCCTAGCAGAGCATGCATGCAATGTAAAAGGAAAGTCCGTAAAAAAATACTAGAGATTAATTATCCGGCGATCTATATTGCATCAATCCTAATTATATACAGTTAAAGTTCGAGAGTTTACAAGAAAACTTTCAAACGTAAAGTCTAATATTCGAACGTATTATTCTTTACATTTGGACGTTAACACAATACGTCCAAAGGTTACTCATTAACAGGCGAACGTGGACACGTGAATTGGCTTATATCATAGAATAATGATAGCCTTTCAACAGGTTTACCACCGGTTTACCACCAGTTCATAACTTAGATATTAAAAGAATTTAAAAAATTAATTAAATAAGTATGTAAATTGGTTTTTATAATTTTGTAAAGTAAAATACTACTTAACTCTCTCAATATTATTTTTTAAAATTATCATTAGAATATTTTATTTATTTTAATTTAACTTTTTTACTAAATAGTTAAAAAAATCATTTTTAGTAAAGTTATAGATATTTTTTAATTTTTTTTAAATAGTTAAAGATGTTAAAAAAATATTTTAAATAAAATGGTTAGAAACAAACAATTTTATTAGTTGAAAACTGATACAATTGTAAAATAATTTTATTACCTTAATTGTAATTGTTAACCGGTTGGCTAGGTATCATTGTCCTATATCATATTCATATATATTAATACTATTAATATATATTATTTTAACTTTTTTATTGTTTATATATACTAGTATAGTTATATAATATATGAAATAATATACATATATATCTATATATAGTGTGGTATATATTATAGTACACATATTATAATACTTGACTATATATTTTTCTTATATATAGTATTCAACTATATATGTACGTGTAAAATACGATATATATATATATTATTATATATATATATATATATATATCCTAGAGTAAGTATATAGTACTAGGCTATATACTTAAAATGTATATATTATAGACTATATATATGTACTTATATATATATTATTCAACTATATATATACTTGTAAAATACTATATAGTCTACCACTATATAGTATATAAAATATTATAGTCTTCAACTATATATATACATGATATATAATATAAATACAATATAGTAAAATACATGGAATTTATATGTATAATATAATATAATATTAATATTGATTATTTTTAATATAATATATAAAAAAAATTGAGTTTCACATGATATTATATAATATCATATATATAAATTCATGAATATATTATATTATATAATATATTTTTTTCACTTGCATTCGACAGTACATGGTATACGTCTGAACGTAAGTGAAAAAGTGGCAGGAGCTTTCCTGCTTGATCTTTGGAACCCTAAATTGTTTGAACGTTTAAATGTAACGTTCGAACGTATTGTAGAATATTTGGGCGGGATAACTTTGTGTTCGAACGTTAAATTATTTACGTGGGCGAGATAATTAAACGTTTAAATGTCAATTAATGAACGTCTGAAACGTAAAGTTATAGACAGACTTTAAGATAATCCATTCACACACAGGAAAGCAAACTCATTCTACCTTCCTCCCGTGCGTGAGAGAGAGAGAGAGAGAGAGAGAGTGTGTGTGTGTGTGTGTGTGTGTTAGAGGGAGAGAGGGAGAGAGGGTTAGATAGAGTGTTAGAGTGAGAATTAGTTTTTATTTTTTTCCTCCCAAAGGGAAGTAAGGTAAAAATATTTTTCTTTTGATGTTTTTACAATTTACGTGATATTTGTCAATATTTTTTTTTATATGTATTTAACTAGCTAGTGTTGTCATTTTTTTGAATGATTCTTTTTTGTGGCTTGTTGAAAACTTGTGATTTGCAAGAGGAGGATATTGTGAGCACAAGGTATATATACTAAACTCTATTAATACATTTTATTATGATTTTATTGTAGATAAAATTAAAATTTTTTATGTGTATAATGTGAGTTGATTGGAGATTTTGATGAATTAGATTAGGGTATAATATTGTGAGTTGGAAATTTCTTTTGATTGTATATATTGTGAATATGCTTTGAATTGGATATTGATGAATTATATATATTTATTTGTGATATAAATTGTGTTATACCATGAATTAAAATGAAAAATTTCAAACATGTGTATGGTTATTCTTAAAATTAATATGTTTTAGAAGTATGTATTTTTTCGAAGCACATTGAGTGATTTTTGTGTATGTTATATTTTTTTAAGCATATGTTGTGGTTATTTGTGTATGTTATATTTGTATATTTTTTTATTATTTGTGAATTTATGTGTTTATTTGTGTAATATGTTGTTATTAAAGAATATATATATATAGTGTGATTATTTGTTGTGCATGATAGATATTAGGTGTGCACTAATTCCTAAATTGTCTAGTGTGGATAATTTGAGATTATATTATTTGTATTGCACATTCTTGTTACTCCTACTTTCCACGTTTAGTATGAAGTTTCGGTGTCTTCCTTTATTGTTCTTCGGGTATACTGTTTGTAGGGTCACAATCACTCTATGTGAATATGTACTTGGAGAACTATGAGGAGGTGCTGCCGAAATTTCTACTGATGTGGAAAAGTAGTTGAGTGACAGAATATGTGCAATATGGATAATATAATCTCGAATGGGATAGGACCAACTACCTTATCGAAAGAGAAGTTTGAATTGGAGCATGACATGCACCTGTATTATAGTATACTACGTGTTACTAATAGATAGATGTTTTTACAAATTGACAAAAGTTGGATGCGTCTAGGCGATAGACTTGGAAAGGATTACATACCCTATGCGTATGGAGTAAGAACCTTCCTTGATTTTGCAAAGGCCTCTGCTGATAGTCGTGGTTACATTAAGTATCTAAGTCGAGGTTATAAAAATTTGTGTGTGATAGGGTTGGATGAAGCTAAAAGTCATATATTTGTGAACGGTATGGATCTGGGGTATAGTCAATGGGTACTACATGGAGAGTCATATGCACAATCAGCGGATGGATTATTCAGTCATGAGAATTATTTGTGGCACGTGGATGATGATTATGAACGAGATGGGATGGAGGAGATGTTGAGTGACATTGGAGCTGGGATGTTTATGGATGAGGTTGACGACAATGCCTCAAGTGGCCGAGGGGCTGATTCTGAAAATTTTTCTACAATGTGTGAAGATGCAAAGCGCGAGCTTTATCCAAGCTGTACAAAACATTCCAAAATGTCGTTTATCGCACGGTTGCTTCACATTAAGTCATTGTGTTGGATGTCAATGAAATCAATAAACATGGTATTAGACTTATTTAATGAGGTACTTACCAAAGGGTTTGCATTGCCGAAAAACTTTTATGAAGCGAAACAGTTGAGAAAGGAATTAGGGTTTGAGTACAAGTCCATAAATGCATGCAAGAATGATTATATTTTATTTTGGAAGGAGAACGAAGAGAAACAAGCATGTCCTGTATGTAGAGAGTCAAGGTAGAAGGGCAAGAAAAGCCTGTCGATTAAGGTCTTGTGATATTTCCCATTGAGACCTAGGTTGTAAAGATTATATGTGTAAGAAAACAGCTCACGATATGAAGTAGCACAAGGAGAAATTAGTTAATAATGACGCATTTATGAGGCACCCAGCTGACTCACTTGTGTGGCAATCTTTCGATAATCAATATCCAGTGTTTGAGATAGAAGGTTGGAACGTGCGCCTAGGACTCACAACCGATGGATTCAACCCTTTTGGGAATATGAGTACAAGTTATAGCACTTGGCCTATAGTGTTGATTTTGTACAATCTTCCACCATGGAGGTGCATGAAGGCGCCTAAATTTTTGTTAACTTTACCTATCCCCAGCCCGAGATCACCTGGGAATGACATTGACATATATATGCAGCCGTTGATTGAAGAGCAGACAGAGTTATGGGAAACAGGTGTCAGAACTTATGATGCATCCACGTCAACATCTTTTCAGATGCATGGTGCAGTAATATGGACGATAAATGACTTTCCAGAATATGGAAATCTTTCCAGCTGGAGTACTAAAGGGAAGTTAGCGTGTCTAACGTGTAATAAAGAAACTACTAGTGAGTGGTTAAAATACTCTCAAAAGTTGTGTTTCATGGGTCATCGACGTTATCTACCAGCAAATCATGCATGGAGAACAGAATGTGCTAAGTTTGATGAGCGCATAGAGGATAGAATTGCGCCAAATAAGTTGTATGGGGAAGAGATACTGGAACAACTGGTACATGTTAGAGCGAACAATTTTGGAAAAAGTCGTGGAAAGAACAAGAGAAAATGAGGTGTAGCATAATTGAATTGGACAAAGCGTAGTATTTTTTTTTTTTTTTTACTTGTCGTATTGGTTGTTCTGCATTTTGCGACATAGTTTGAATGTAATGCATATAGAGAAGAATATTTATGATAATATACTGGGTACATTGATGAACATTAATAAAAAGATAAAAGATACGATCAAGAAGAGGAAAGATCCTGAGAGAATGAGAATTAAACATAATCTGCATTTACGAGTGTAAGGTGATAGGGTGGTCATGCCGCATACATATTTTACGATGACAAGGGAGGAAAGGATAGACTTCTGCAAATGGTTGCAAGGTGTGAAGCTGTCAGATGGTTATGCTTCAAATATCAGTAGATGCGTGAGCCCTGATGACTGGAAAATTGGTGGACCTAAAAGTCATGACTTTCACGTATTTTTGCAGAAGTTATTACCGGTAGGAATTCGTGGGAAGCTAACATCTAATGTACGTGTCGTCATAACCGAACTCTGTATGTTTTTTAAAGATTTGTGTGCTTAGGTAGTAAATCGAGATAGCTGCGAAAACTGGAAGAAGAAATTACCACTATACTATGTAAATTCGAGCAGATCTTTCCACCATCATTTTTTGATGTCATGATTCATTTAGCAATACGTTTACCCCGGGAGATACTGTTGGGTGGACCGTTGTAGTTCCGTTGGATGTATCCAATTGAAAGATATTTGGGTCGACTGAAACGCACTGTTGGGAATAAAGCCAAAGCTGAGGATTCAATAGCAGCGGCCTATATACACGATAAATGGTTAACATTTTACTCTTTATATCTTCGTGGTGTTGAGACACGATTTAATCGTCAAGCGCGAAATGCTGATCTTGCTGCTCCACCTCCTCATGAGTTATCAGTGTTTTCTCATAATGTACGACCCTTGGGTGCACAAACTGGTTACGATTTAATTGATACAGAGTTGGGTAAAGTTCAGTAGTACGTGCTAAATAATTGTCAAGATAATGATCACTATCTCAGGTATGTCGTTGTAAAAGGTTCAAATAATTCTAGTTACAAAATTTTAACTATAACTTTTGTTCTAAAAAATAATATGATTTTGCACTTATATACAGTGAACACATGGAAAAACTTAAGACGGAAGGCTTACAAATATAGAAGCAAGACACGAGGAAGAATTTTCTGGATGGTTTGAACAACGTTTATGAACTAAACTCTATATAATATGTTAGATTTTGAAAGTTTTAACTCTAGGTAATATTTAATAAATATACATTATTTCAATTGTTATAATTAGATTTTGGAACAACGTGCTCGTGATCCCGAATCAGTCTCTCTTGAATTGTATGCATTGGCCTGTGGTCTCTCAAATAGAGCACTTTGATACATTGCATGCACGGTTCAAGGATAAATATTCCATACTCTGGACCATGAACGTAATTAAAAGACTCAAAACTGTGGTGTGTTGGTCGAGGGGAGTCATGGAACAAATGATATTGATTATTGATTATTATGGTGTCATTCTTGATATTGTCGGATTGAAATATCTAGGTGAGTCTATAACATATGTCTTTAAATGTGATTGGTGGGATCTAGGCAGTGGTCGGGTTTTGATATATAGGGATAATCATTTTACGAGTGTCAATACTGCATCTAAATGGTACGAAGATGATCCATTCGTATTGGCTTGTCAAGCTACCCAAATCTATTACTTAATTGATCCAATGAAAAGCGATTATGAAGATAGTGGAGAGATAACTTGGCGAGTCGTACAAAAATTCATTCCTCGAAATATATATGAAGCAGGAATAGGTGCAGATTACGATAATAGTGGAGATTTAGATGACACTCCGATTGTAGAGGCCTACCATGAAGACAGAGAGGGTATTAACTTGTTTGTTGACCTTAATGCACTCGAGTTGCTCCCTTTATGTAGAGATGACATCCCACCCGTCCGTATTAAATGATCATTCAATTCAAGAAAGTGAGGAAGAAGAAGAAGAGTCAGAAGAAGAACACAAAGAAGAATCCGGGGGGCGGGAAGTGGAAAAGGAGGACGAAGAAGAGGTTGATGATGATGACGAAGATGTTATAGAGGGAGATTCTGAAACAAGCATGAAAAATACATCTGAAGATGAAGACGAAAAGTACTAAAAACTTTATTCATATAGGTGACTATAGAATTTTATACTAAAATTAATTTCTTCTAATTAATTTTTTTTATTTATATAATCATTTTCAAGTATGCCTCTAAAACGACAAAGAAAAAATGTGCCTCCTCCACCAAGTCCGAGCCGAACCCATTGAGGACTCCCCACCTGAGGAATCCGTAAGTTAACACTACAGAGAAAAATGCACAGTCGACACCTACCAGTAAGGAAATGTCGTATAATTAATTATAAAATTATATTTTTGTCTCAATAACTATATAACTGTAAAAATTATACTATTATCTATTAGTTGATGCATCTGCTTGTCACAAACTGAAGGTCACCAATCCTGATAATTCCACTGGTGGAGTGGATGATAGTACAGTAGTGCTTTCCTCCTATATTGGAATAGCAGTTCGAGCTTATGCTCCATTTTATGTGCGCTCATGCGAGATGTGCCAAATAAGATTAAGGAGCACATTTAGAGTCATGTGCTGGTGAGTTTACTTTGAGAGTTCATTTTTTTACCTAGATTAATATATCATATTTTTGACGTAATTAATTTTAATTAGGATGAATTCGACCTCAACTTTGGCCGTAGCGAGGATTTGAGAACTGTGAATGAGTTAATGGCTACACTATTCCGACGTCACAAGGGACGATGTCACAAACCCTTCAAAAAGTTTGAGACGTTTGAAGAGGCTGCGCAGTCCCCTTCCAGCAAATGAAGTTAGACGATTGGAGAAAGTGTTGTGATCTTTTTGCATCTCCAGAATATCAAGTATTTTAGATTTATTTCCTTTAAAAATTTATATTTATATTTGTTGTTTATATTATATGTATATATATTACAATTAACATTCTTAATTAATTTTGTAGCACTTAAGTTCTACAAATGCACATAATAGATCCGCTCTGACCACCATCGTCCTGGTTCAAGATCATTCCATCGTTTTGCTAAAAAAATGGTAATTAATAAACTATATAATTCATTTATTTTCATACTATGCTTTTATATAAGTACTAGCACCATCTTTTTAAAATTGCTAATGTCATTTTGTTATAAATGTGATGATCCTGAAAACGTTTCCCTCGTTCATCATGTCTATGTTGCCGCTCACACTAATGAGCGTAGTGAGTTGATGGATCGTACCGCTGTAGATAATTATGTAAACGGTGTTCCGTTTGTTAAATAAATTATGCAACATGTGAATAATTTATTTTTTATTTGTATTTCTTTTAATACATTACTTATTGTGTATTTTGATCTTTCAAATTGCAGGAAAAAATGATGGAGATGTAGTTAGCTTCCGGGGAATCTTCTCCTAGTGACATAGACATTTTCACGCAAGTGCTCGGACCCAACTCTAGTATGGCAAGAGGTTTGGAACGATCTTTCAAGCATTCTGGGTCATCCTCCTCAACCTCCTCGACTTCACAAATTAATAATCTTACCAAAGATTCAGAAGCTGCACGACACAAGAATGAGTATATGAGGTCTAAACAATAAGAGTTGGAGTCCCTCTTAGACCAATAGTCTCATTTAGAGACGCGTTTGCAGGACCAACAAAGAGACCAGGAGGAAAGAATATGCAGTGAGGTCCAAGAGCAAGTGCAACGAGAGAAATGAAAAAAGAATTGCAGTGGAAGAAAAAAGAAAAAGAAATGAATTTTATCAGTGTATTATATTTTTAATATCTAATTTGAAAATAGTTGCAAACATTGTTGGTTGTGAAATATGTTATGCAATATGATACAATTGGTATAATTGGTATGTTTTTTAATTGGATGAGTTTAGTATTTCTAATACGTACATTCGAATGTAAATAAAATATGTTTGAATAGTGTTTCACATTCGAACACACGTTCGAACGTAATTACACAAATTTATAACAAAACATTCGAATGTTCTCACCATCAAATGAACATAACATTCGAATGTTTAAACGTTTTAACGTTCCAGACCTTCGAACATACTTCTTGTGTTCGAACTCTACTTTGTTAACATTCGAATGAAAGTCCGAACGTTATGATACGTACGTTCAGACATTGGACCGTTTATGTTGGATTCTAAATTCGAACGTAACGTTCAGACGTATAAACGATCGAACGTAAATATGATATGTTTTGTGGATATTGTGGAATTTAGAAATTAATGATATTTTTGGGTTAGGAGAAAATTAAGTTTTTGAGAAATTAAAAGAAGTGATTTGACTATTTTAGGTGCGATTACAAGTTACATATTCAATTGAAAATTTATTCAAGTTATATGATTTTCTATAAGTGACAATTGATTATTCGTTTGGCACTCTTGTGAGGAATTTTTGAAAGACTAAGTCAAGTAAGTGGGATTCCTATACTAGACTTTGAATAAAAATAAAATGAACAGAGATTTTTTTTTTTTTTTTAACGAAGAGCCAGTAACCACCCACATAGCAGCCATGTCCCAAGTATAATAAAACCCTCACTTATGGCGGAGGAAAACCGTGGTAACAAAAAGACACTTGGGGGCACACAAGATAGCATGATAAACTAGCCCAAAACCAAGTGTTAAAAAAAAAAACCAAACCAACAAACCTAAAAACAAAAACCAAGACAAACCTGCAAAAAAACCTGGTGCACTTATAAAAAATAAAAAAAAAAACGAGAGCAAAACACCTAATTAAAGCCTATAAACGAATCTCTGGGAGACCAAGTTTATCCACTTTCAGAATCCCTTTGAGCAAATGTGGCACATCGTTATAAGAATTCCACGTACCATTCTTTTGATCTGATGCCAAACGAGCCAAGAAATCTGCTCCTGCATTGCCTTCTCTATAAGTATGTTGTACCTTAAACTCTAAGGTAGCAAGAATCGATTGAATCTTTTCCCAGTAGTCTTCAAGATACCATATACCACACCTCCCTTTTTCTAACCAATGAACCACCAACAACGAATCTAGTTCAATCTCCACTCTTCGAATGGCTAGGTCCTTACAATATTGGAGACCATAAGAAAGAGCAATAAGCTCAGCTTCATTATTAGAGCCATGTCCCAGGTCTTTAGCGAAAGCCCAAGTAAGATTCCCCTTCTCATCTCGAATAGTACCCCCTGCACCCATGCGACCTAGATTTCCCAAAGAACTCCCATCCACATTTAATTTAAACCAACCCGTGGCCGGTTTCACCCATTGCACAAAATGAATTTTCTTTCTCTTTACAAGTTTCAAAGGAATAGAGAAAAATTGTAACACTTTTTCATCTCCATCATTTATCTTTCTACTAGCACGTAGGTGGACTCCCACCCATGCAATTGCCGCCTTAATGGAGCTCCAAAGAGAACTCACAGTAACTCGTTTACCTTCCATACATGCTTTACATCTCCACACCCAAAAAGACCAAGTCACAATAATAGGAATAAGAGCAATCAAAGTACCTTTTTGAGTCGAATGAGCCGCACACCGAAAGCATACTTCTATAGTTACTCTCCATGATCTCTGCGGGTCATATGGTATCCCCAACTGTAGAGAGGCACACCTCCATATATCACTAGCAATAATCCCATTGGCGAGGACATGATCCAGATCTTCCACACACCCCTGTGTACAACATTCACACTTAGAAACCAAAGGGATGCCCAAAGAGCTAATTCTACTATCAACAGTAAGGCTAAAATTAAAACCTTCCAAATAGTAACTGAATATTTTTTTGGGAGCGCTGAGTGCCAAATCCAAGAAGCCCGTTCAGATTTCGGTGCACGAACACGAACACAATCCCAAGCCGATTTCGATGAAAACACCCCATTCAGATTTGGCTTCCAAATCAATAAATCCCCACCCTCTTTTTGTTCCAGGCAGTTTAGAATTTCTTCCATTTTGGCTTTCCCCACCAAACGATATAACAAATCCACATCCCATCCATTCTGAAGCCGACATTCCCTTACTTTTAGCAGGGGATATTCAATTATTTCACAAGAGTTGAAAAGAGCTCCCGATTTTAGCCAAGGATCTCTCCAAAAAGACACATCGCCATTCCGAACTCGCCACCAAGAATTGCTTAAAACCTTTGGAACCATACCCACAATTTGCTTCCAAAATAAAGTTCCTTTCCGTTGGTCTACCAACGTCACATGCTGATTCTTTATATACTTTTGCTTGAAGAAATTAGCCCATAATGAGTCACCTGTCAACAAATTCCAAGCAAGCTTCATAAACAAAGAGTTGAACATCCTCTAATTTCCAAGGACCCAAGCCCCCTTCCCGAATCGGGGAACAAATCTTTTCCCAAGCCACCCACTTACGCTTTTGCTTTCCATTCCAAGATTCCCTGAAAAAATTACTCATAATACGATTTAAGGCTATCATGACAGCCTTAGGAGCATGCAAAACAGAGAGTAAATGAATTGGCATACTAGCAAGAACATGTCGTAATAAAAGAAGGCGGGTTCCCAAAGATAAAAACCAATTCTGCCATCCTTCCAATTTCTGTCGAATGCAGCACAATAAATCATCAAAATACGAGATTTTCATCCAACCTACCATTAGAGGAACACCCAAGTAGTTAATCGGGAGAAAACCTTCAGAGAAAGATGTCAACATTAAAGAACTCCTTTTCCGGCCAGCAGTCACATGTTTAGAGAAAAATATCGAAGATTTTTCCTTGCTCACCATTTGACCAGACCATTCTTCGTATAACGCAAAAATATCCCTGACTTCTTGAAGAGAAGATCTTCCACCATTTACAAACAACACAATATCATCAGCATATAAAAGATAAGAAACAAGAGGCGTACATCAGGGGTGTGAGAACGGGACAATATTCCCATTAGTAAACTTGTGCTTTAACAGTCTGGAAAATACCTCCTCAGCGAGAATAAACAAATAAGGCGAAAGAGGATCACCTTGACGCAATCCACGCCCACTAGAGAAAAAGCCTTTAACCGAACTATTCATCACCACCGAGAACCAAGGAGTTGAAATGCAAGTTCTGATCAAGCTACAAAACCGCTAAGAAAACCTGAACGAAGCCATAACATGAATTAAGAAATACCTATCTATGATGTCGTAAGCCTTGGCCATGTCTATTTTAATAACAGTATTACCACCTCTAACCTTCTTATTAAGCATGTGTATAATTTCTTGGGCCAAAGAAATATTTTCAAAGATACTACTCCCAGGAAAAAAAGCACCTTGTTTCGAAGATAATATTTTATTCAGAATAGGGAATAATCTGCAAACCAGGATTTTGGAAAACACTTTGTACACCATTGAACGTAAGCTGATAGGACGGAACTTATCAAAGCCAGTAGGCTTCTGCATTTTCAGAATGAGAACAATATAAGATGCTGAATAAAATCTCGGCATTGAATTGCCGATGAAGAAATCCCAAACCGCTGCCACTACATCAGCTTCAACAATATCCCAGCATACTCTATAAAACCCAGAACCAAAGCCATCTGGGCCGGACTACTGTCAACCGAAATGGAAAACATAGCCTCTTTAACCTCTTGGATCGAAGGGAGCTGAAGGAGGTTATCATTTTCCTCCTCAAGAATGGAATTTTGTACCAGATCTGACAAATCAAGAAGCTCTCTACGAGCCCGAGCCTAGAGAAACAAGCTGAAGTAATCCACAGCCCCTGAGTGAATAGCTTCCGGGGAATCTAAACACGTCCCATCTGGACACCTCATTTCCTGCACTATGGATTTTTTTAAAGAAACAAAAGATTTAAAAAACTGAGCCGAAGCCTCACCTTTTTCCATCCACCTAAGCTTCACATGTTGTGAGAGCCTAGTTTCTTCTCTTTGCATCCACAGCTCAAGATCTTCCTTGGCCCCCAGTAGAACCCTCTCTACATCTTCTAAAAAACCCACCTGTAGTTGATTTTCTAACTGTTCAATTTTATTTTCCAAAGCTTGGATATTCGTTTCAGTACGCCCAAAAATATGGTGATTCCAATCCTTCAATGCTATTTTCAACTTCTTCAATTTAGTAGCAAGACCGATAAGCCCCATAGTATCAACCGATGCGGACCAATTTTCCTTAACCACATTCAAAAAATTACTATGAGACACCCACACTTGCTGAAATTTAAAGGAGGAAGGACCATAACTAGTACCCAACTTCTTAAAAACAAAAGACAAAGGTGCATGATCGGAAGTTGAGCGAGCCATATATTTACAACAAGCGTCAGGAAAAACACCCGCAGCCACAACATTCATTAAGCATCTGTCTAATTTCGACCAACTCCGAGCTAAACCCCTCTGACCATTACACCAAGAGAATTTACTTCCAACAGTTTTCATTTCAATGAAACCATAATTATCAATAAACTCATTAAACTCATCAATGGCAGCTCTCAGTCTTGGTCTACCACCACAGTGCTCCTCCTCCCCTCGAATAGTATTAAAATCACCTAGGCATAACCAAGGTGCATCTTGGACCACATCTAATTGCAGCCCTCTCCAGAGATCTCTTCTTTCTACATGATTACACTTGGCATACACCACAGAAACAACAATATTCCGAGTATCCATACACATAGAGATAGTCACATGCTGGGCACTATAATTAACGACCGATATTTGCAAATCTTCTTTCCATAATAACCAGAGTTTTCCACCAACGCATAAATTAGAAAAACAGCATTCAAACCTCAACAACTGTTTCAATGCAACCATTCTTTGATCATCAGCAAACGGCTCAGCTAACATAATAAAATTCAACTGTAACTTCCTTACCAACTTACACAACCTCCTCCGAGACAATCTGAGGCCCCGGATATTCCAGAACATAGGATTACAAATCATAAATTCAATCGAGCGGGTTTGCTAGGAACCCGTGTCGAGCTTCTAAGTAAACATCCCACTTTAGCCAAGGTCTTCCCATTTTTTTTTTTTTTTGTATCACTGTCTGATAGATAGATTTTCTTTTTCCCAAGATGTTCCCCATACTCTTTTTCTGGCTCAAACCCACAAACATCCTTACCATTAATTTCCAAAGAACCCAAATCCTCATTTACCGAGTTTCCAACTTTCTGAATCTCCTGAACCTTTTCTACTAGCCCATTATCCGCCTCCTCCTCATCATTCCATTCCTCAATCACCACATCATCAAAGTTTGTTGTCCTCATGTGTTGGTCACTAGGTTCATTGCTAACCTCACGCATAGGCCTTTCCAACCCAATCGGGTTAATCTCACCATTCTCAAAATCCTCAATAATACCATTCAAAATCTGTCCTTCTGAAATGGTCACAGTTTCCATCACTTCTTGTCTAGACGGCATCATTTCTATATTTTTAGTCCTCCCCTTTACATTGCTCCCAACAAACCCGAACATCCCGTGACTCTCCCCTACATTTTCAGACACGTGAGTATCTCCTACTGTATTTTCGAAAGCACTGGAAGGGGCTTCCGTGTGCCTCTGCTCACTAGTCAAATGCAGAATTTTCTGTATCATTGTGGGATTGTCAATGTCATGTTTTTCATTTAAAACCCCTGCCTCTTGCGTCTTAACAAATAGCACCACTTCTTTTCCAGCTTCCTCCAAGTTAATACCAAGACTTTCCACCGGTGAACCACTTGGCCCAGCCTTCCCTGTATCCTCAACATTCACCAACAAACCATTCTTCCCTATCTCCATATTCTGTTTTTCTGTACTTGCTGGGTTCAAAGGCTTCCAAACTTTTATCATTTTTTCACCTATCTTACGGTCCAGGCTTGACCCATCCTTCCATTTACATAGCTTCAAGTTGTGTCCCTGCATTTTACATCTATTACAATAAGCGGGTAGAGTCTCATATTCAATTTCAATGTACCAACTCCATTCATGTTGCAGAGTGCCTATCCAGATGCCCTGAATTGGTGTTTTTCCAGCATCAATTTCCAAACACACTCTAGCCCCATCAGTTTTTGTAGCACATCGTGTAGCATTATCTCGGCATAGGAACCGACCAACTAGGGCAACAATAGTTTTCAAACAAGATTCATGATAAAAATTTGGGGGCAAACCAGGTAAAAAGACCCATACCGGCACTGTTGCAGGTTCCGAATCCTCTTCAAAATCCGATTTCCAACCGAATCCACGATAGGGCACTCCCTCAATATCAGTTACTTCCCTAGATAAAGCCTTCACAAAATCCCCTTCATTAGAGAACCAGACGAAAACATTGCAGGCCTTTCGCATTGCCGAAACAACTGGTTGAGCATCCAACCCCCATCTACTCCGTATGAAAGCTTGAACAACATCTAGAGAAGGTCTCTGCTTGAGGAATTTAAGAACCATAGAGAAACGAAAAGGGGCAGCCGATCTATCAATCTCTTCCTTTGAGAACATCACACAATATTCACCATCTATTAATTTCGCCGGACGGAAAGGAATATCTACCTCCGGCAGAGGTTGTGGGGTCTGAGCACCAGATCAGCGAATGTTCTCTGCCGCCCAGACATCACTGATGACCCCGGTGGAGCCCCAGCAGCAGCCATGGGTGAAACTGCACTCCAAACCCTAACATCATTTGTACAAAATCATTCAAGAACTCTGATAAAAGAGAAAGCATTTTTGTAATGACTGGTATAGACATGAGCTTCTTTTCTAGCATTTTATTTCTGAACTGTGTAAAAGAGAGCAAGTAAGAAGTTTTGTGTATAAATTAAACTTTTGTGATCTGATTCTATTCTGCTCTAAAAAATTTCTGAACTCTAATATGATATGATGTGATTTCTGAAAACTTTTGACATGACATTTTGAATTTGGATATGGTTTGTGGATGGTGATCTGTTTTACCTATCACAGGTGCTAATAGTAGTTTTTGCTTGGGTTGATACCAATTGTTATGTTTATGGTGCACCCAAAGTGGTTTTTATAGTGGTCTTTCCTGTGTGCACACTTGGGGCTCCTAGAATAAATATGTGGAAGATTCACATTTTGTTTCTACTCGATTAGCTACCAGGGTTTGTACAACCCTACCACGGGATTAAACATGGCCTCTAATGTGACATGATATTCTGGTATGATGATGATCAATTTTGCTACGGTAAAAGAATTTTGAATAAGAATATTTTTTAACTTCCGCTCTAATATTTTTTATAACATGTTCTGATTCTGCATTTTGACCATATAAATATTTTGTTCTGCATTCTGAACTCTATAAATGCTCATGTTTACACATTGGTTTATGTTCTCTACTTACTGAGTTGTTAATAACTTACCCCCTTATCTCAACAACATTTTTCAAATAATATTGATGATTCAGCTGCGGAGCAGGAGTAGGCAATATTAGAGAAGTTTGATGATCATACAGGAACAAGTTCCCAATGGTATATTGGTTTTTTTGGTTATTTTGATATGTTGAGTTAAGGATATGTTTCGAGTCTTTGGAGAATTTCTAATTTATTTTATTGAGAATTTATTTGTTGTCACTATGAAGGAACATGGATTTTTGGTTTGAGTAAATGAAATGATCAATACGAGTCACGACAACTTAAGGCATACCTCAACACTTCTATTCATTTCTAAACATACTATGTTGAGAAGTACCACTCAGAGCTCAGAGTCGGAGCCTCTTTCAAAAAAGAAATTATTAATTTGTCACGCAACTTTTTCATCTTTATACAAATGCTTTACTGTATTATATATATTTACTATAGATGCTTTGATTTGACATATCAATTTGTCACTTTCGAATTAATCTTTTTTTCGTATATACTGGAGTCAGCTAGTAGCTCATGTTTTTTTTTAATGATTAATTAAATATTTTTTTGATAATATTATAATTTTTTTATAAAAAATACTAAAAAGTAGAAGTAAAAAAATACAAAATTAACTAGCAATAGCTCCCTACCAGTCATGAAAGGAGAGCCACCCATTTTGTTTTTAGAAATGACATCAATTGTACTAGGATTTAAGATTGGACAATGCTAGGGATCCCACTGGGAGATCTTGTTGCCCATCCCGCTAGTGTTGTTTTTTTTTTTTTTTTTTTTTTTTGGTTTTTGGTTTTTTTTACATCATTTTTTAACACTTTTAAATTTTTTTTTTTTTTTAAACTTGGATCGGGATCCCTATCATTTTTCTTTAAGATTTGAGGATCTTATAGAATCCTTGTAAGTAATTAAATTTCTTGCTCACGTTGTACTAAAACATCATTGGACCACCTAAAATTCTTTCTTTCTTTTTTATTTTCTCTCTTTGACAATACTTTGCGTCGAATATTCATACAATATCTTTATATTAATAAGCAAGCAGAAGTTATATAACTCTTTCCTGTTTATTCGTCTATTTATACTTTGTGGAATACCTCCATTCCATCGGCTTCAATTTCTGGAATACCTCTTTCCTCTCACTTCCACAACCTTCTTATTTTGTCTATATCATGTTCCATTTACTGCTTGACTCACTTTTTCAAAGATATACTTCCACCTCCATGTTTCAATGTCTTCTGCTAAGATATGATTTTTGTTTCTACTTCTCCACGGCCGACTGCCTATATTGTCTTTTTACATTTATGAACTACTCACTGCTTTCCACCGCCTTCTTCAATTTCTAGAGCATCGGTCCACCTTTGAATCACCGCTTCACTCATTTTGTTGCAGACCGCTTAATATTTTGTCTCAATCACATTTCTACTCTATAAATTTCATCCTCTGCTGTATCAAACTACCTCGTCTACCTCTGCTCCTATGCTCTTGGTAAGTGTCTTTCCTTCCTCTCATCTCAATATTGATTTTACCACCTCTATAGCACCTCTATGCGAAACCCAACACCCAACCACAATGCACCCCAAATGTAGAAGAGGCAGAATCTCCTTTTAGATGCTGGTTTCTTGCGTGATTCCGAAGAGTACCAGATTCTGCGAGGAAAAATATCCTGAATTGGTAACTCCTGAATCACCATCCAGGAAAAATATCCTCATAACCGATCCATTTTGTTGGTGACACTTTACCTATTGCTGGGTTTGAATCCATGGGTTGTACAAGTTGCCCTTCCTCCATCAACAAACCAACCTTACTAATACTGTTGTGACTATTCCTTGCATAAATCATGCAGTTTTGCTTTTCTGGCCTGGTGAGTCAAACAAAAAAAAAACCCACACAATGAACAGAATGATTTCTTACACTATGATCACATAGATCATACCAAACACATGAAAGGAAAAAGAAATAACCAAACAAAATAAAAACCGTATATGCATGTAACCATATTGATCAATTTTCAAAAGAAAATAACCCCAAAAAATTAAACAAAACCATACGGATGTACATGACACCAAAAAACGTACCATCGGTTCTTTTGTCATGATCAGCCACAGAGAAGGCGGCGATGAGCTGTCGGGAGAGTAACTAGGGAGATTGAGAAAGCACATTGACCCATAAAGGGGAGAGAGAGAGAGAGAGAGAGAGAGAGAGAGAGAGAGAACAAGAAAAAAAATTGCCTTCGAAGACAAAGAGTAGTACTAGAAAAGAAATAGACATAGATTTGAGAAATGGGGAAGCGTTCCGGTCGGAGGGGGAAGAGAGGAATGAGCAAGCCAGGTAAAGTACGAAAAAAATTAGGTTTTTATTTTATAGTGGAAAAGAGAGAAGAAAGATCGGAGAGAGATGAGGAGAGAAAAATAAGAATGGATATGGAGAATCTTTACCTTTATTAATTCGTTTTGATTTTGTTGGTAGGAGGATAAAGTGAGATGGTATTTATTTTATTTTATTCAACTTACCTCGATGCATTGGGGCAATTATCTTATCGAGGACCAAAGACGCCTAGCTTCTCACATTAGGACAGCCTCACACTCTCCCTTTGTTTTTCTCTTGTTCATGTGCATGTGCTTGGGTGCACGGTATCAAATTTAAAGTCTTGACAGGCACTTGACCAGCAATCTGTCAATATTATTTATTTATTTTATTTTATTGTTTTAGCAAAAAATAAATAAATAAATACCTAAATATTTGTAGTGATACTTTTTGAGATGAGTCTCTCACTTTATTAATTTTTCTTGAGCAAAAAAAAATTTTTAAATTAAGTTGTAGTGAAATTTTTTGAGATCTGAGCCCCTCACTTTATTAAATATTTGATATGATTTTATAATATAAGTACAATGGTAAAATTTTTATTATATGTTTTTATAATTATAAAATTTACCAAATTATTCATATGTAAACTAATTTAGAAAAGCATAATAAAATTGCTCCCCTTCCATCAACCTGCCAAGACGCCTCCACATACTGTGGGTTTTTATTTTATTTTTATTTTACTTAATAGTTAAAAAAATATTTTTAATGAATTTATGATTTTTATTTTTTTGAAAAAAATTTTAAGAATTTAGAAAAATATTTGAAATAAAAAAATAAAAAAGAGATAAAAATATTTTGCCTATTCGGTAAGTGTTTAGTGGATTTCCTCTGTGGGAATAGCAGCATCCAACCAAAAATCACCACATTCAGTCAAACAGTGCCAAAAATGTAAAAAAATGCAAATATAATCAAGCATGAACAAATTGAAAATGCATAAGTATATAAATTGTGGGTCCCATGTGTTAGAAGTTTTTGAGTAAAGATAAGTTTAGTAATTTGAGAGTTAAGTGTTTATATGTTAGATTTAACTTAAAATTGGACTAAACTAAATTGATTTCAACTAAGTCTTACAATCAAACGGGACAAGTGAGCATGAACAAATTGACAACGCCTAGGTCTACAAATAAAATTATTACTTAATTATCTGTTAAAGTGAGTTGAGGGTTGGAGATGTACTCAAAAGGAAAATGAACACTTTGGAAAATGTAATCAAATAGTTAACACTTACTTAAATGAGATGACTTCAAATGAAATCTAAAAATTGAATAAAATATTATTTGAATATTATTTCTTATTTTTATTATTATTATTTTAAGAATTGAAAAAAATGAATTATTTATTATATTTTATCTGTGTATTTGAAAAAACTTTAAGGATGAAATAAGATGAAAAAAAAACACTTTCAATATTGAAACTAAAACTTAGTGCTGTAGTTTAGATTTTTAACATTGAAACATTATATGTTTATTCTATAAATAACTAATGTACAACATACACATTTAACTCTAACTATTAAGACTAATAATAATAGGTGAGGTGGTATAATTAAAAATTTTCATAAGGAATTAAATTATAATTTGATAATATTTTTAAAATATAATATCTCATTATTAATATTTTATTTTGCAAATCAATTAGTTTTTTCATTTTTGTTATTTCTTATAGTATCTTTGAGAAATGAAATAAATTATTACAAAAATTTAAAAATTGTAATAAACTTTTTTGCAATTGGTCATTTGTATTGTGATTAAAAAACATTAATAAAACTGTTTGCAGTTAACAAAAATGTCACTTAAACAAAACCATTTTCTTAAGTAGATAAAATTTTACCTCTGTTTAACTAAGATGCATTAGACTGCATGCGCACATGTAGCACACGTTGCCCTTGTTGTGTGTGATATTTCCTTATGCCTTAAGGATAACGACAGATCTCGTAGAACATGCAGGCGAGCTAAAATCTTTATATTTAAATACGTTTAAAATTTTAATACATTACATCTTTATATGTTTTCATCATTACATAAACATCTCCCATATCTCGAGGATGTTGCAAACAAAATTCGGGATAGTGAATGGATCATAGTTTTGCGCGCACACAAGAATGAATCTGGAAGATTGCACAAAAATATGCTAAATGTATTGTCTGTCAACATTGTGCCTGAAAGAGTAGGATGACTGTTTCAGACCTTTTTTAAAAAACTTTCAATTATTGTAATGTATAAGTATAAAGTATTTATGTGTAGTTGTAAATATGTTTCATTTGGAAGTTCTATGTTATAGTTATGGATATTTTAAAGATAATATGTGTAATGTTACTTGTGAGCAGGAAGAAAGTTTTAAAATATACATGAAATTCTACCCGTTTATAGTTAAAATCGGAAATGTTGGAATTATGAGACGAAAAAATATCAACTAGGCACATGTGCATCGCACATAATGCCTTACTAGTGTGTATATATATATATATATATATATATACTAGTAGTAGGGCAATGTGTGAGACACGTTTACTAAGTTGAATTAAAGATAAGTTGTTGAAAAATATAAACAAGCTCTATATAACATAGTACTATTGTGCTCTCAACCCGTGCATAGCAAAACCCAAGTGATGTCACTGCGCACTATGAACCAACATTGCACAAACCACTGTTGATTTTCAGCCCTACTTGGTCACCGTCGTCCTCATGCTATCTCAATATGTACATGTAAAGCTCCCACCATTTTATCACTACGTGTTCTCTCATCACTCACTCTCTCTCTCTCTCTCTCTCTCTCTCTCTCTCTCTCTCTCTC
Source organism: Carya cathayensis (assembly GCA_011037825.1). Classification (NCBI taxonomy): domain Eukaryota; kingdom Viridiplantae; phylum Streptophyta; class Magnoliopsida; order Fagales; family Juglandaceae; genus Carya; species Carya cathayensis. The sequence continues at coordinate 501,326 of QGSO01000180.1, forward strand.
TCTCGTGCGCAACCGCTTAGCTCAACGGCAACTTTGCCGCACCACGCAAATCCACCGTGTCTCTCTTCCTCAATAAAACACCTTTTTGCAAAGCTTCTTACATGGGAGAGTGTCTGTTTCAGTCTCACCATCACTCTCTTTTCACTAGTGGTGACAAATTGAAAAGGAAAGTTATAGTGTAGCTTTCATAAACCTTGTACAAACCCAATTTACTTATTTGTCTTTAGCTTGAAAGTCATTTATGTAGAAATTACATAGATAGTGATTTATGTTAGTTGATCCCTAGTAAAGCTTTTATTTAGGCTCAATTTTAATAATCTAAAAATTTTATTTTTACAAAAAATATTTTTAAAGATTTAAATTATGTAGTAAGTATCAATTTGTTTTTACAATTTAGTTTCAAAAGTGAATTGTAACCAAGTAATTTTATTTTAAACGCTTTATTGTTTTGTTAAGTCTATTAAATAAAATTTGGTCATTTACTTTAATGTAATAGTCGAAGAAGTTTTGTGGATATTGAAGAATTTAGAAATTAATGATATTTTTGGGTTAGGAGAAATTTAAGTTTATGAGAAATTAAAAGAAGCGATTTGAGTATTTCATATGCAAGTACAAGTGACAATTGTTTATTTGTTTGGCACTGTTGTAAGGAATTTTTGAAAGACTAAGAAGTTCAAGTGAGCAGGATTCCTATACTAGACTTTGAATAAAAATAAAATGAACTAAAGTTGATTTATGAAATATGGATTATATATTATGAAAGAACTATGAAAACAACCTCAGTTATTTGTTCAAAATCATTCATGAACTCTGATGAAAGAGAAAGCATTTTTGTAATGACTGGTGTAGACATAAGCTTATTTTCTGGCATTTTATTTCTGAAGTGTGCAAAAGAGAGCGAATAAGAAATTTTGTGTATAAATTATATTTTTGTGAACTAATTCTATTCTGTTCTGAAGATGTTCTGAACTCTAATATGATATTATGTGATTTCTGAAAACTTTTGACATGACATTTTGAATCTGGATATGGTTCATGGATGGTGATCTATTTTACCTACCACACGTGCTAATAGTTGTTTCTGTTTGGGTTAATACTAACTGTTCTGTTTGGGTTAATACTAACTGTTCTGTTTCTAGTGCACCCACTTTGGAAACAAAGTGGTTTTTCTCGTGATCTTTCCTGTGTGCACACTCTGAGCTCCTAGAATAAATATGAGGAAGATTCACATTACGTTTTTGCTCAATTAGCTACCAGGGTTTCCTACCACGGGGTTAAACATGGCCTTTGATGTGACATGATATTTTGATATGATGGTGGTCAATTTTGCTACGCTAAAAGAATTTTGAATAAGAATATTTTTTAACTTTCAATCTGATATTTTTTATAACACATTATGATTCTACATTTTGACCATATAACTTTTTTATTCTGCATTCTGAACTCTATAAATACTCAAGTTTACACACGGATATATATTCTCTACTTACTTAGTTGTTAATAACTTACCCCCTTATCTCCACAACATTTTTTAGATAATCTGGATGGTTCAGCTGCAGAGCAGGAGTAGGCAATATTAGAGAAGTTTGATGATCATAGAGGAATAAGTTCCCGATGGTACAAGTATTTATTTGAGTCAGTTTGAAAATTGGTTTTTTTGGTTATTTTGATATGTTGAGTTAAGGATATTTTTCGAGTCTTTGGAGAATTTCTAATTTATTTTATTGAGAATTTATTTGTTGTCACTATGAAGGAACATAGATTTTTGGTTTGAGGAAATGAACAAATATTGTATGGAGTTTTTTCTAAATTTTATTGTGTGATATTGGAGTTGATATTAAGTAAAAAGAGCAAACCTTCCAGACCTCCCGGACCATGGCATTACAAATGTATATTGAGGGTATATATAAGATATATTACATGAAAGAGAAATAATCAATCATCTCCGCAAAGACTTATTAACCGCCATTTATTACAGAAATTACCTAACTTTTCTTGTGCGGAGTAAGTATCAATGTTGACTATCAATGTTGACTATCAATATAAGTGGGATTGAGTGGCTGTCTCGATTTACTTCAAACCAAACTAGATAACACACACAACTCAAATCTCACCAAAACTGGCTGCTAGAGCTCGATTATTCAGATTGATTGAGATAATCATACTCAAGTCTCAAGTCTCAAGTCCCACAATCATGGTGGTAAAGCCAAACATAAAGGAAGGAATTAGGGTTTGCTGCCGTTAATTTGCCAAGCTAGTGGCTTGGTATTGAGACTTGGCAATGTATATAGGGGGTATATATAAGATATATCACTTGAAGGAGAAGTAATCAATTACCTCCGGAAACAAACATGTATAAACCAATTAACCGCCATTTATTTCATTTCTCTAGTCTTGCATATTAATTGTAGCTTGCAGCTGTTGTATATATTACAGGAAACTAGATATTCCCTAGAAGATATTCATTATTCAGGGTTGCTTTCGAGCTGATGTCATCATCTGATTGCCAACATGCCACTAAAACAACTTGACTGGCACAAGATTAAGAGGTGTTTTCTTGCTAGTAGTAAGGCTAAGACCAAGCGACTCTTCCATGTTAATATCTTCCTCCTTCATCCCAAGCAGCAATTTCCAATCGAAACAATACAAAATATTCGCCAGTGCAAGCTCAATGGTTGATGTTGCCATATACATCCCAGGACAACCTCTTCAGCCAGCTCCAAATGGCAAGAACTCAAAATTTTGCCATTTATAATCAACAGAACTATCGATGAACCTTTCGGGGATGAACTCTTCTAGGTTCTTCTAGTATTGGGGATCTCGTCCTATTCTCCAAGCATTAACTTGCAAGATTGACTGAGCGTTAATGTCCTAACCGTTGAGCTTGAAGGGTACCATGGTTTGTCTTGGGAGAAGCAGAGTGGCTAGAGGGTGCAACCTAAAAGTTTCTTTCATTATCATCTTGATGTATTGAAGGTGATCCGTGTCAATTTCAGTGACTCTTCCTTTGTTTCGAACGATTTTTCTGACTTCATCGTGTGCTCTCTTCATCACTTTTGGGCTCCTAACAAGCTTTGCCATTGCCCATATCGTGGTAATTGCACCAGTGTCGACTCCACCTAAGAAGAGATTCTGATGATAGAAAAAATATTGCATTTAGCAGATGAAAACCTTAATTAATTCATAAATATAAACCTTGAAAACAAGAAAATGGAATTAATAGCCATGGGGGAAGAGATAGGAAGTACTGGGTTTATTTGGTTAACAGGAATTTCAATTAGAATATTTTTAGAGACGTTGGTTATTGAGTTTTTTTATAGTAATTGGAAAATTAGTACAAAATAAGTTGTTTGAAATATGTTTGGAAAATGGAATTAAGGGAATGTTTGGATATAATTCTCATCTCATCTCATTTTTTATTTCATTCTCAAACATTAGTCAAACACTAATATTTTCAAATTAATCATTACAACTTTTTCAAACTAATCATTATAAATTTTCCAAACAAACTAATCATTATAACTTTTCATTCTCAAACTTTTACGAATTAATATCTTTTTTTCGTACATACTAGAGTCAACTGGTAGCTCATATATTTTTGTTTTTTTATTTAATCATTAATTAAATATTTTTTAATAATATTATAATTTTTTTATAAAAAGTATTAAAAAATACATGCAAAAAAATACAAAATTAACTAACGATAGTTCCCTACCAGTGATGACTGGAGAGCCACCCATTTTGTTTTAGAAATGACATCAATTGTACTAGGATTTAAGATTGGATAATGCTAGGGATCCCACTGTCCCGTTGCCCATCCCGCTAGTGTTGTTTTTTTTTTGTTTTTGTTTTTTCTTTACATCATTTCTTTAACACTTCTAAATATTTTTCTAAAAGAAAAAAAATTCACAATATTATAAAACACTATTTTTTTAATTACTAAGTTAAAAACAAAAATAACCTTGGTGCGAGATCCCTATCATTTTTCTTTAAGATTTGAGGTTCTTAGAGTCCTTGTAAGTATTTAAATTTCTTGCTCACATGGTACTAATACGTCGTTGGATCACCTAAAATTCATTTTTTCTTTTTTATTTTCTCCTTTTGACAATACTTTGGGTCAAAAATTCATACAATATCTTTATATTAATAAGCAGCAGTAAGCAGGAAGGAGTTGTATAACTCTTTGCTGCCAATTTTGCCCTCACTATTTAAATTTCTTTCATCTGTCTCTCAAGTATGTTCTCGGAAAATTCTAATTCTGCTTTATATTTATTTTCCCTTTCTACCCTACTGCCATTCTTATTGTTGATTTAATCGTCTATTTATACTTTCTGGAATACCTCCATTCCACCGACTTCAATTTCTGGAATACCTTTTTCCTCTCACTTCCACAACCTTCTTATTTTGTCTATATCCTATTCCATTTACTGCTTGACTCACTTTTTCGAAGATGTACTTCCACCTCCATGTTTCAATCTCTTATACTGAGATATCATTTTTGTTTATGCTTCTCCACGGCCAATTGCCTATATTGTCTTTTTACATTTATGAGCTACTCGCATCTTTCCACCGCCTTCTTCAACTTCTAGAGCATTAGTCCACCTTGAAATCACCGCTTCACTCATTTTCTTGCAGATCAATCCCTTCCGCCACTTCGAATTTTGTCTCATTCATATTTCATCCTCTGCTCTATCAAACTACCTCGTCTACCTCGGTTCCTACGCTCTCGGTAAGTGCCTTTCCTTCCTCTCACCTCAATATTGATTCTACCACCTCTATAGCACCTATATGGGAAGCTCAACACCCAACCACGATGCACCCCAAATGCAAAAGAGGCAGAGTCCCCTTTCAGATGCTGGTTTCTTGCGTGATTCCGAAGAGTACTAGATTATGCGAGGAAAAATATCTTGAATTGGTAATTCCTGAATCACAACCGAGGAAAAATATCCTCATAGCCGTTCCATTTTGTTGGTGACACTTTACCTGTTGCTGGGTCTAAATAAATGGATTGTACGAGTTGCCCTTCCTCCATCGACATACCAACCTTTCTCATACTGTTGTAGCTGTTCCTTGCATAAATCATGCAATTTTGTTTTTCTGGCTTGGTGAGTCAGATAGAAAATACCCTAACAGAACCAAATCAACCAAACCTAACCATACAAAATGGTAAAAAATAAAAAATAAAAATAAATCCACAGAATGAACAAATTGATTTCTTACACTATGATCACATAGAGCATACCATACACACGAAAGGGGGGGGGGGAACCCAAACGGAATAAATATCATATATGCATATAACCATATAGATCAATTTTTTATAGAAAATAACCCCAAAAAAATTAAACGAAACCATACAGTTGTACATGACACCAAAAAAAAAACCCAAAAAACTTACCCTAGGTTCTTTTGTCGTGGTCGGCCATGGAGAAGGCGACAATGAGCTGTCGAGTAAGTACCTGGGAAGATTGAGAGAGAACATTGACCCAAAAAGGAGAGATATATATTATATATATATATATAGGGAGAGGGAGAGAGAGAGAGAGAGAGAGAGAGAGAGAGAGAGAGAGAGAGAGAGAGGAAAAGAAGAAAAAAATTGCATTTGAAGATAGAAAGTAGTACTGGAAAAGAGATAGACATGGATTTGAGAAATGGGAAAGCGTTCCGGTCGGAGGGGGAAGAGAGGAATGAGCTAGCCAGGTAAAGAAGGAAAAAAATTAGGTTTTTATTTTGTAGTGAAAAAGAGAGAAGAAAGATAAGAGAGAGATGAGGAGAGAAAAATAAGAATGGATATGGAGAATCTTTACCTTTATTTGTTTTTATTTTTTTGATGGGAGGATAAAGTGAGGTGGTATTTATTTTATTTTATTCAACTTGCCTCGATGTAGGAGATATTGAATCCATGCCATTGATCGAGGCTTTAGGGCAATTATCTTATCAGGGACCAAAGACGCCTAGCTTCTCGAATTACGACAGCCTCCCACTCTCCCTTTGTTTTCCTCTTGTTCATGTGCATGTGCTTAGGTGCACAGTATTAAATTTAATGTCTAGACAGGCACTTGACCAGCAATCTGTCAACTATTATTATTTTTTTTTTAGGAAAAAAATTAAAAATAAATAGCTAAATATTTGTAGTGATATTTTTTTAGATCTAAGTCGCTCACTATTAATTATTGGTGAGCAAAAAAAAATTTAAAAATTAAGTTAATATTTGTTGTGAAATTTTTTGAGATATGAGACCCTCACTTTATTAAATATCTGATATGATTTTATAATTTAAGTACAATGGTAAAATTAATTTATTCTATGTTTTTATAATTATAAAATTTACCAAATTATTAATATAAAAGCCAAACATAAACGAAGAAATTAGGGTTTGCTGCCACTAATTTGCCATGCTAGTGGCCTGGTATTGAGACTTGGCAATGTATATGGAGGGTATATATAAGGTATATCACATGAAGGAGAAGTAATCAATTATCTCCGCAAACAAACATGTATAGACAAATTAACCACCATTTATTTCATAGCTCTGGTCTTGCATATTAATTGTAGCTTGCAGCTAGAGTATATATTACAAGAAAGTAGATATTCCCCAGAAGATATTCATTATTCAAGGTTGCTTTCAAGCTCATGTCATCATCTGATTGCCAACTTGCAACTAAAACAACTTGACTGGCACAAGATTAAGAGGTGTTTTCTTACTGGTAGTAAGGCTAAGACCAAGCGACTCTTCCATGTTAATATCTTCCTCCTTCATCCCAGGTGGCAATTTCCAATCGAAACAATACAAAAGATTTTCCAGTGCAAGTACAATGGTTGATGTTGCCATATACATCCCAGGACAACCTCTTCGGCCAGCTCCAAATGGCAAGAACTCAAAGTTTTGCCCTTTATAATCAACGGAACTATCGATGAACCTTTCGGGGATGAACTCTTCTGGGTTCTTCCAGTATTGGGGATCTCGTACAATTGCCCATGCATTAACTTGCAAGATTGATTGAGCGTTAATGTCATAACCGTCGAGCTTGAAGGGTGCCATGGTTTGTCTTGGGAGAAGTAGAGTGGCTGGAGGGTGCAACCTAAAAGTTTCTTTCATTATCATCTTGATGTATGGAAGGTGATCTGTGTCAATTTCAGTGACTCTTCCTTTGTTTCCAACGATTTTTCTGACTTCATCTTGTGCTCTCTTCCTCAGTTTTGGGCTCCTAACAAGCTCTGTCATTGCCCATATCATGGTAATTGCACCAGTGTCGACTCCACCTAAGTAGAGATTCTGATGATAGAAAAAATATTGCATTGAGCAAATGAAAACCTTAATTAATTCATAAGTATAAACCTTGAAAACGAGAAAATGGAATTAATAGCCATGGGGGAAGAGATAGGAAGTACTGGGTTTATTTGGTTAGCAGGAATTTAAATTAGAATTTTTTTAGAGACGTTGGTTATTGAGTTTTGTGATAGTAGTTGGAAAATTTGTACAAAATAAATTGTTTGAAATATATTTGAAAAATGGAATTAAGGGAATGTTAGGATATAATTAATTCTCATCTCATGTCATATCTCATTTCCTTCTCAAATATCTCTAAAGCACAAATACTGTCAAATTAATTATTACAACTTTTTCAAACTAATTATTACAATTTTTCCAAACAAAAAACAATTAATTCTAACTTTTTCAATTTCCAAAATAAACTATATTAAAAAAATTATATTCTAACAATATTTTAATTTTATAATATTTCTTATTTAACTTTATCTTTCTTCTTTCTCAAAATCCAAAAAACACTTAATTCAAACTATTTTATTGTTATTCATAAACCATATTACTATTATTCACAAAATTCTCATTTCATCTCATTCCGCAACCATCTCTGAAGAGTACTACGTTTTGATGTTGATGATATAATTTCAGATAATCTCTTGATAGTTGAGAAAAAGTAACGAATAATAGTACAAATTGTTAGAATTTTTTACTAGAGTTGAAAATCTTTTTAAATATAATATTTTTAGGATTTTGTTGTTTTTAAATTTTTTTTATTTTTATTTTTGTGCTTTTTGCTTTTCACTTAAATCTAAGTAAATCATTGAATAAAAAGTTGAAATAGAATTTTATCTCTTACATGTCGAACACAATTCATTTCCTCTAAATATTTGATCATTAAATATAATAGTTTGTATCAAATATATTTATATGTTTAGATTTTATAATATTTATAATAAATAATATATTATATACCAGCACGTAATAAATAACCTAACAAATATCAGTGCATTCTCATTAAAAAATTTTAATTTATTTTTAAGAAAATTTTTACAAAGCATTTATATAAGTAACGCTAAGTATATTTTAGAGTGTATAAATTTTACATATTTAAAAAAAAAACGAGTTTTAAAATTAAAGATATAATTTTTTAAATAAATCTCAAATTTATTTTTTTTTTAAATGCAAGATTTATATATTCCAAAATTAAAATTACAAATATCATTTATGAAATTAGAGGGAGATGTACTATGTTGGGCACTTCATATATTAAGTGACAATATAAAAAATTTTGAATTGACTGAAATGAGTGAAGTGCCCACTGAGAGAAAAGAAAATAGATAAGAATTTGAAGGGCTACGATTGCTTATTGATACCCAATTATTGCCATTAATTCTTTAACAAGAGATTTCCTATTTTTTTGCATAGGAGGCTAGCCAGACCCTTCATATGGAGTCATGGGCAAGTTATGTGCGATTTCTTTAAAAAAAACAAAAAAAGGAAATATTTATATCAGTAAAATATGTAAATATCGTATTTTTATTTATTTTTTTATATTTTAAGTAAATGTAAAAAAATAATAAGCAAGAGTGTGATTAGAACGATGGAGTTTTAGATGGGTGGATCTTTTAGTAATTTAATTCTAGATCTTTTCCTAAGCATTATCCTAGCTTCTTGGTCTCCTAAAAGCCGAAAGGTTCTGCAGCTCTCAGCAATACGTACACTGCCATGTGGCAAACATGCATGCATGTGTGAGCTGTAGTTTTTACTCAAATTCGTCATCAGTGATCAGTTAGAAGTACCACTCAGAGTTCAGAGTCGTGGCCACTTTCAAAAAAGAAATTATTAATTTGTCACGCATCTTTATACAGATGATTTGATCTGACATATCAATTTGTCACTTTCGAATTAATCGTTTTTTCGTACATGCTGAAGTCAGATAGGAGTTAATATATTTTAATTTTTTATTTAATAATTAATTAAATATTTTCTAATAATATAATAATTTTCTTATAAACTATATTAAAAAATACATATAAAAAAATATAAAATTAACTAGCGATTGCTTCCTGCCAATAATGACTAGAGAGCCGCCCATTTTGTTTTTAGAAATGACATCAGTGTGCTGGGATTTAAAATTGGACAATGATAGGGATCTTACTGGGATCCCGTTGCCCATTCTGTTAGTATTTGTTTTTTTAAAGTATTTTTTTCATATTTTTAAATATTTTTTAAAAAAATTTACAATATTATTAAACACTTTTTTTTTAATTACTAAGTTATAAAAGAAAATAAAAAACAAAAAAACCTTGGAGCGGGATCCCTATATTTTTCTTAAAAATTTGAAGATCTTATAGAATCTTTGTCAGTATTTAAATTTATTGCTCACGTGGAACTAATACGTCATTATGCACTTATCCATTTTGAAAGTAACTGTAAATCGTTTATCACATAATTGACTTATACTCAAAAGATTATGTTTTAGACCTTCAACAAGTAGAACATCTTCAATTATGAGAGAAGATTTATTACCAATTTTACCTATTCCCACGATCTTCCCTTTCGAGTTGTCTCCAAATGTCACGTGTCCTTCTTCTTTAGATCTAAGATCAAAGAACTTAGTCTTGTCTCCCGTCATGTGTCTTGAACATCCACTATCTAAAAACCATTTGTTTTTGCTTGTAGAGGACTTCATGCATACCTATAAAAACAATTAAAATGATTTTTCTTGGTACCCAAGTTCTTTGGGTCCTTTATTTATTAGTATTAGAAGAAACAAGATTTTTAGGTACCCATATGGCCCTAATAGTCATTGTATGCTTTCTTCTAATAGGACAAGCATGATAATTATGACCATTTCTATTACAAAAATTGCAAATAGCATGTGGCATATATGAAGAACTTGAGTGATTATAATAGTATCCCTTTTTGACAAAATTATTACGAAAAGAATTTTGAATATTAGACTTTGATGTAGAAGGATTATCAAAGAAGTTTTTATAAGGTTTGAATTTTTGTTTTGGCATATATCCCAAGCCTGCTTTGTCAAAAACACATCTTTGACTACCAAGAAGTTTTTCAAAATTTCTTTTTCCATTCGTAAAGTTTTCAACAATATTTTCTAAATCAGTTTTCTTCTTCTTAACTCAAGATTTTCATCTTTCAAAACAATATTTTCTTTTTTTAAAATATCAATTTCGTTTGTTAAAGAAGAATTTTTCTTTTTCAAAACAGTATATTTGATACCCAATTTTTCAAATTCCTCATATACCTCTTCTAAAACATTTTGCAATTCTTCATATGAAGGATTTTCAATATTATCAAAATTTGTTACCTCAATGTCATCTTTAGCCATAAGACAAAGATTTGCTGATTCTTCATTGCTTGCTTCACTATCTGAGCTACTTGAATCATCATCCCATGTAGCTTTCATTGCTTTCTTGCCTTTGTTTCGATCTTTCTTTAGCAGAGGACAATCTGGCTTGATATGACCAGGCTTATTGCATTTATAACAAATTAAAGTATCATTTTTACCTGAATCTTTCTTGGAAAACTTTTTGAAAGATTTCCTCGGAGGAGTTTTATTTTTCTTTAAGAATCTCTGAATTCTTCTTGTTATCATCGCAACTTCTTCATCTTTATCGTCATTTTCCTCATCTTCATCACTTTCACTTTCATGAGAAACAGCTTTAAGTGCCAAGCTTTTCTTTGGCTTTCCTTCTTCTTCTCCTCTTTTCAATGTGTACTCATGGGTGATAAGTGACCCGATGAGTTCATTCATTTCGAACTTCTTGAGGTCTTTAGCTTCAAGAATCGCTGTCACTTTTGATTCCCAACGTTTTGGTAGAGAGTTGAGAATTTTTCTTACCATTTCCACTTTGGAATAAACTTTGCCAAGAGCTGTCAAGCTGTTTATGATGTTAGTAAAACGAGTGTGCATACTAGAAATAGATTCATCATCATTCATCTTAAACATTTCATATTCATGAGTAAGAATATAAATTTTTGATTCCTTAACTTGAGAAGTTCCTTCATAAGTAACTTCCAAGTTATCCCAAATTTCTTTTGCCGTAGCACAAGTCATTACTCTATTAAACTCATTACCATTGAGAGCATTATATAATAAATTCATAGCAGTTAAATTCAAAGTATAAAGTCTATCGTCTTCACGATTAAACTCTTCTTCTTCCTTTTTGACCTTTACTCCGTCAACCACTTTTGTTGGAATATAAGGTCCATTTACAATGCATTTCCAGATTTCTCGACCTTGAGCCTGAAGAAATATTCTCATTCTAACTTTCCAGAATGAGTAATTGTCTCCACAAAAGAGTGGAGGCCGACTGCTAGATTGACCTTCACCAAATGAAGCTGCAATGTTAGCCATAAGATCTTAACTCAAAAGATAATTAATCTTATAATAGAGCTTTAGCTCTGATACCAATTGTTGCCCAGATGACTAACACAAGAGGGGGGGTGAATTGAGTTGTATTTAAAAAAAAATAACAATTATAAATCAAATATACAATATAAAATATAAACAAAATATGAAACAACAATAAATATAAAGAGTAAGGGTAAGAGAGAAGCAAACTCAGTATGTTAACGAGGTTCGGCCCCACTGCCTACGTCCTCGCCTCAAGCTACCCCTTGAGGATCCCCGAATTCACTATTCAATCTCCTTCAGGTGGAGATAGAAACCTATTACACTTTGAACAACACCGCTACAAAGGATCCGTGTAGAACACCCTCTACACTTGCAATCACCTTACACGTGGTGATTCAACGATTCCCTGTGTAGAACACTTTCTACACGCACAAGGGTTGTACACACCCTTTTACTGATACAAGAATTGATAGTGGGTAGGATATCAGAAAACACTCCTCAATGAGTGAAATAAGAACAATACAAGCACAAACTATATCTCTCAAAATGAACAAGGGTTAAGGCTCAATGCTTAGAGAAGAGAGAATGAAAGCTTTGAATGAGAGTTGTATGCTCTTAGTGTTGTGAATGTGAAGCTCTCAAATGATCTATTTATAGGCATATGAGACTTCATATTCAAATTTAAAAAGATTCACATGTCAAAAACATCATCATTCATTTTTCAAAAATTTCAAACCTAATCTTTTTACTTTTTGCATATGACAAAAGGAGCACACTTTGCTTTTCAAAAATTTCAAACCTAATTTTTTACTTTTTGCATATGACAAAAGGAGCACACTTTACTTTTCAAAATATTCAAACAAAGGCATCTTCCTTTTGCATAAGTCAAGAAAAGCATCAATCACTTTTGAAAATATTCAAATAAAACATGCACATGTGAAAGATGACAATCAATCATCTTTAATATTTTCAAAGTTCAAACCTTTAATCATGGCATGCACATGTGAAAGATGACAATCAATTATCTTTCAAAATTTTCAAATTTAATTTTCAAAATATTCATGCACATGTGGAAAATGTATTTTAATGCTTTATGATAAAATATTAATTTTTGAGCCTTAATCCTAATTTCAATTTTAAGAGATTTACAACATTTCTCTATGACTTTAATGTGAACTTGTTTCCTTCTTGCTCATGCTTGGTTCTCTTGATGTGCTTGACTCCATTGTGTGGACAAATTGAGCTTGAGACTCCTTCATTCTTTGAATTCATTTGTTATCATCAAAATCCATGTGTAAATATATAATTACACAAAACTTGAAACCTTAGGTTCAACATCTACCAGCTCTTCAAGTTCCCAATCCTGCACATTTCTAGTAAAGGTGATATTCCAAGTTACCGTCCCATTGGCCCGACATAGCATTTCTGAAATTGAGGCCTGCTGATTTCCAGCCAAGTTAAATACTGCTGGAAATGTAGTACAAAGAGAACTCTCCCCACTCCATGCATCTAACCAAAAGCGGGTTCGTGCTCCATCACCCACCTCAAACTTTAGATGTTTTTCAAAAGCATTCCATCCCTTTCTTATGAATTTCCACAGGCTTACTCCATATGACCCCCTACGCTCTAAAGAACACCATTCCCCCCACGCACAACCATACTTTTGATCAATGACCTCCCTCCACAGCGAGTTCCCTTCCAAGTGATATCTCCACAGCCACTTCCCTAATAATGCCTTGTTAAACACACTCAAATTTCGCACCCCTAACCCCCCATTCGCAATCGGCCAAGTCACCCTTTGCCAACTCACAAGGTGAAACTTGAATTCCTCCCCCATGCCTCCCCAAAGGAAAGCTCGGAACAACTTCTCTATCCGGTTTGCCACATTCTCCAGTAAAGGGAACAGTGAAAGAAAGTAGGTGGGAAGATTGGATAGGGTGCTTTTAGTGAGAGTTAATCTTCCCTCTTTTGATAAGTATAGCCTCTTCGAACCCGCTAATCTTTTCTCAATCTTCTTTACTACTTCATCCCAAATGCTCATTGCTTTATAAGGTGCCCCCAAGGGAAGTCCTAGGTATTTTATAGGAAGGGGCGTAATTTTACAACCCAATAGCTCCGCTAACGAAGCTATATTGCTCACATCCCCCACCGGGACCAACTCCGTCTTCTCCAAGTTCACCTTAAGCCCCGATACAGCTTTAAAACACAGTAACAACGCCCTTAGGGCTCGAATATGACCACTATCAGCATCACAAAGAATAAGGGTGTCATCTGCAAAAAGTAAGTGAGAAATGATGCGAGCATACTATTGCTGCCCACTGAAAAACTGGCGAGAAATCCCCCCTTTACGGCAGCCTCCACCATGCGACTCAAAGCCTCCATCACAATAACAAACAAGAAAGGGGATAGTAGGTCTCCTCCATTCACTAGAACTGAAAACCGAGCTGTCGATACACAATGTTTGATCTATTCACACCACTTATCCCTAAAACCACATCTTCTAAGCATATAGAAAAGAAAATCACAGCTCACATGGTCATAAGCTTTTTCCATATCTAACTTGCAGAGGACCCCGGGGTTACCTTCCCTTAACCGACTGTCCAGACACTCATTTGCTATCAAGACTGAGTCTAAAATTTGCCAGCCCCGAACGAAAGCATTTTGAGGTTTGGATATGATACTATCCATCACTACGCTCATGCGCTTTGCTAGCACCTTAGAGATGATTTTATAAATCCCACCTACCAAACTGATAGGCCGGAAATCTTTCAAGTCATTGGCACCCACTATCTTCGGAATGAGAGCAATGAATGTAGCGTTTAGTGACTTTTCAAACTTGTGACTAGTATGAAAATCATGAAAAATTTTCATTACTTCCTCCTTCACTATATCCCAACATTCTTGAAAGAAAGCCATGGAGAAACCATCTGGGCCCGGGGCTTTGTCTTTACACATACCTTTCACCACAAGATGCACTTCCTCTTCCTCAAACGGCCTCTCCAACCATCCTGCTACCTCCGAATCCAACTGTTCAAAACTTAAACCATCAAGTTTGGGGCGCCACTCTACTTTTTCAGCAAGGAGTTCCTCATAATACTGCACTGTGTGGTCTTGAATTTCTTCAGTATCAAGCAGCACCTGTGAGCCAGAATGGAGGACTTCAATAGCATTATTGCGCCTGTGTGAATTGGCCACCTTGTGAAAGAACTTGGTGCACTTGTCCCCCTCCTTCAACCAAAGCGCCCTAGACTTTTGCCTCCAAGATATCTCTTCCATCAGCAATACCTTTTCAATTTCAGTCACAACCGCATTCTTCCTTGACAAAGAAGCCTCATTAACATCCCCTTCCTCCAAAGCGTGCAGCTCTTCCCATAGGATATTTTTCTGCACTTCTGTATGTCTGAAAACTTCTACATTCCATTTTTTTACATCTAACTTGAGAGCTTTAAGTTTACTCGCCACAATAAAGCTAGGGGTACCATCAAAAGAATAGCCATCCCACCAATCCCGTACCTTCTCCACAAATCCTTCAACTTCCAACCACATATTTTCAATTTGAAAGAACGCCTACCCCATGAATGCCACCACTCGTGTAACAGCCCGCTAAAATTATCAGTTTTGGATTATTTCCCGACAGCAATCACATCTCTCTCGTCTTTACCCTCATCTGGAATCACGCGTATAGATTATCTTTTCCGTAAATCACGTAATTTGTTCTTCACCGACAGCTGTAAAATCATGAGTCTTCCAAGACCACGCCTAGCCTTTCTCAAGCCCAAACTACCACTTTATGTGGTGGACAGCCACCGTACGCCGCCACGTACGTTCCTCCGACGCATGTTCGTGACGAACAACGAGCGACGCACGGGTTATCCCGTCGATGGTATAACCTTCTATCTCTAGTTATTTTATGTTTAACATAGTTATTTTGGTTGGCTGTAGACTGTGTAGTTAGTGTTTGTGGAATTCGTTGCGTAGTTGTGAAGCGAAGTGTGGTTGTGAAGTGTTGAGTTTGATTGTGTAGAATGAAGGGAGTGCATGTGAAGTGTACTCCGTGTTGTATGGTGACGCACCGTGTGATGTGCATCGTGTTGATGAGTGTTGTAGCGAAGGAAGTACGCGTAGCGCGTACTCCGTGTCGCGTAGCGCGTACTCCGTGTCGCGTAGCGCGTACTCCGTGTCGCGTAGCGATGCACCGTGAGACATGTATCGCAGTGATGGGTTTTGTAGTGTGGATGGAAGAGAGTTCACGTGAGTGTACTCTGTATTAAGTCGTGATACACCGGATGGCGTGTCACGAAGGGTTGGATGGCGTAGCAGAGAAGTATGGAGCGTATGGTGTAGTGTTGGGAAACTGTATAACAGTGTCCCGAAGCAGTGATGGTATGGATTATAGTCCGGGGTGACTGGTGTCATCTTGTGGTTGACTATGGCTAAGAGTATATGGATTGAGAAAGGAATTGTTTGTTTGATTATTATTGATAATTTTAATGAACTTGTTTTAGTGCAAAGGCTTTCTGAAGTCAAATTATCTCTTCTGGGTATAGTGAAACCTCAAGTTGCCATGGTGTTGCAAGTGCTCATAATATGACAATTGAGTTCAGAAGTGAAAATCTTAAGGACTTGAGTGTTCCTCTTCCAGCTGTTGTGCAGTTCCTCGTGTTTCGCGCTCTATTCTCATAGAACGCGACGATCGAGGTAAGTTAGCCTCTAACTTACTATCAGTTTATTGTGTATGTGTGATGGGTAAGAGAACTACAATTTATGTATGTATGTTATCGTATATGCCATGTCATGCTATGTCATTACATGTTTATCTGCTACGTATGATTTAATCTCTCATGAATAATTATCTGTTACATAATCTTTTCTGTCATACAATGATGTATGTTATAAGTATGCCATGAAATGTTATGATTAAATCATATGGTGCCATTTACAAGTATACGCCATGTTAGAAAAGTATATGATATTAATTAATATCTCATGCATTAAGAAAGATAAGATATGTTATGTTACGTATAATACGTGGGGCCACAACAACTGTGGAGTACGTATTATATTTATGTTACTTATAATGCGTGGGGCCACAACAACTGTGGAGTACGTATTATATCTTATGTTATGTTATGATAATGCGTGGGGCCACAACAACTGTGGAGTACGTATTATATTCTATGTTATTTATAATGCGTGGGGCCACAACAACTGTGGAGTACGTATTATATTTATGTTACTTATAATGCGTGGGGCCACAACAACTGTGGAGTACGTATTATATCTTATGTTATGTTATGATAATGCGTGGGGCCACAACAACTGTGGAGTACGTATTATATTCTATGTTATTTATAATGCGTGGGGCCACAACAACTGTGGAGTACGTATTATATTTATGTTACTTATAATGCGTGGGGCCACAACAACTGTGGAGTACGTATTATATCTTATGTTATGTTATGATAATGCGTGGGGCCACAACAACTGTGGAGTACGTATTATATTCTATGTTATTTATAATGCGTGGGGCCACAACAACTGTGGAGTACGTATTATATTTATGTTACTTATAATGCGTGGGGCCACAACAACTGTGGAGTACGTATTATATTTATGTTACTTATAATGCGTGGGGCCACAACAACTGTGGAGTACGTATTATATTTTATGTTATTTATAATGCGTGGGGCCACAACAACTGTGGAGTACGTATTATATTTTATGTTATTTATAATGCGTGGGGCCACAACAACTGTGGAGTACGTATTATATTTATGTTACTTATAATGCGTGGGGCCACAACAACTGTGGAGTACGTATTATATTTTATGTTACATGAAGTATGGGGCCACAACAACTGTGGAGCATACACTACATGAGACACAGCAATTGTGACATGTAGAATACGTGGGGCCACAACAACTGTGGAGTACGTATTATATTTTATGTTATGTGTATTCATGGGGCCACAACAACTGTGGAGCATGAAGTATGGGGCCACAACAACTGTGGAGCATACACTACATGAGACACAGCAATTGTGACATGTAGAATACGTGGGGCCACAACAACTGTGGAGTACGTATTATGTTTTATGTTACTTGAATACGTGGGGCCACAACAACTGTGGAGTACGTATTAACGCACGTTATTAATCAAGACAATTAAATAAGATTCCAAGTTTATGTTAAATCAAGTTTCAGATCAAGTGCATGATAAGTCAAGTTTCAGATCAAGTTCATGTTATATTATGCTCACGTACATGTTATGTTCATGTTCATGTTATGTTCCAAGTTCACGTTCATATTATGTTATGTTCACGTTTATGATACGTTCAAGCTCACGTTCATGTTATGTTATGTTCATGTCCATGTTATGTTTCACGTTCATGTTATGTTGATTGTTCATGTTATGTTTTAAGCTTAAGTTCATGCCATGATAAGTCAAGTTCAGTTTACGTTTAAGTTCTGGTTAAATCATGCTATATGTCAAGTTATACTATGTTTATGTATGACTATAATTATGCAATTATGCTTTTACTGCCATGCATGCATTTTTAACCTGTGTGTGAGTTTTATGTTAACTTACTGAGATTTGTAATCAAATCTCACTGTGGTAGTCCCAACTACCATTCCCCCCGAATGGTAGATCTTGTTACAGGATCCAAAGGAGAATTGGAATCTGACCAACTGAATACAGTCGACTAGGCCACGGTGCGATGTTGATGATGGTATAGTATTTAACTTAGGTTAATACTTGTACTTTTGGAGTTGTATCTCAAGTATTCTTTTGATCACAACCATTTTGGACTAGTGTGGTGATCACGGCTTTTTAGTATGCCTTTATGTATGAAATATGTTTCAAGTATTTGGGATATTTTAGTTTGGTGCATAGTATTGCTAAAGAAAAAAATTATCCGCTGCGAATATTGCATAATGCTAGATGCATGTTAGGAACATTGCATCTTATATGTCATGAACGGGGGCAGGTAACCTTGTGTTGCATGTCCCGACGCTTCAAATGTCCGTTCAATCCCAAGTGGAATTTGGGGGCGTCACAACTCGCTTATCCCACAATACCAACACACCTCCCGAAGCCCCTGATGAAGCTAAGTAACACCACCCCACAAAAGGGCAACCCCACAAACTTCGAATTATGTGCCTGTCAATACTACGCAGCTTGGTCTCTTGAAGGCAAACAATGTCCACCTTCCAAATGCGGAGAAGAGATCTAATGCGAAGGCGTTTATTCACATCATTAATCCCCCTTACGTTCCACGAAAGGATTTTAGGCATTAATAAAAGACGCTGGCCCCCTTCCCTTCACCCTCTCCCTCCCCACGCTGCCTTCTTTGTTATCGTAATTAATAGAACTCTTGAGACGTTTCAACTCCCGGTCTTGTTTCACAGCTGATTTCAGAAATGTGGTTCTCCCTGCCTCTATCGCACTTAGAAGAGCCTTAAACTGGTCTTCAAACCCAGGACACGAAATCCCCACACATTCGTGAAGTTTTTCAACTTCTTTTAACACCCAATCCGAGGAAAATCTAAACACCGATTTTGGGGATAGGGTACGTAGCGGGATAGGGCTATCCATATCTTCCTCAGCCCCACTAGTCTCCATTTCCCTCAACTCAACCTCCTCCATGCCTTCTGGGCCCTCTGGCCCCCCCTTCTATTTCCAGCAGCCACATCTCCTTATTAATATCCCCTTCTACTTCAATATTCACCTCCCCTTCCTCTAGCACATGCATAGAGGACACACTTTTACTTACATCCCGTGCTTCAAAAGTNAAATTTATAGAGTAGAAATCTGATTGAAACAAAATACGAAACGGTGGAAGGGATTGATCTGCAAGAAAATGAGTGAAGCAGTAATTCAAAGGTGGACTGATGCTCTAGAAATTCAAGAAGGCGGTGGAAAGCAGTGAGTAATTCATAAATGTAAAAGACAATGTAGACAGTTGGCAGTGCAGAAGCAGAAGAAAAATCATCTCTCATTAGAAGACATTGAAACATGGAGGTGGCAATATATCTTCGTAAAAGTGAGTCAAGCGGTAAATAGAACAGGATATAAACAAAATAAGAAGGTTGTGGAAGTGAGAGGAAAGAGATATTCTAGAAATTAAAGCTAGTGGAACGGAGGTATTCTAGAAAGTGTAAATAGACGATTAAATCAGTAATAAGAATGGCAATAGGGTAGAAAGGGAAAATAAATATAAAGCAGGATTAGAATTGTCCGAGAACATACTTGAGATACAGATGAAAGAAAAATAAAAAGTAAGGGCAAAATTGGCAAAAAAGAGTTATACAACTCTGGCATGCTTATTGCCGCTTATTAATATAGGGAAAAATCTACTCAGAAGCCACTTTTGGCTACATCCATGCACACATGACGTGGTGATTAAGTAAATTTCCATTTTTCTCCTTGCATAGCTGCACGTTCCCTCGCTCTTGTTTCACTCAAAATTCATCCATCCTCTCCTCCCACCCCCCGTCATGCTCTCCCCCCCCCTCTGACCCAAGCATGATTTCGACTTCCATTTTAGTGGGATCATTTACGATTTCTTCTTCTTCTTCTTCTTCCATGATTTTGCCTTTTCTTCTTCATTCATTTCTCTGTGATTTCCCCCTCCCTTCATTCGCCCTCACTGTGATTTCTCCCAAATAAATCCATCTCCCCCCCTCCCTTCATCTTCATCCTCTTAACTGGCAAGCACCGCAGTCCCCCCGATGCGATTTCTCCCATCTCAGTCCCGCGAGCCTTTGTTCCAGTCCCGTGACAGTGGCGCTCCAGACCATACCGAAGTCCAGAGATCTGTTGGAGGGGTAATGTATTTTCATATATTTTCATGAATAATCTTCTTCATGATGAGATCTATTTTTCATATATAGAAATTTTTTAATTTTGCCCCTAATTTACTGAAGGTAGTCGATCTCTAGATTGAATGTTGTAGTCGATCTCAAAATCTAGGGTTTATACCACCATTTATTCCTTCAATGCACTGGATCTACACGATGAATAATACGATTGAAGGACTAATACGATTGCTCACACCGTTTAATTAAATTATTCTCCCTCTCTTTCTAAAATTCTTGATGATGGTTTGAGATATACTGCAATGTGTAGATTTACGAGAATTATGGTTTCAGATACATTTATTTTGTTCTTGAAAATGAATAATTAGTTTCAGTTTTGCATTTTATCTTGATGTGGTAGTTTTGCAAAGTCCAGTTTTGATTTGTATCCATCAAAATGGTAAGCACATGGTGAATTGCCCTTGGTTAAAAAAAAATGCCACTAAGGAGCACTATCTATCATTCATTTATTATAAGAAATTGTAGGAAATGGTAAACTGCTATCTATCATTCATTTATCAACTTAAGCATTAATATATTTTTAAATGCCCAAAATATAAGCTTTGTAATTTGGCACTCCAGTGCTTGTAATTAGCTAGTCGTCTTATGATTGGTATTTACAAATCTGAAATGAAAAGATTCTGTTTTAGTATGGTGCTAGAATTATAGAGGATTCACTGAAATTGCAGAAGGGACCACTTAATCAATATAACACTGGAGCATGGATTGATTTCTCGTTATTTTCTATCCAATACTTAATCAATTAATTGATTGTGACTGCTATATTTCTTATGGTTGTTTTGAATGAAGTTGAAAAATAGCCCCCTGGTTTACAGGTTATGGCTATACAATGGGTGGCTACAACTCTTAACTATGGTGCTGGAATGACAGAGGATTCACTGAAGATGCTACTTTTTTTGCAAAGATTTTGATTGAATCTCAAAATGTCCATTCATGTTATGTATTTAGATAACCATAATATTTGTATAACTGGAATGATCCTGAAGTTATGGGAATCTGTTCTTGTACTTGATGGCATTTATTTCATGAACATGTGGTTAATTTGAAAAGATGCACTCATGTGGTTAATTTCAATAGAATATCAAGGTAATTTGAGCTTCATCCATTGCTGAGTATGATTAAAGGAGATGAGGTTTTTGGTTTCTTGTTGAGTTATGAATTTTTAGTTGTTTGTACTTTTAGGTTAGTAGTGGAGGTCAATAATGCTCCTTCATGATTTAGATGGTTTTTGAATGGAAACAGCTTGTGCACATGGTTTGATCTCTCTTGTGTATGTAAATTGTACCCGTCCAAGTCTAATGTCATTGGAAGTATCCAAACAAAGAATCAATTAGTCTGAACACCTGCAAATTGCCATTATATTCAGGACTTGGTTTTCCAGAATCTAAAACAGAGCAAGTTCATGTGCTAAACCAGCCAACATTAATAATTATCACAACAAATTAGTTTGACTGGCATAAGTGAATCTTTACAAATTAGAATGAGCCAGACATGTCTGTGCTGAAGCTATACATAAACATTTGCCAGAAGAGTGAAACATTAGTTCCTATTGGACTTAAACTCTGGGAATATAATTTAAGCACAGCAGCTACCCATTTTCACTTTTGAACTGGCCTCGTGCTTCTTCACTTTTGATCACCAAAAGTCAAAATCCCTGGAAACATCTTCAGTGGGTCCTCTGACAACCCTTTGGATGCAACTCCACCATCTACACCATGCATCTATCCTGCCCATTCCAACAAAAAACCATTTTGAATGTTAATGCTCAAAATAACTTTACCCAAATAGAAGCTACAAACAATAAACTAGAAACAATTATCTCATAAGCTAGAAAAATAAGTTCATCCCAAACTTAGAGCCAATCACTCAACATTCTGTTTAACAAGACAACACAACCAAAAGCTTTTTGAGATTTAACTTTACCATGTGCAAAGCTTCACTCCACTCGTGACATTCTCAAGCTTTTGCAACTTAAATTGACAAAAGCAGGTGGCAATAACACAAGAAAAAGGCTATCTTAACATAAAAGTACTAGAACATGACCATCAATAAGAAACAAACTTGAAATAGCTACAAAACCCATAGCCGACTTGACTAAACCAAAAGTAAAAAATTGCAATAAACAAAAATGTGCCAATCAAATTATTTTAATTTCTCCAACATGAAGGTTGAGAAGCAGGACAACAATAAAAGTTCATCTACTGCAACTATATTGTTCCAAATTGTCTCATAAAAGTTCATTCCAACAATAAACCAGAAAAATGGCTTGGATTGACAAAAACACCATCATTACTTCTTTCTCACATAACTAAAGATCAGTAAATTTGTTAGATTCAAAATAAAAAGGAAAGAAAACAAACCTTTGCATGTTAGCTAGTGATCAAATCCTTGGCATAGCTCCATAGCCTCTCCAAGAGGTACAAAAATTAAACCATGGGAATTTCCACAAAAACACAACAAAAAAATCTCCTTTCATCTTTGTTTTAATCCTGATTTTAATGATTAATGAACCGAAGAATCAAGTGCTTTAACAAAAATACATCTCAGAAAGGTTTCTTCTCAAACATATTTTCTGTCCAATTCAAATTTGTTTCCCTAAACATAAAACATTCATTATCCATCAAAGAAAACCCTATGGCATAGATTCTTATAAGCATCAAACAACAAATAAGACCATGAGTTTGGCTGCTAAGATAATTCAACAACAGCAGTGGATTGAACATAAAATTCATGGAACTGATCTCGATCCCCAGATTTCTTTCAAAAAACTCATATATGACAGATGAATACAATGGTAACAACTTTTCGGGTTAACTCGCATGCATATATCGCCTGCTTAACATAAAATTCTTGGAACTCACACATGCCACTCAGGACTCTATCATTTAGTAAAATCTGGGCAGTCAATTTGCAAGTTCATCAAAACTAATGAAAACCCATTTATGATTTATCATAAAGATGCAACCATAATCCTCATATAACTATTAACCAATAATGAAATTATTAAAAAGAAAAAGACAATCAACAACCAATAATTCAAGCCCACAAGACCAAAAAAAAAAATATGAGAAACAGGAAAGAGACATAATTTTAGAGCATTAAAGAGAATAATTCAAAAGAAGCAAACTATTATAATTCAAAGATGAAAACCATTAATCCTCAAACTTTCTTGGAAGTTTCAAGCACTGAGAGTCTCACAGGTAGAATATCAGTTCTCAAGTTTTGGAGCACAAACCATGTCCTTGGAAGGTCTCCAGTTTGGAAATATTACACAACTTGCTTTTCAAGAACCATTGCATGGAGGAGAGAGAGAGAGAGAGAAGGTACAGATGGAGAGAGATTGACGTTGTTTGTAAAAATTCTATTTTTTGTGTAAATGTGAACAAATTACTTATGACGGCACAGGAAGATGTTAAAGATGCAAATGATTTGACACTCCATGCCCTAAGCTGCAATACTCATCTCACAACAACCCAAAACTCACCTCTCTCAGTACACGAGAAGAAACTAGATTCATCCTTAAAATGTTACCTACGATGCCCTCCAAGGGACGGCGGCGAAAGAGAGCTCCACCAGAGCTGTGTCACTAGTTTGCGTTAAATGAGCTCGGGGGAGGGGCTGCGCTAGGCAGACGGATGAGCTTCGCGGGGTGGCGCTGGGCAGAGGTCAAGCGCTGCGACACAGGTTGCTTGGCGAGGGAAGAGGGGTGTTTTTGTGGGATTTAAATTTGGTTTGCTCCGTTCAATGATCTCTCGGATAGTGGCGGCGCTGGGCAGACGGAGGATCGTCGCTCGGTGTCGCTGGACAGAGAGACTGCGTCGCCGGGTGGTGCTGGGTAGAGGAAGGTGACGCGACCCAGGCGAGGGAAGAGTATTTCACGGGACAAATTTGAATTGGGCTCTGAAATTCAAATGGGGAAGGGAAATCAACCGAGGATTAACGTACGTTGGATTTTCTTTTTAAATAAAAAAAAAAGACAAAAAATAAAGAACGGAAGCCACGTAGTGAGTGCATTGTTAGCACTGCTACAGTAACTTCTAGTAGAATAACTCATTGTATAAATTTTTAACCAAAAGTATTGTCAAAAAGAGAAAATTAAAAAGCAAGAAAGAACTTTAGGTGGTCCCTCATATTTTTTGAGTTATTCTACATAGAAGCCACTGTAGCAGTGCACACAATGCACTCACTATGTGGCTTCCGTTCTTTTTTTTTTCTTTTTTTTTTTTAAAAGAAATCAAACGTGCGTTAATCCTCGGTTGATTTCCCTTCCCCATTTGAATTTCAGAGCCCCATTCAAATTTGCCCCGTGAAATACCTCTTCCCTCGCCTGGGTCGCGTCACCTTCCTCTACCCAGCACCACCCGGCGACGCAGTCTCTCTGTCCAGCGACACCGAGCGACGATCCTCCGTCTGCCCAGCGCCGCCACTATCCGAGAGATCATTGAACGGAGCAAACCAAATTTAAATCCCACAAAAACACCCCTCTTCCATCGCCAAGCAACCTGTGTCGCAGCGCTTGGACCTCTGCCCAGCGCCACCCCGCGAAGCTCATCCGTCTGCCTAGCGCAGCCCCTCCCCCTAGCTCATTTAACGCAAACTAGTGACACAGCTCTGGTGGAGCTCTCTTTCGCCGCCGTCCCTTGGAGGGCATCGTAGGTAACATTTTAAGGATGAATCTTGTTTCTTCTCGTGTACTGAGAGAGGTGAGTTTTGGGTTGTTGTGAGATGAGTATTGCAGCTTAGGGCATGGAGTGTCAAAATCATTTGCATCTTTAACATCTTCCTGTGCCGTCATAAGTAATTTGTTCACATTTACACAAAAAATAGAATTTTTACAAACAACGTCAATCTCTCCATCTGTACCTCTCTCTCTCTCTCTCTCTCCCCACTGCAATGGTTCTTGAAAAGCAAGTTCGTGTAATATTTCCAAAACTCAGGAGAGCTTCCAATGGACATGGTTTGTGTTCCAAAACTTGAGAATTGATATTGCTACCTGTTGAGACTCTCGGTGCTTGAAACTATCCAAGAAAGTTTGAGGATTAATGGCTTTCATCTTTGAATTATTATAGTTCTGCTTCTTTTGAATTATTCTCTTTAATGCTCTAAAATTATGTCTCGTGTCCTGTTTCTCATATTTCTTTTTTTTTTTTGTCTTGTGGGCTTGAATTATTGGTTGTTGATTGTCTTTTTCTTTTTAATAATTTCATTATTGGTTAATAGTTATATGAGGATTATGGTTGCATCTTTATGATAAATCATAAATGGGTTTTCATTAGTTTTGATGAACTTGCAAATTGACTGCCCAGATTTTACTAAATGATAGACGTCCTGAGTGGCATGTGTGAGTTCCAAGAATTTTATGTTAAGCAGGCGATATATGCATGCGAGTTAACCCGAAAAGTTGTTACCATTGTATTCATCTGTCATATATGAGTTTTTTGAAAGAAATCTGGGGATCGAGATCAGTTCCATGAATTTTATGTTCAATCCACTGCTGTTGTTGAATTATCTTAGCAGCCAAACTCATGGTCTTATTTGTTGTTTGATGCTTATAAGAATCTATGCCATAGGGTTTTCTTTGATGGATAATGAATGTTTTATGTTTAGGGAAACAAATTTGAATTGGACAGAAAATATGTTTGAGAAGAAACCTTTCTGAGATGTATTTTTGTTAAAGCACTTGATTCTTCGGTTCATTAATCATTAAAATCAGGATTAAAACAAAGATGAAAGGAGATTTTTTTGTTGTGTTTTTGTGGAAATTCCCATGGTTTAATTTTTGTACCTCTTGGAGAGGCTATGGAGCTATGCCAAGGATTTGATCACTAGCTAACATGCAAAGGTTTGTTTTCTTTCCTTTTTATTTTGAATCTAACAAATTTACTGATCTTTAGTTATGTGAGAAAGAAGTAATGATGGTGTTTTTGTCAATCCAAGCCATTTTTCTGGTTTATTGTTGGAATGAACTTTTATGAGACAATTTGGAACAATATAGTTGCAGTAGATGAACTTCTATTGTTGTCCTGCTTCTCAACCTTCATGTTGGTAGATAATTAAAATAATTTGATTGGCACATTTTTGTTTATTGCAATTTTTTACTTGCTGGTTGTAGTCAAGCCGGCTATGGGTTTTGGACTATGGTCACTCTGTTCCTTTATTTCCTTTTCTTTTAGTAAAAATTTCTTATTAGCTATTTCAAGTTTGTTTCTTATTGATGGTACATGTTCTAGTACTTTTATGTTAAAGATAGCCTTTTTCTTGTGTTATTGCCACCTGCTTTTGTCAATTTAAGTTGCAAAAGCTTGAGAATGTCACGAGTGGAGTGAAGCTTTGCACATGGTAAAGTTAAATCTCAAAAAGCTTTTGGTTGTGTTGTCTTGTTAAACAGAATGTTGAGTGATTGGCTCTAAGTTTGGGATGAACTTATTTTTCTAGCTTATGAGATAATTGTTTCTAGTTTATTGTTTGTAGCTTCTATTTGGGTAAAGTTATTTTGAGCATTAACATTCAAAATGGTTTTTTGTTGGAATGGGCAGGATAGATGCATGGTGTAGATGGTGGAGTTGCATCCAAAGGGTTGTCAGAGGACCCACTGAAGATGTTTCCAGGGATTTTGACTTTTGGTGATCAAAAGTGAAGAAGCACGAGGCCA
This sequence comes from Carya cathayensis, assembly GCA_011037825.1. Taxonomy (NCBI): domain Eukaryota; kingdom Viridiplantae; phylum Streptophyta; class Magnoliopsida; order Fagales; family Juglandaceae; genus Carya; species Carya cathayensis. The sequence continues at coordinate 528,505 of QGSO01000180.1, forward strand.
GTTCAAAAGTGAAAATGGGTAGCTGCTGTGCTTAAATTATATTCCCAGAGTTTAAGTCCAATAGGAACTAATGTTTCACTCTTCTGGCAAATGTTTATGTATAGCTTCAGCACAGACATGTCTGGCTCATTCTAATTTGTAAAGATTCACTTATGCCAGTCAAACTAATTTGTTGTGATAATTATTAATGTTGGCTGGTTTAGCACATGAACTTGCTCTGTTTTAGATTCTGGAAAACCAAGTCCTGAATATAATGGCAATTTGCAGGTGTTCAGACTAATTGATTCTTTGTTTGGATACTTCCAATGACATTAGACTTGGACGGGTACAATTTACATACACAAGAGAGATCAAACCATGTGCACAAGCTTTTTCCATTCAAAAACCATCTAAATCATGAAGGAGCATTATTGACCTCCACTACTAACCTAAAAGTACAAACAACTAAAAATTCATAACTCAACAAGAAACCAAAAACCTCATCTACCTTTAATCATACTCAGCAATGGATGAAGCTCAAATTACCTTGATATTCTATTGAAATTAACCACATGAGTGCATCTTTTCAAATTAACCACATGTTCATGAAATAAATGCCATCAAGTACAAGAACAGATTCCCATAACTTCAGGATCATTCCAGTTATACAAATATTATGGTTATCTAAATACATAACATGAATGGACATTTTGAGATTCAATCAAAATCTTTGCAAAAAGAGTAGTATCTTCAGTGAATCCTGTGTCATTCCAGCACCATAGTTAGAGTTGTAGCTGCCCATTGTATAGCCATAACCTGTAAATCAGGGGGTTATTTTTCAACTTCATTCAAAAACAACCATAAGAAATATAGTAGTCACAATCAATTAATTGATTTAAGTATTGGATAGAAAATAACGAGAAATCAATCCATGCTCCAGTGTTATATTGATTAAGTGGTCCCTTCTGCAATTTCAGTGAATCCTCTATAATTCTAGCACCATACTAAAACAGAATCTTTTCATTTCAGATTTGTAAATACCAATCATAAGACGACTAGCTAATTACAAGCACTGGAGTGCCAAATTACAAAGCTTATATTTTGGGCATTTAAAAATATATTAATGCTTAAGTTGATAAATGAATGATAGATAGCAGTTTACCATTTCCTACAATTTCCTATAATAAATGAATGATAGATTGCTGCTCCGTTAGTGGCATTTTTTTTAACCAAGGGCAATTCACCGTGCGCTTACCATTTTGATGGATACAAATCAAAACCGGACTTTGCAAAACTACCACATGAAGATAAAATGCAAAACTGAAATTGATTATTCCTTCTCAAGTGCAGAATAAATGTATCTGAAAACATAATTCTCGTAAATCTACACATTGCAGTATATCTCAAACCATCATCAAGAATTTTAGAGAGGGAGAATCATTTAATTAAACGGTGTGAGCAATCGTATTAGTCCTTCAATCGTATTATTCATCGTGTAGATCCAGTGCATTGAAGGAATAAATGGTGGTATAAACCCTAGATTTTGAGATCGACTACAACATTCAATCTAGAGATCGACTACCTTCAGTAAATTAGGGGCAAAATTAAAAACATTTCTATATATGAAAAATAGATCTCATCATGAAGAAGATTATTCATGAAAATATATGAAAATACATTACCCCTCCCACAGATCTCTGGACTTCGGTATGGTCTGGAGCGCCACTGTCACGGGACTGGAACAAAGGCTCGCGGGACTGAGATGGGAGAAATCGCATCGGGGGGACTGCGGTGCTTGCCAGTTAAGAGGATGAAGATGAAGGGAGGGGGCGAGATGGATTTATTTGGGAGAAATCACAGTGAGGGCGAATGAAGGGAGGGGGAAATCACAGAGAAATGAATGAAGAAGAAAAGGCAAAATCATGGAAGAAGAAGAAGAAGAAGAAATCGTAAATGATCCCACAAAAATGGAAGTCGAAATCGTGCTTGGGTCAGAGGGGGGGGGAGAGCATGACGTGGGGGTGGGAGGAGAGGATGGATGAATTTTGAGTGAAACAAGAGCGAGGGAACGTGCAGCTATGCAAGGAGAAAAATGGAAATTTACTTAATCACCACGTCATGTGTGCAATGGATGTAGCCAAATAGTGGCTTCTGAGTAGATTTTTCCCTATATTAATAAGCGGCAATAAGCATGCCAGAGTTGTATAACTCTTTTTTGCCAATTTTGCCCTTACTTTTTATTTTTCTTTCATCTGTATCTCAAGTATGTTCTCGGACAATTCTAATCCTGCTTTATATTTATTTTCCCTTTCTACCCTATTGCCATTCTTATTACTGATTTAATCGTCTATTTACACTTTCTAGAATACCTCCGTTCCACTAGCTTTAATTTCTAGAATATCTCTTTCCTCTCACTTCCACAACCTTCTTATTTTGTTTATATCCTGTTCTATTTACCGCTTGACTCACTTTTACGAAGATATATTGCCACCTCCATGTTTCAATGTCTTCTAATGAGAGATGATTTTTTCTTCTGCTTCTGCACTGCCAACTGTCTACATTGTCTTTTACATTTATGAATTACTCACTGCTTTCCACCGCCTTCTTGAATTTCTAGAGCATCAGTCCACCTTTGAATTACTGCTTCACTCATTTTCTTGCAGATCAATCCCTTCCACCGTTTCGTATTTTGTTTCAATCAGATTTCTACTCTATAAATTTTATCCTCTGCTCTATCAAACTATCACGTCTACCTCTACTCCTACGCTCTAGGTAAGTGCCTTTTGATTCTACCACCTCGATAGCATCTCCATGGGAAGCCAAACACCCAACCACGATGCAGCATTCCAGTCAAAGAGGGAAGAGAGGAATGAGTGAGCCAGGTAAAGTAGGAAAAAATTAGGTTTTTATTTTGTAGTGGAAAAGAGAGAAGAAAGATCAGAGTGAGATGAAGAGAGAAAAATGAGAATGGATATGGAGAATTTTTACCTTTATTTGTTTTGATTTTGTTGATGGGAGGATAAAATGACATGGTATTTATTTTATTTTATTCAACTTGCCTCGATGCAGGAGATATTGAATCCATGCCATTAATCGAGGCTTTGGGGCAATTATCTTATTAGGGACCAAAGACGCCTTGCTTCTCCCATTACAATGGCCTCCCACTCTCCCTTTGTTTTCCTCTTGTTCATGTGCATGTGCTTAGGTGCATCAGTATTAAATTTAAACTCTTGACACGCACTTGACCAACAATCTACCAACTATTATTAATTTATTTTATTTTATTAGCAAAAAATAAAAATAAATAGCAAAATATTTGTAGTTATAAAACTAAAAGAGAAATAATATTGCAAGAGAAAGAGGATGTTGCAAGAGAAAGAGTTGTTCTTCAATACAAAACTTGATGCATATACAAGGAAATGATACCCATATATATAGGAATACAAATGGGTAGATATAGCTTAAGTCTCCATTGATGGCTAAAGATAGGTTTTAATTCATGGCTCAATGGTCTTAATTAGTAGATAAAGATTGGTCTTAATTGATGGTTCAATGGTCTTAATTAGTGGCTATGTATGGTTATACAAATAAGTTTATAACACTCCCCATTTGGATGACCATACATAAAGAATATGCATCATTAAGATCTTGCCAAGGAAAAACCCAGTGGGAAAAAATCAATAGCGAAAGAAAAGAGTACAACATTCATGTGTACTGCTAAGTTCTTTAAGATTGCCTCATTAAAACTTTGCAAAGGAAAACCCAGTAGGATAAAACCTTAGCAAAGGAAAAAGAGTACAATCAGCACAAGTCTTCAAGACATTTACTCCTCCTGAAAAGTGCATGATAGTAGGTCTTCAAGTATTCGCATTCCAATGTTCAACACAATCTTCTTAAATGTTGCAGTTGGTAATATTTTAATGAATAAATCTGCCAGATTATCACTTGATCGTATCTGCTTGACATTAATTTCACTTTTCTCCTGAAATTCATGGGTATAAAAGAATTTAGGTGAAATATGTTTGGTTCTATCACCTTTGATATATCCTCCCCTAATTTGAGTAATATAAGCAGCATTATTTTCGTATAAAACTGTTGGACTATCATTAATCACTGGAAGACCACACTTTTCTTAAATAGATTGAATCACTGATCTTAGCCAAATACATTCTCGACTTGCCTCATGAATTGTAATGATCTCTGAGTGATTTGAAGAGGTAGCAAATAGTGTTTGCTTGACAAATCTCCATAATATAGCAGAATTTCCATAAGTAAATACATATCCAGTTTGAGATCTACCTCTGCGTGGATCTGAAAGATAACCTGCATCCGCATATCCAACTAATTGTGGACTTGATCCATTTTGATAAAATAATTTCATATCAACCATATCTCGAAGGTAATGAAGGACATGTTTAATGCCATTCTAATGTCTTCGAGTTGGTGCGGAATTATATCTTACAAGTAAATTAACTGAAAATGCAGTATCAGGCCGAGTGCAATTTGCAATATACATCAGGGCTCCAATTGCACTGAGATAAGATATTTCAGGACCAAGATTTTCTTCATCGTCTTCACAAGGAAGAAATGGATTTTCCTGCACATTAAGTGATCGAACAACCATTTGAGTACTCAGGGAATGAGCTTTGTCCATGTAAAAGTGCTTCAAGATTTCTCTGTATAATTTGACTGATGAATGAGAATTCCATTTTGCAAATGCTCGAGCTGCAGGTCGAGACAAAATTTCATTTTGCCAAGATCTTTCATTTCAAATTCATTCTTTAAATATGTAGTGGTTCTTCTGATCTCTTTAGGAGTTCCAACAAGATTTAAATCATCAACATAAACCGCAATAGTAACAAATCTGGAGTCTGATTTCTTAATAAAAACACATGGGCATATTGGATTATTTTCAAATCCTTCTTTCAATAAATATTCGCTAAGGCATTTATACCACATGCGTTCGGATTGTTTTAACCCATATAAAGATCTTTGAAGTTTAATAGAATACATATTTCTGGATGTACTCAGATTAGAAGTTTCAGGCATTTTATATCCTTCAGGGATTTTCATATATATGTCATGATCCAATGATCCATATAAATATGCAGTGACCACATCCATTAACTGCATATCCAATCTTTTTGTAACTACCAAACTAATCAAAAATCTGAATGTGATTGCATCCATAACAAGAGAGTATGTTTCCTCATAATCAATCTCTGGTTTCTGCAGGAAACCTTGTGCAACAAGACGTGCTTTATGTCGTACAATTTCATTGCTCTCATTACGCTTACGTATAAATACCCATTTATATCCAACAGGCATTACACCCTTTGGTATTTGTACAATTGGTCCAAAAACCTCTCGCTTTGCTAGCGAGTTTAATTCAACTTCAATAGCTGATTTCCATTTTGGCCCGTCATTTCTACGTCGACATTCTTCGACAGTTCTTGACTCAATTTCTTCATTACTTCTGGTAATGTCAATGGCCATTTTATATGAAAATATGTTGTCGACAACAGTTTTATTTCTATCCAAAATTTCTCCAGTACTCATGAAATGTATCGAGATCTCGTTATTTTCAGGTACCTGTCCCTCTTCAAGGGAAGAAATGTCATTAAATACCTCTTCAAGAGGTTCTTTTTCGGGAAATTTAGTCTCTTCAGGAGTATCAATTACTCTTATGGCCTATGTTATGGGTATGGACCATTCAGGAGTACCAAATTCATTTTGTATTTTTCTCTTTCGAGGAATTTTGTCATTTGCACTAATAGGTCGTCCACGCTTCAGGCATATCTTAGACTCACATATTGCTGTTTTGGCAACTTGTCATTCAGGGACTGCAATCCTTGCTGGAACATTAACAGCGGGAATATATGATTTTACCACACCTTTAGTGTCAGTAAATACATCCGGTAATTAATTTGCAACACTTTGCAAATGAATAATCTTTTGAACCTCTAGTTTACATTCATTTGTACGATGATCAAATTGGGAAAATGCTTTGTTTTCCCAAGTAATTTCCTGTCGTGCTTCAGGCAACTTCTCATTACCCAATGTTGGAAAAATGGATTCGTCAAAATGACAATCCTCAAAATGTGCCTTAAACATATCCTCTGTAAGAGGGTCAAAGTATCTAATAATAGATGAAGAATCAAACCCAACATATATCCCAAGTCTACGTTGAGGACCCATCTTTGTACGTTTTGGAGGTGCAATTGGAACATATACCGTACATCAAAAAATACGAAGATGAGAAATATTTTGTTGTTGACCAAATGCAAGCTGTAATGGAGAATATTTGTGATATGCTAATGGCCTAACTCAAATCAACGATACTGCATAAAGTATAGCATATCCCCAGGCAGAAATAGGAAGTTTTGATTTCATAAGTAAAGGTCTAGCAATTAATTGAAACATTTTAATTAATGATTCAGCTAAACTATTTTGAGTGTGTGTGTGGGCAACTGAATGTTCAACATCTATTCCTATTGACATGCAATAGTTATCAAAGTTTGAGATATAAATTCACCTGCATAATCCAATTGAAAAGTTTTAATTGGATAGTCAGGAAAATGTGCTCGTAGTTTAATTATTTGAGCAAGAAATTTAGCAAATGTAATATTTCTAGTGGAAAGTAGACAAACATGTGACCATCAACTTGATGCATCAATTAAAACAATAAAGTATCTTAATGGTCCACTTGATGGTTGAATAGGCTCACATATATCCCTATGAATCCTTTGTAAAAATGACGGAAATTCAAAAATAACCTTTGAGATAGATGGTTTGATAATCAATTTACCCTGAGAACATGCAGAGCATGGATATTCATTAGGTAAGATAATCCTCTAATTCTTTAGGGGATGCACATACGAATTATCAATTATTCGTCTCATCATTATTGATCCCAGATGTCCAAGGCGATCATGCCAAGTCATAAATACTTTGGGGTCAATGCACTTCTGGTGCATTACCACATGTGATTCGATTGTTCTCAATTATGTATAATACAATCCAGATGAGAGAGCAGACAGTTTTTTTAATACGAGCTTCTGGTTCGAAATTATTTTAGTAATGAGAAGATGCTCTTTATTGTCTTCGTTGGTGGTTTCAATATGACAACCATTACAACGTATATTCTTAAAACACAATAAATTTTTTCTGGATCGTGAAGAAAATAGAGCATCATCAATACAAAATTTGGTGCCATTAGGCAACACAATATAATTTCTTCCGGAGCCTTCAATTAGATTCGATGAACCATATATGGTATGAACGTAGGCTTTACTCAATGTTAGATTTTGAAAATATTTTTTATCCTTAAGAATTGTGTGAGTTGTAGCACTGTCAGCCAGACATACATCTCTATTATTCATCTCAGAGATAAAAAGTTCATTAGTAAGACTCATGATTCTACAAAATATATAAAATTTTTATTACTTCAAAACATTGCAAAATATAAAAAAAAAAAATTTACAATAATATAAAGAAAATACATTAATTAAAAAGGAACACTTCCATCACCAATCAAATGATCAACTCTACCACTAGAATTTTCAAAGAAATCAGAAACATCAAGGCTTGTAATATTTTCTCCATCTATAGAAACTAAAGCATCTGATGGTTCAGCAAAATTTATTTTAAACTTTTTTGTTTTTTCTTTTATAGAAGTTTGGTATAGGTCAACCAAGTGCTTAGCTGTACGACAGGTACGAGATCAATGTCCAGTCATACCACATCTATGGCATCCATCTTCATCTTTCTTTAAAAATTTGTTTTAAGGACCTTTACCCTTCTCTGAGTTGAACCACTTCTGGTGGTATGGTGTATATCTACTATTATCCCTTTTAGTATGGTCGCTTTTAGGACCTCCACTTCTATAATTTTTCCTACCACGTCCACGCCCTCGGTTTCTTTTAAAAGATGCACCATTCGCTTCTGGGAATGGTGTAAATCTAGTACCATTCACTTCAGGAAATGATATAAAACCAGTAGAACGTGACTGATGATTTCTTAATAAAAACTCATTATTTTACTCAGCTACTAGAAGACAAGATATAAGTTCAGAATATTTTTTGAACTTTCACTCTCGATACTGCTGCTGCAGGAGCACATTCGATGCATGAAAAGTAGTATATGTCTTCTCTAACAAGTCATCATCAGTAACTTTTTCACCACATAATTTCAATAGTGAGTTAATTTTAAAGAATGCAGAGTTATACTTACTAACACTCTTGAAATCTTGCAACCTCAAGTACATCCAATCATAACGAGCTTTTGGGAGGATTTCAGTTTTCTGGTGCTCATATCTCTCCCTTAAATCATTCCACAAAATAAGGGGATTTTTTACCGTGAGATTCTCAGTTTTTAATTCTTCATGAAGATGGTGCCGAAGGAAAATCATTACCTTAGCATGGTCCTACCGACCCTTGATTTCCTTCTTTAATTGTATCTCCCAGGTTCATCACTTCCAGATGGATCTCAGTATCAAGGATCCAAGATAAATAATTTTTTCCAGAAATGTCAAAAGCAACGAATTCCAATTTTGTAAGATTTGACATTTTCTACATATATAAATCAGGAACATAAGTATATTTATATTTGTAAATAAGAAATACATTCGCAAAATCATGAGAATAAATATAGAGTTTCATCAAGTAATAATAAGTAATATAACATTTCATATTTTCATTTTGGGAATTACAAATAATATATTGAAAAACTTACTTGAAATAGAAGATTACTAACTTCAAAATCGTCAGAACTTTCGTGCTGATAACGTGTTATAAAACTAAAAGAGAAATAATATTGCAAGAGAAAGAGGATGTTGCAAGAGAAAGAGTTGTTCTTCAATGCAAAACTTAATGCATATACAAGGAAATGATACACATATATATAGGAGTACAAATAGGTAGGTATAGCTTAAGTCTCCATTGATAGCTAAAGATAGGTCTTAATTAATGGTTCATGGTCTTAATTAATGGCTATGTATGGTTATACAAATAAGTTTATAACAGTAGTGATATTTTTTGAGATCTAAGTCCCTCACTTTATTAATTTTTTGTGAGCAAAAAAAATTTTAAACATTAAGTTAATATTTGTGGTGAAAGTTTTTGAGATATGAGCCACTCGATCACTTTATTAAATATTTGATATGATTCTATAATTTAAGTACAATGGTAAAAATAATTTATTCTATCTTTTTATAATTATAAAATTTACCAAATTATTAATATGTAAACTAATTTAGAAAAGCTAATAAACTGCTCCCCTCCCATCAACCTGCCAAGACGCCTCCACATACTTTGGATTTTTTCTTTTTTTTTTTTTACTTAATAGTTAAATAAATATTTTTTAATGAATTTAAGAGTTTTTCTTTTTTTTTAAAAAACTATTTAATGAATTTTAAAAAATATATTTGTAAAAAAAAACAAAAAAGAGATAAAATTATTTTGCCTATTCAGTAAGCGTTTCAGTGGATTTCCTCTGTGGGAGTAGCAGCATCCAACCAAAAATCACCATATTCAGTCAAACAGGGCCAAAAATGTAAAAAATGCGAATATAATCAAGCACAAACAAATTGACAATGCATAAGTATATAAATTGTAGATCCCACGTGTAACAAAATTTTGAGTCAAAATGAATTTAGTAATTTGAGAGTTGGGTATTTATATGTTTGATTTAGTTTAAAATTATAATAAATTAAGTTGATTCAAGTGAGTCTTACAATCAAACGGGACAAGTGAGCACGAACAAATTGACAACGCATAGGTCTACAAATAAAATTATAACTTAATTGTATGTTAAAGTGAGTTGATGGTTGGAGATGTAATGAAAAGGAAAATGAAGACTTTGGAAAATGTAATCAAATAGTTAACACTTAATTATATGAGATGAGTTAAAATGAAATTAAAAAATTGAATAAAATATAGTTTGAATATTATTTCTTATTTTTATTATTATTTTAAGAATTGAAAAAATTGAATTGTTTATTATATTTTTGTGTGAATTTGAAAAAAATGTAATGATGAAATAAGATGAAGAAAAAACACTTTCAATATCGAAACGAAAACTTAATGTTGTAGTTTAGATTTTTAACATTGAAACATTATATGTTTATTCTATACATAACTAATGTACAATATACACATTTAACTCTAACTATTAAGAGTAACTCTAACTATTAAGAGTAATAATAATAGGTGAGATGGTATAATTAAAAATTTTCATAAGGAATTAAATTATAATTTGTTAATATTTTTAAAATATAATATGTCATTATTAATATTTTATTCTGAAAATCAATTAGTTTTTTCATTTTTGTTATTTCTTATAGTATCTTTGAGAAATGAAATAAATTATTAAAAAAATGAAAAATTTTAATAAACTTTTTTGCAATTGGTCATTTGTATTGTGGTTAAAAAAATTAATAAAATTGTTTGCAGTTAACAAAAATGTCACTGAAACAAAACCATTTTTTTACGTAAATAAAATTTTACCTGTGTTTAACTAAGATGCTTTAGACCACATGCATATGTTGCTCTTGTTGTGTGTGATATTCCTTATGCCTTAAGGATAACGACAGATCTTGTAGAACATGCAAGCGAGGTAAAATCTATATATTTAAATACGTTTAAAAAATTTAATACATTACCTCTTTATATGTTTTCATCATTACAGAAACATCTCCCATATCTCGAGGATGTTGCAAACAAAATTCAAGATAGTGAATAGATCATAGTTTTGGGCACACACATAAACGAATCCATTGTGCCAGAAAGAGTAGGATGACTGTTTCAGACCTTTTTTAAAAAACTTTCAATTATTGTAATGTATAAGTACAAAGTATTTATGTGTAGTTGTAAATATGTTTCATGTGGAAGTTCAATGTTATGGTTATGGATATTTTGTAGATAATATGTGTAATGTTGTGAGCAGGAGAAAAGTGTTAAAATATACATGAAATTCTACCCGTTTATAGTTAAAATCAGAAATGTTGGAGTTATGAGACGGAAAAATATCAACTAGGTACACGTGCATCACACATGATGCCTTACTAGTGTATATATAGATATATAGATACTTGTAGTGGGGCAATGTATGAGACACGTTTACCAAGTTGAATTAAAAATAAGTTGTTGAAAAATATAAACATGCTCTATATAACATAGTACTATTGTGCTCTCAACCTATGCATAGCAGAAGCCAAGTGACATCATTGCGCACCATGAACCAACATCGCACAAATCACTATTGATTTTTAGTCTTACTTGGTACCCGTCGTCACCCTCACGCTGTCTCAGTATGTACACGTAGAGCTCTCACCATTTCATCACTCTGTGTTCTCTCTCTCTCTCTCTCTCTCTCTCTCTCTCTCTCTCTCTCTCGCGCACAACTGCTCAGTTCGACGACATCTTTACCGCACCACGCAGATCCACCAAGTCTCTCTTCCTCAGTAAAACCCCTGTTGCGCAGCTTCTTACACGGGTGAGTCTCTGTTTTAGTCTCACCATTACTCTCTTTTCACTAGTGTTGACAAATAGAAAAAGAGAAGTTATAGTGCAGCTTTCGGCAACTTTGTACATACCCAATCTACTTATTTGTCTTTAGCTTGAAAGTCATTTATGTAAAAATTACGTAGATGGTGATTTATGTTAGTTGATCCCTCATAAAGCTTTTATTTAGGCTCAGTTTTAATAATCCAAAAACTTTATTTTTACAAAAAATATTTTTAAAGATTTAAATTATGTCTTAAGTATTTTTTTTTTTTTTTACAATTTAGTTTCAGAAGTGAATTGTAACTATGTAATTTTCTTTTAAACGCTTTATTGTTTTATTAAGTCTATTAAATAAAATTTGGTCGTTTACTTTAATGTAATACTCGAAGAAGTTTTGTGGATATTGAGGAATTTAGAAATTAATGATATTTTTGGGTTTGAGAAATTTAAGTTTTTGAGAAATTATAAGAAGCAATTTGAGTATTTTAGGTGCGATTATAAGTTACGTACTCAATTGGAGATATATATATATATATATATGTTATATTATTTTCTATAAGTGACGATTGATTATTCGTTTGGCATTGTTGTGAGGAATTTTTGAAAGACTAAGAAGTTCAAGTAAGTGAGATTCCTATACTAGACTTTGAATAAAAATAAAATGAACTGAGGTTGCTTTACTAAAATGTGTATTATATGTTATGAAAAGAACTATGAAAACAACATTAGTTATTTGTTCAAAATCATTCACGAACTTTGACAAAAGAGAAAGCATTTTTGTAATGATTGGTGTAGACATGACCTTATTTTTTGACATTTTATTTCTAAACTATGCAAAAGAGAGTGAATAAGAAATTTTGTGTATAAATTATATTTTTGTAATCTGATTCTATTTTTTTCTGAACTCTAATATGATTTCTCAAAACTTTTGGCATGACATTTTGAATCTAGATATGGTTTGTGAATGGTGATCTGTTTTACCTACCACATGTGCTAATAGTTGTTTCTATTTGGGTTGAGACCACCTGTTCTATTTCTGGTGCACCCACTTTGTAAACAAAGTGGTTTTTCTAGTAGTCTTTCTTGTATGCACACTCTGTGCTCCTAGAATAAATATGAGGAAAATTCACATTCTATTTCTGCTCAATTAGCTACCAGGGTTTGTACAACCCTACCACGGGGTTAAACATGGCCTCTGATGTGACATGATATTCTGGTATGATGGTTATTAGTTTTGCTATGCTAAAACAATTTTGAATAAGAATATTTTTTAACTTTCGCTCTAATATTTTTTATAACATATTTTGATTCTGCATTTTGACCATATAAATATTTTGTTCTGCATTCTGAACTTTGTAAATGCTCATATTTACACACTGGTATATATTCTCTACTTACTGAATTGTTGATAACTCACCCCCTTATCTCCACAACATTTTTCAAATAATCTTGATGGTTCAGCTGCAGAGCAGGTGTAGGCAATATTAGAGTTGTTTGATGATCATAGAGGAATAAGTTCCCGATAGTAAAAGTACTTATTTGAGTCATAGTTAGTAAATTGATTTTTTTGGTTATTTTGATATGTTGAGTTAAGAATATTTTTCTAGCCTTTGAAGAATTTTTAATTTATTTTATTGAGAATTTATTTGTTGTCACTATGAAGGAACATGGATTTTTGGTTTGAGTGAATGAACTAATATTGTATGGAGTTTTTTCTAGATTTTATAGTGTGATATTTGAGCTGATATTAAGTAATAAGAGATAACCTTCTAGATCTCCGAGACCGGGGTGTTACAAATGTATATGGAGGGTATATATAAGATATATTACATGAAGGAGAAGTAATCAATTATCTCCGCAAAGACTTATTAGGCGCCATTTATTACAGAAATTACCTAACTTTTCATGTGCGGAGTAAGTATCAATGTTGACAATCAATATGTACTAGATCGTGTGGCTGTCTCTCGATTTACTTCAAACCAAACTAGGTAACACACACAACTCGAATCTCACCCAAACTGGCTACTAGACCCTGCTCAATTTTTCAGATTGATTGAGATAATCATACTCAAGTCTCAAGTCCCACAATCATGGCGGTAAAGCCAAACATAAAGGAAGGAATTAGGGTTTGCTGCCATTAATTTGCCATGCTAGTGGCCTGGTATTGAGACTTGGCAATGTATATGGAGAAGTAATCAATTATCTCTACAAACAAACATGTATAGACTAATTAACCGCCATTTATTTCATAGCTCTAGTCTTGCATATTAATTGTAGCTGGCAGCTACAGTATATATTACAGGAAAGTAGATATTCCCAAGAAGATATTCATTATTCAAGGTTGCTTTCAAGCTCATGTCATCATCTGATTGCCAACTTGCTACTAAAACAACTTGACTGGCACAAGATTAAGAGGTGTTTTCTTGCTGGTAGTAAGGCTAAGACCAAGTGACTCTTCCATGTTAATATCTTCCTCCTTCATCCCAGGCGGCAATTTCCAATCGAAACAATACAAAAGATTTGCCAGTGCAAGCTCAATGGTTGATGTTGCCATATATATCCCAGGACAACCTCTTCGGCCAGCTCCAAATGGCAAGAACTCAAAGTTTTGCCCTTTATAATCAACAGAGCTATCGATGAACCTTTCTGGGATGAACTCTTTTGGGTTCTTCCAGTATTGAGGATCTCGTCCTATTGCCCAAGCATTAACTTGTATGATTGATTGAGGGTTAATGTCATAACCGTTGAGCTGGAAGGGTACCATGGCTTGTCTTGGGAGAAGCAGGGGGGCTGGAGGGTGCAACCTAAAAGTTTCTTTCATTATCATCTTGATGTATGGAAGGTGATCCGTGTCACTTTCAGTGACTCTTCCTTTGTTTCCAACGATTTTTCTGACTTCATCTTGTGCTCGCTTCATTACTTTTGGGCTCCTAACAAGCTCTGCCATTGCCCATATCATGGTAATTGCACCAGTGTCGACTCCACCTAAGAAGAGATTCTGATGATAGAAAAAATATTGCATTTAGCAAATGAAAACCTCAATTAATTCGTAAATATAAACCTTGAAAATGAGAAAATGGAATTAAAAGCCATGGGGGAAGAGAATGGAAGTGGATTTATTTGGCTAAGAGGAATGAATTTAAAGATAGAATTTTTTAGAGACATAGTTTATTGAGTTTTGTGATAGTTGGAAAATTTGAACAATATAAATTGTTTGAGAGATGTTTGAAAAATGGAATTAAGGGAATGTTTGGAGATAATTCTCATCACATCTTATCTCATTTCATCTCATATCATATCTTATTTTATTCTCAAACATCACTAAAACACAAATATTATCAAATTAATCGTTATAACTTTTTCAAACTAATCATTACAATTTTTCCAAACAAAAAAAAATTAATTCTAACCTTTTCAATTTTCAAAAAAATATATATTAAAAAATTATATTCTAACAATATTTTATCTTTATAGTATTTTTTATTTAACTTTATCTTTCTTCTTTCTCAAAATCTAAAAAATAGTTAACTCAAACTATCTCATTATTATTCATAAACCATATTACTATTATTCACAAAATTTTCATTTCATCTCATTCTACAAACATCTCTTAAGACTACGTTTTGATGTTGATGATATAATTTTAAATGATCTATAAATAGTTGTAAAAAAGTAACAATTAGTAGTAAAAATTGTAAGAATTTTTTACTAGAGTTGAAAATTTGTTAAATATAATATTTTAAAGATTTTTTTTTTAATTTTTTAATTTTTACTTTTGTGCTTTTCACTTAAGGCAAAGTAAATCACTAAATAAAAAGTTGAAATAGAATATTTTTTAACTTGAAAGATGGTTGAATTGAACTTGAAAAAATAAAAACGAACTAAAAAAAAAGGATTAACAAATCAAGACCAATTACCAAGAGGACTGCCTTAATGTTTGCTTTAGAGAAGTGAGCAACATCAACCCCAGTTTGCTCCCTCTCTATTTTCAACAGCACATCAATAATGTCTTCATGCTCTAGTTTTATTCTGTCGGGCTTGAGATGAAGATCAATCACCTGTTGGAAAAAATCATCCAACTCATGGAAAATCCTTTCCAGCCTTTCAAGTCTACCAGAGAGCTTGTCCACAATCCACCCCACATATGGAACGTACTCAGATGCATTGAAGCTCCCCATCATGGCTTCAGCATCATGAACAACTTCTTGAAACCTTCCATTATCTAGATCACTCCCACGAAAACTCTTACCAAAAGCAATTCTAAAAGTTACATTTGCAGTGAGAGCAAACAGCTTCTCAGACAGATCAACAAAAGTTGCAGAAGAAGAAGACTTCCATATTGAATTGATAAGCATATCCACTTCTTCTTCCCTAATGGATCGATATGACTGCACCCTCTTCACACTAAAAACTTCAAGAACACATATTTTCCTTATCTCTCTCCAATATTGCCCATAAGGTCCAAAAGCCATGTCTCGATAATTGTATGTGAGTCTTCTGGTGGTGTCTAAGGATGGTCTGCTGCAACAGTCAAGATCATGAACTTTTAAGACCTCTCGGGCAGCCTCAGCAGAAGATATGACAATATTTGAGATCCTACCGAGTTTAATCAACATCACAGGGCCATACTTTTTAGAAAGTCTCAAAAGAGATTGGTGACGCAATTCACCAAGTTGATGCAAGTTACCTATAATGGGAAGCTTTGGAGGGCTTGGTGGTGGATGCAGCTGCTTGTTTTGCCTTTGAGCGGCAAACTTCTTTTTCATGAGCAGTAGCAGAGGAAGACATATCAGAAGAGCAATCCACAAGAGTATGGCATAAAGAGTCATTGTTGAAGCTCGATCTTTTGTGTTCAACCAAGCTTCCTAGCTGTGAAATTGTTCTTCACCCCTGATTTGAATAGATATCAGAAAAGTGAGCAAAAATGTGCCTTTTTGGTTCACATTAGCTATGCTGGCGTTGTCGTTCGTAATACCTAATTGGATATATATTTCGTGACTTGCACCCTTTACTGTATGACTTTTGAAATGTAATACCTACAGTCATGTACACTTTTTTTAAAAAAAGAAAAGAAATATTTATATTAATAGAATATGTAAATGTCGTATTCTCTTTTTTTTTTTTATTTTTTGAGTAAATATAAAAAAATTATAATAATAATTTTTTAATAATAAGTAAAGAGTGTACTGAGAACGATGGAATTTTAGACGGGTGGATCTTTTAGTAATTTACTTCTAGATCTGTTTCTTTTCCTTGGCATTATCCTAGCTTTTTGGTATCCTGAAAGCCGAAAGGTTCTGCAGCTCTCGGCAACAGGTACAGTGCCAAGTTGCAAACATTCATGCATGTGTGTGCTGTAGTTTTTACTTAAATTTGCCATCAATGAACAGTTAGGTGCATCTATTGTTCTCCTCTTATTTGTTTGAAAATTTCTTTAATTTTAATATAAGTTACTAATTTTGAGTATACTTTATACAAGATATAATTGATTAAAATAATTATTTTATATTAAAAAAATTATATTAATAAATTATATAAAAAAATAAATAAAAATGATTATATATAGAATTTTAATTTTATATAATTAATATTAAAATAATTGATAGTTTAATATATAAAACTATTTAAATTAAACTATATTAATATATATAATAGGCATATATATATATATATTTATTTGTGAAAATAGAAAGAAGAAAAAAGACTACTCTTTAACGTTCAACTTCTTCAATCATCATCATCAAGTTACATTTATCGTTTTGCAGCACAATTCAACGTGCATTTATCTTAAAAACGAAAAAATATGCATTGCTTTTATGGTCAAGTCATCATCACGTGGTATATTTCAGTCAAAAAAAGAGGTGGATTGACAGGACCAATTCAGGGGCGGCGCGCTGATCAATACGAGTCACGACAACTTGCACATATCTCAACACTTCTATTCATTTCTTATCCTACAGTGTTGAGAAGTACCGCACAGAGTCGGGGCCACTTTCAAAAAAATATTATTAATTTGTCGCGCAACTTTTTCCTCTTTATATTATATTAAACCCGCACCACATATTATATATATTTATTTTATTATTTTGCACAACATATTATATATATTTTTTATTATTTTTAATTTATTATTTTAAAATAATTAAATTTTTTACTCATTATCTACGTACTAAATATTTGATAAAATTTTAAAAATTAAAAAAATATAGAGTGTAATGTATAAACTTATATTTAAATTTATCACTTTCGAATTAATATTTTTTTCGTGAGGACAGGAGAGCCACCCATTTTGTTTTAGAAATGACATCAATTATACTAGGATTTAAGAGCATTGGCATTGGCTTCATCAAAAGCCAAGCCAAATATAAAAATAGATGAATATGTGAAAAAAGGGCTGCATTGGATTAGTCAAACCCATAAATGGGTAACTTTGAGCTACAGTGTTGGCCCAATTTCCTTCAAATATGAAGGGCTACTGTTAACATTAACTCCTCTGGAATTAATATTTTTTTCGTGAGGACAGGAGAGCCACCCATTTTGTTTTAGAAATGACATCAATTATACTAGGATTTAAGATTGGACAATGCATTGCTCATTCCGCTCGTGTTTTTTTTTTTTTTTTTACATTATTTTTTAATAATTTTAAATATTTTTAAAAAAAAATATTAAATACTATCTTTTTAATTTCTAAATTATAAAAATAAAAATAAAAAAACTTGGAACGCGATTCCTACCATTTTTCTTTAAGATTTGAGGATCTTATAGAATCCTCATAAGTAATTAAATTTCTTGCTCACATGTTACTAATACGTCGTTGGACCACCTAAAGTTCTTTCCTTCTTTTTTATTCTTTCTTTGACGATACTTTGGGTCAAAAATTCTTACAATATATATATATATAGATATTAGTAGTAGTGGGCACCGTGGGAGACACGTTTACCAAGTTGAATTAAATATAAGTTGTTGAAAAATTTAACATACTATTTTGTGGGCAGCGTGATAGGATTGTAATAGAGGTAGCATATTAAGTATTATAAAATTTTGATCTTGTAATAACATCAGAATTAATCCTCTCAGAGAAATAAATTTATGCTCCTATCATAAGATTAACATCATCAAGAGAATAAATGGGATACTAGGGCACGAATAGTTCTTGATTCAAATCTGAAACATTGGCAAAAGAAAATTGTCCAACCATAATTTTATTATAAATAAACAAAGACAAGATTAAGAAACAATGTGAGGATTTCTTCCTTAGTGAATATCATTCTCTAATGAGTTTTTTATGATAAAGGATGATCATTTAAATAAAAATCTATAGTTTTTCAAAAATCTTCACAACGTCTAAACAGTTCCAAAAAATAGTGAATATCCTGTGATACTTGTCTGGCCTAAACAGCTCTAGAAAATAGTGAATATCCCATAATGCTTATCTGGTCTAAACAGTTTCAGAAGAACAGTGATTATCTCGTTAATGCTTGTTTAGCCTAAACAGCTCCAAAAGAACAGTGGATATCTCGTAATGCTTGTCTGGCCTAAATAGCTCCAGAAGAATAGTGAATATCTAGTAATGCTTGTCTAGCCTAAACAGCTCCAAAAGAACAGTAAATATCTTGCAATGCTTGTCTGGCCTAAACAGCTCCAAAAGAACAGTGAATACCATGCAACACTTGTTTGGCCTAAACAGCTCTACAAGAACAGTGAGTATTTCATCAAAACTATGTTATACACAGAAACTCCATAATAGCACAACTCTATAATAGTAGTGAATTTAATGTTAAAAAGATCTTAAAATAATATGACGAATCTATTCACCAAAACATTACCAGCTACATCATTTAAATAGTTTGTATATTGAGATTCATCAACACAAGGACCTATTGTCATACACTTTTCATGGGTGAGTAAATGTATTAAAGACTTTTTTTTGATAAGTAGTCTTTAATACATTTACTCACCCATGAAAAGTGTATGACAATGGGTGAGTAAATGTATTAAAGATTTATGTTGATTATACTATTTTTCATTCGCTAAGGTTTCATCTCACTGGGTTTCCTTGGCAAGGTTTTAATAAAGCAATCCTAAAGCATTCAAAGACACATTAGAATGTTATACTCTTTTCCTTTTGTCACAAGTTTTTTTTCTACTGAATTTTCTTTAACAATGTTTTAATGAGGCATATTCTTTGTGTATGGTCATCTAAGAGGAGAGTGTTGTAAATATATACATTTGGTGGATGACCATGTTGTAAATATTATTGTGAATATAAATTGGTTCATTTGTGCATATGAATTGATTAACACAACAAACCACCATGAAAGTTGCATATAAAAGGAAGTCTTGATAATCATTTGTAAAACACATAAAAGAGAGAGTAGTGAATGATATTAAACTCTCAAAGAACCAAGTATTTTGCAATCTCCTATTCTCCCTTCTTGTCCTTTGTAATCTTTGATTCATTTGCTATTCTCTTCAGTTTTATAAAAAATGTAATAATAGGCTAAAGAAGGATAATAATCTCATTCAAGTTATAAACCATGAAGCCAGACTGTGAAAAGTTTAAACAAACAATTAGTTTAAGCAAGTTTGAGAAATATATCATGTTTGTTGGGAATTCAAATTACAGTTTCTTCCTTAAACAACAAAATATCATGGAATTGTTTTCTCGGTCATTCAGATGGTGGTCACAAAGTTTTAGGGGTTACGCATGTAAAGGTCAAGTGGTGTCTTCATTCACGGCATTTATTGAGAGAACACTGAATCTTTTGCGGTGCTGCTTCTTGACTTGATCCACCTCTGCATCTAGCTGCATTATCCATTCTTTTTCTGAACATAATGTTGCGATATGTTGGAGATACGGTAAATGTTTCTACATGAAATGAATTTGGAGTTTAAGTATGGTTATTAAAGATTTAGGAGCATATAAATATAGAAAATTTAAAGTATGGTGAACAAATATAAATGCAGCACTTGGAAGACTTGCCACAGATGACTTCTGCAAACAGTTCCTGCTTTGTACGTATGACTAAACTGACTGCAAATCAAAACCAGCATAAGAGAAGAAAAGAATCTTACCTCAGGCTTCACAGACCCAACATCAATCTTCTACTTCACCTCTTTAAGAACATCATGCTTTACAAGCAAATTAATGTAATATAAAATAAAAACATTGATGGCAGGAGGATACGACCTGCTGAATCTAAAACTCTTTTAGCTAACATCTTTAGATCAGACTTGCTAGAAGTATCCACCTTCCCAAACGGGAGAGAGAGAGAGAGTTCATATGATTGGATGGGATTGAGGACTAGGTTCAGCAGGTAAGGCTTGTTTGCATCTTTTTGTTTAAGAATTCTTACGATCTCATTTTAAGTTTGATGTGATTGCTTGTAGGAATACTGAAAGGAATGAGAAGAAGAGACATCTATAAGACCAGAGTTTCTCATTTATAACTCCATAAATCAGTCATCATGTTTAACTTCGCCACATTGAAGACAGTTGGAAAATAAAATCCTAGAAAATAAATTTAGAAACTTAAAACTATTCCCATTCCAGATAACTCAAAGACTATTTCTTCCCATCTTAAAAAACGAAACAGAGAGAGTCTTAAAGTCATGCCAACAGAAGGACTGAGGATGTGTTCTACATATATGGACCACTGCAATAGGCTCTGATTGATCGGTGATGACTGGTATATGTTACAACTAAGAATCATCACTAATTCCTGGAATTTTTTAATATAAAAATGAAGATAAGGCAATTATAGTTTCTCCATACACAAACTTTAAGTGCCTTATCACTTTGGCTTATAGCCATTTTTCCACTTTGATTATTTCATATTTCTTTCCTTTTTCTTTTTCTCCTTCAAGTAATGTCTCTATTTTAGAGGATGTATTTAGCGAAACTATTGTGCGATAAAATGGAATGATATTTATTAAAATTCTAATTACTGTATTGCTTTCATGCATTGCAGACAGAATGTCACATAATTGCTTCTCAATTATATTCATCTCTTGCAAAACTTAAAAATTACCACTACAATTTTATACCATAAAAAGTAGGCAAAGGAATATGTGTAATGGTCCATTTGAGTTGTTAGGAAAAAGGGAGAAAAAGAACAAGCATTTAGAAGCTGTTGATGCGAAAGGGATTAAACATTGTACTCATGAAAAAGACAGTAACAGGCATAAAAGCAAGCCTATCTAGCTAATATACCTGCGACCATATTGAGATTATGTCGATGAAGGCAATCACTTCTAATGCAGAAGTGTTGAGAAATGCCCAGATAATAGTCAGGCCTATGTACATGCATAAGATTAACCACTTTGGAGTAAGATATCCTCCATTCTTATTTGTTCCATTGCATAATAAAATGATGCTCTGCAGTGTTTGTGATCCTGCATAAGCATTCCAACAAGTTAAAAAGAAAAAAAAGTTAAAATCTTAATGGCAGTTTACCATAACAATAATAAGAATATAAAAAAATGAATTCCCTAAGATAATGATAGGAAAGTGCATGTGTGCCTATGCCTGCAATGAGCCCTATCGTCTCGAGCCAAGCGTAACACCACAATGGAAACAGACCCCATATAGTGCCCAGCTAAATGAGCAACCCAAAAGTAAAAACACCAGTAGCCAATTTATATACAAGCAAGAGTGTCGGTGACATAAACCCTTAGCAAGAAGCATTCAAATTTCAAAGCCCTTAACAAGGAATTGGTTGCCTCTATGTTTGATGGTGATTGTGACCAGGATAGACATTAGGTTGAGATATTAACGAGCCAAAAAAGAACAAATGGTTTAATTGCCATCATTATTTTCAAAGACAAGGTAAAACTTTCATAGGTTGTTTGGGGCTCTGAAAATCGATCACCACTCTTCAGTTCCATTCCATAAGCACGTTTCTTGTAAAATGCTAGCCAGTAGCCAGTGTAATAAAAGCAAAAGGGTTATTTTTTGCTCAGTTTAGATCATATCTTGTACAACTATGCTCTTGTAAGGAAGATAGGAAAGCTATTTAACTTCACAGGTTTCAGTCGAAAACAGGTCATGTTCATTAGAACTTTACACGGTTTTCAAAAGTCCAGTATAAATATGCTCAATTGCAAAAACTAGATCATAAGAGGATCAATAATGATATTATTAATGATAAGAAAAAAACATGGGAAGATGGAAAGGTACAAACCAAGAAGGAGAAACAGATCTCAGCCATCACAAATCCAACAAACTAGGTGAAGAACTATACTACCACCCAACCCCACACAAGACTTGCAGGACTTGCATATTGAAGGTTTGAACCATGCAGTGCAGTAATACCTGTAAAAAGGGTCATCGTCAAAAATGATATTGCAAGTGTTTTGATCAAAGTCTGCATCAAATTAAACGATAAAGAAAATAAATAAATAAATAAATAAACAATCTTCATCAGTCCTGGCTATGCCTATTCTTTGATTAATACAATTTGATTTTACTTATCAAAAAAAAAAACCAATCTTCATCGGTAAGAAAAAGTAGAGGATATCATATAATCAAACAATGAGGAAGAAGAAAATATATACGATGATATAAGAATATTGTGGAGAGAAACCAAAAACAAAGTAGCAGGAAATAGAGAACAAAGAATAACCATTTCTCTTCGGAGTTCTTGCTCGTAACCCAGCTCATTGAGCCGCTTCTCCTTGGAATCCATGATTGGGATGAAGCAAAAAAGTCAAGCATAATTGGATGAAGGAAAGAAAAATTTCACATCCAAGCAACTGCCCGAGCCAAAAAACTTTGGTCCATACTGACGAACAGAAATCCAACAATTAGATTCACATCCAACAAACAAAAAATGGAAAAGAAAAATCCAACAAGCAGAAAAATGAAAAAAAAATCAACACAGGTTTTGAATCGAACAACAACAAGATAGGAAAGAATTTTCAAATTCCTCCAGATTCACATCCCACAAAGATAAGAGAAAGAGGATGCCACTAAAAACTAAAGCATACCCAGAAGAATGAACAATAAATTTCACATCCAAGCAATTGGAAACCCAACAAAAAATGGTCCATACCGACGAACAAAAATCCAACAAGCAGATTCACATCAGAAAGAACAATGGAGAACAAAAACCCAACAAGCAAAAAAAATGAAATAAAAAAAATCCACACGAAACAAGAAAAAAAACAATCCTTTAGATTCACATTCCACAGAGTGAACTATACCCACACCGCACCACCACAAGAACGAAGAAAAAGAAACCGAGATACATGACTGCGACTGGAAGCTCTTCTTCGACGCCTCACCTCCAAAATCCCTCGGATGGATAGCCAAGACCAAGAACTGAGAACTTTGGCCTCCAACACTCCCATCAACCAGCCAAAACATCTCCTCACCTTGACAATACATCACACCCATTATCAGTTGGGTTCTTGAAATAAACAGTCTTTTCTCACATGTTAATCCCTCGCACATTGACCCACCCAGTAACTTTCATGGGTGATGCCGGCACTGTCTGTGGTGGTCCGAGGTAGAAACGGAGGCTAAATCTGCTTCAAATGGTGGTTGGCAGCTCGATGGGTCTTCCTTACGGCAAGTGCACGGCAACTGCGAGTGGGAAACATAGGAGACATCGAGAGAGAGCTGCTATCAGGACTGCTTCACGGCTGCTGATGGCAGCAAGGGAAGCGAGGCGTAGAGAGAGCAAAGAGAGAGGGTCTGAGAGAAACAGAACTCGGGAGGAAGAGGGCTGACAATGACAGAGATACAGAAAGTAGTGAACGAAAATGGAAACTTGCTGAGAAAACAAGGGTTAAATATACCACTTGGTGCCTCAACATCCTCTATAAAATATCATTCAATTTAGTATTACACACCATAATATTCCTGAATGCCTAGATTTAATGATACTTTCACACAAAACTAATGAACTCAGAGCAAGTGTGTCAACTGATGAAGATGTAGAACTGGTTGCTCCACCACACTTCAGGAGATTCTAACTTAACTTGAAGATTGATCAATGTTGTTCTAATGATGATACAAGTCTTCAGTATCATTCTTCAGGATTGTAACTGAGAAGGTTTTACAAACCACCACACTTTGAGAGGTGGAGAAATATTGTATTTATAGAGGAGTACACGTACATCTATACATGGAAACAAAATACAAAAGGAAATATATCATACAGTGAGTAAAATATAAAAGGAAGTAAATAACGCATTGCTTCTATCATGGAGATGATTGCTGGAGATCAGGAGAGGATTCTGGAATATCCTCAACACCCCCCCGCAAGCTAAGCGTGGGATTAGAATAGACACGAAGCTTGGAATGAAAAAAAATAAAAAGTGGCCGAGAGACACTTTTTGTGAAAACGTCAGCAATCTGTAAGGAAGAGGGAATATGCTGAGTGCGAATAGTGCCAGCAACCACAAGTTCACGAAGGAAATGATAATCCAAAGCAATGTGCTTCGAGCGCTTGTGAGCGACGGGATTGGAGCTGAGGAAGAGAGCACTTTTGTTATCACAAAGTAGAAGTGGTGGAGTAGGGATAGTGTACGCAGATCAAGAAGGAGATGCTGCAACCAAAGAACCTCAGCAGCAGTGGTGGCAAGGGTACGGTACTCAGATTCACAGCTGGACCGAGAGATAGTGGGCTGTTTCTTCGCACTCCAAGAAACAAGGTTGGCACCAAGATAGATGGAATAACCTGACGTGGAGCGGCGAGTATCTGGGCAACCAGCCCAATCAGCATCAGAATAGGCAATAATAGTGGCAGAGGCAGAGGCTGAAAATGTGAGACCAAAGTGGAGAGTGCCCTTAACATATCGAAGAATGCGTTTGACAGCCTGAAAATGATTCTCGGTGGGAGCATGCAAAAACTGACTGACATAGTTGACAGAGTAAGCGAGATCAGGCCTGGTGATAGTCAGATATTGCAAAGCACCGACAAGAGAGCGATAAAGAGTAACATCAGAGAAGGGAGGACCATTAGAGGAGAGGCACTGTCCAACAACCATGGGAGTGGTGACAGGTTTGCAATCCAAGAGCTGAGCCCGAACAAGAATGTCACGGGCATACTTGGTTTGACTGAGAAAGAGGCTGTCAGAAGCAGAAGTGACCTCAAGACCCAAAAAATAGCTGAGAGGGCCCAAGTCCTTGGTGGCAAACTCGGCATGAAGTTGGCGAATAAAGGCACCAAGAAGAGAGGAATCACTGACAGTGACAATAATATCATCAACATATAAGAGAAGATAAATGAGATGTTGCTGACGATGAAGAACAAACAGTGAAGTGTCAGCACGGCTGCAAGAAAATCGCTTCAGTAAAAAAGAGCTGAAGCACTGAAACCAGGCACGAGGAGCCTGTTTTAAACCGTAGAGAGCTTTCTTGAGCTTGCAGACATGACCAGGGAAGCGAGGATCAACATAGCCAGGGGGCTGCTCCCTATAGACAGTTTCCTGCAAAATACCGTTAAGAAAGGCATTTTTTACATCAAGTTGGTGGAGAGGCCAACCACGAGTGACAGCAAGAGAGAGAACAACACGAATGGTGAACGCCTTGACCACTGGACTAAAGGTATCAGTGTAGTCAAGGCCAGGAAGCTGAGTATAACCCTTTGCTACAAGGCGAGCCTTGAGACGATCAATGGAGCCATCAGAGAGATATTTGGTCCGAAAAACCCATTTGGAGCCTACAATATTCGTGTTGGGAGGACGTGGCACCAGGTCCCAAGTGCGATTGGCATGGAGAGCTTTGATCTCATCATCCATGGCGGCAAGCCAAGTAGGATTCTTTGCAGCAGATTTGAAGCCACGAGGTTCTGAGGAGGAGAGCAAGGCATGAAGAAGGCCAGAAATATGCTGACTAAGATAGGCAGGATGGTGTGGTCGGAAGACACCTGCTTTGGCACGGGTGACCATCGGATGGGAGGAAAGAGGGGCCACTGGTGCAGGATCGGCAGGAGCTTCAGGCACTGAGCTCGGAGGTGGACCAGGCAGAACAACAAGATCCTGCGGAGCTGGAGACTCACGGCCAGAAGGGAGGTCATCCTGAGAAATCTGCATAGGCTCAACAAAAGAATCAGCACAGAAACGACAGTGAGTGGGCCCGGGTTGAGCGACAGGGTCAGACAGAGTGTTGTATGGCAGTAGGGCAGTCGACGTAGAAGAGGTTGGAGCTGGGCTAGGCTCACTGAAGGAGGAATAATCGAAGGCAGTTATGGGCCGAACAGGAGAGTTGGGAATAAGGGGAAAATGAGTTTCATCAAAACGGGCATGGTGAGTAACATAAATTTTCGTGGTGGTCGGATCTAAGCAACGGAAACCTTTGTAAGAAGGACTATACCCTAAGAAAATGCAAGAAATACTATGGGGGGAAATTTTGTGAGAAGCATAGTCACGTAAACAAGGAAAAACTCGACAACCAAATGGATGAAAATTTATGTAATGAGGAGCCTTACCATACAAAAGTTCAAAGGGAGAAATACTTCCAAGAAGCGGTGCAGGCAACCGGTTAATGATGTAGGTTGCATTACTGAAAGAGTCAACCCAATAAGAGGTGGGAACATGTGAATGGAATAAAAGAGCAAGACCCATCTCAGTCACGTGACGGTGCTTACGTTCAACACGACCATTTTGGGAAGGTGTATAAGGGCAGGACATTTGGTGATGGATCCCGATAGAGCGAAGATGAGACTGAAAACGTAGACTATGAAATTCAGCACTACCGTCACTCTGAAAAATTTTAATTTTGCAAGAGAGTTGATTTTCCACAAATTTCTGAAACTGAAGAAAAATTTCATAGAAATCAGACTTCAATTTCATAGGATAAAGCCAAATAAACCAAGAATGATCATCAATAAAAATAACATAATATGAAAAACCCATTATTGATTTAACTGGAGCAGGGCCCCAAATATCACAGTGAACAAGGCCCAAAATAGCATTAGATCGAGTATCATTTGTGGAAAAAGGGAGCTTGTGACTCTTGGCAAGTTGACACGTAGAACAAAGAGATGGATTAGGCAATATAGAGGTAAGTGAAAGCTGTCCTTTTTTATTCAATAAAGAAATAACAGAGGGGTTAACATGGCCAAGGCGGGCATGCCATAAATCATACGACGCCTTAAGAGCAGATTTATTGAGGACAGAAATAAAAGCAGCATTGCCACGCTCCAATACATAGAGACCGCCATCACGTTTTCCAGTTGCCAACACCTTTCTTGTGTTGCGATTCTGAACAACAAATGAAGAATTAGTAAAGGTAACTTGGAAAGGGAAATCAGAGGTTAACTTACTAATGGATAAAAGATTTTTTGTAAGGAACATCTAGCAAAGGCAAGTCAGGAAAAGAGTAAGAGGTACCAACGCGGGTGATGGGTAAAGAGGTCCCATTGCCCACAACAACACTATCCTTACCAACATATTGCTCAGAGGAGTCCAAGGATGCCGAATCTGGTGTCATGTGAGCAGAGGCGCCAGTGTCAAGGTACCAATCAAAGGAGGGACCATCGGACAAAGAACAAGAACTTTGAAAAGCCTCAGCAAGTTGTGCCGAAGGGTCTGAACGTTCATATCGATTCCTGCACTTATTAGCGGTATGGCCTTCAGTTTTACAGATTTGGCATCTGGGAGTGTAGGGACGTCAGTTGCGACCTGAACCATTAGAGTTGCTACTGTTATGGCCAGAAGAAGAGTGCCCATGAGAGCCACCACGTGAGCGACGATTGCGGGTGTGGTTTCCACGTCCAGATGAGGATCGGGTGACTGTAAAAGCTGCAGAAGAGAGGGAGTTAGACTCTAAAGATTTTTGAAATAAGTCATAAATTTCGGCCAAAGGGACCAAATCATGAAAGGGAGGCAGTGATGAGAGTGCCAGCTGCGTGGAGGAAAATCCAGCAAACTCTGTGCCAAGACCACGAAGAAACCAGTGTGATTTATCAACTTCATCCACAGGGCGTCCAATAGCCAGCAACTGATCACAGAGTGATTTGAAATCACGGGAAAATTCAGCAAGAGATCGAGAGCCTTTCTTCATCAGTTGCAACTCATCTTTGAGTTGTATCTCACGTGTTTTAGAGTTGTGACTGAAGGCACGTTCAAGAGCGAGCCAAACATCACAGGAAGTGGGGAGACCAACTGCGGCAGCCATGGCTTCTTCAGAGAGGGAAGAAAGAATAAGGCTTAGGATGCGCTGGTCTTTGGCCTTCCATTCCAGAAATTTGGGGTTCACGGTTGAAGAATCTTCAAGGGTGGCAGCAGGTTTCGGCACTGAGCCATCGACAAAGCCAAGATAATTTTGGCAGTCCAGGAGAGGGATAAGTTGACTCTTCCAAAGCAAGTAATTGGTGGCTGAGAGCTTAATGGTTACCATGTGAACCATAGTGTTGAAAGAGAGAGAGTCGGCAGCCATGAAGGAAGAGAAAAGAAGCAGACCAGGAAAAAAAAATATTTCGGATGTTAAACCAATGAACCGTCTGATACCATGAGAAGGTTTTACAAACCACCACACTTTAAGAGGTGGAGAAATATTGTATTTATAGAGGAGTACACGTACATCTATACATGGAAACAAAATACAAAAGGAAATATATCATATAGTGAGTAAAATATAAAAGGAAGTAAATAACGCATTGCTTCTATCATGGAGATGATTGCGGGAGATCAGGAGAGGATTCTGGAATATCCTCAACAGTAACAAGCTCATCATCCTTCTCATTACTAAGGACACCTCTAAACCAGAATACTACAATAACCAACTTATATTGGGGTCAAGAACCACAAATACAAATAATAATCTATTTACTTTTTCAACATCTTCCAAATCGAAAGAAACGTAAGGTAGTAGACGAAGGGAGCAACTCAGAAGCTCCACAAAAATTTGTATCTAGGGCCAATGGGAGACCACCAGTTATTCCAGGTTCACGAGCGGGTGGAAGAATGCCGGTGTGTTACGTTTTCCAAAAGACGGGATATTTTGCACTGGATTGTCCCCAAACACCCCCAATGCAGCGTACAATACCAAGAGGAGGATGTGGAGGTCTAAGGTAGCCGCATGTGCAAGCCAAGGTATACACACTTACTCCAAGAGAAGTCGATGCGGATGCTATAGAAGCTTAGGAAGCTGGTGTTATCAAAGATAAGAGGTTATTACCCTTCTTAGTCAACTTCTTTCATAGGAACCCTTTACGTATAGTAAGTAGTGGGGGTTATCATAAGGAGAGTTACAGTGTCGCATGTTTATGCAAGTGTCTTGTTTGACTCGAGAGCCTCCCAGTGATTTCCATATTCCATATTGGTTAAGATGGCTGGCTTTGGATGCAATTGATGAGCTAAGGAGTCATGGTGGCTTTGCCAATTGGAGAAGTAGTATCCTATACTAAGATAGTTAATGGATGTCCGTTGGAGATAGAGGAAGTACCTTTCAAGAATCGTGTTCAGTATATAAGGATTCGACGTTATTTTGGAGATGGACTGATTGTTTAGCAACTTTGCGAGTATAAATTATCATTCGAGAACAGTAACTTTCCAAGCACCGAAATGAAAGCTAGGATCTTTAGAGGAAGTAAATTGTACTCTTTATATGAAATTATCACCTCATTGTTAGCCAAGAAGGAATTGGTAAAAGGAGTTTAGGCTTACTTAGTACACCTTGAAAAAATGGATGTGTAAGGAAGTGGCAAAAATACCAGTAGTAAGAGAATTCCCGAAAAATTTTTAGGAATTGCAAGGGATGCCCCCTGCCAAAGAAATTGAGTTGCAATTGATTTAGAACTAGGGACTGTTCCAGTCCATAGGGCACCCTATAGGATGGCCCCAACGAAGTTGAATGAACTGATGAATCAATTGAAAGAGTTATTGATAAAGGGGTTCATTAGACCCAGTACCTCCCTTGATGTGTATTGATTATCAAGAGTTGAACAAGGTGACCATCGAGAATAAATACCCACTACTTAAGATGGATGATCTATTTGATTAACTGCAATGAGCTGCTGTCTTTTCCAAGATTAATCTTAGACCTCGGTATCCTCAAATGAGGATTAAGAAGGAAATGTGGCTAAGACAGCTTTTCGGACTAGGTACGGTCACTATGAGTTCACCATAATGCTTTTTGTGAGTGTAAATGCCCCAACAACCTTGATGGATCTTATAAATACGGTGTTCCGACCATTCTTGAATTTATACGTAGTGGTATTCATAAACAATATCCTATAATATATTCCCGAAATGCTGAGGAGCATGGAGAGCACTTGAGGATAACATTGACTCTTCAAGATCATCAATTGTACGCCAAACTCAACAAGTGTGAATTCTGGTTGGAGGAAGTAAGGTTTCTAGACCATGTAGTTTCTGGAGAGGGAATCATAATGGACCCCAACAAGGTAGAGGCAATGATGGATTGGAAACAACCCACCTCAATACAAGAGATTAGGAGTTTCTTGGCTTAGCCAGTTACCATCATAGATTCGTGGTAGGATTTTGTAAGTTGTAAAGCCCTGTCACGGCATTAACAAGGAAGGACATGAAGTTAGTCCAAATGGATTGGTGCGAGTGGAGCTTTGAGAAATTAAAGAGACAATTAACCACATCTCTTATTCTAGCACTACCGATACAAAATAAGATATTCATGGTATTCAATGACACATCGAAGTATGGCTTAGGATGTGTTCTGATGCAGGAAGGCAAGGCAATATACTATGCATCTCGACAATTGAAATATCACAAGTAGGAAGGCAAGGTAATAGCCTATACATCTAGACAATTGAATTATCACAAGAAGAATTACCTCGCCTATGACATGGAATTAATAGTAGTGGTGTTTGCCCTAAAAATATAGTGACATTACCTATATGGGAAAGAGAGTGAGGTGTACAAGGGTTGCAAGAGCTTAATGCATTTTTTTTATTCAAAGGAACCTCAACACAAGACAGTGGAGATGGTTAGAGACCATTAGCGATTATCAATATAAGATTAAGTACAATCCAGATAAGGCTAACTTAGTTGTCAATGCCCTAAGTTGTAAGTCAAAAACTAAGGATAAGTGTGAGACCTCGGAGGTAGATTCGTTGTTAGAAGACATAAGGCTCTTACCAGTAAAGGACAAGTTGACGAAAGAGGTTATTGCCACGTTATAGCAGTTGAAGATAAATGGGTTTGAAAAATTGTGAGAACAACAAGAGAAGGATCGAAAGTCATTGACTCACTCAGAAATGAGTAGTACTAAGGCTATCCCAAGTGCATGAAGATGTCATGTAATAATTAGGAATAAATTCCTAGATCGTCTCCTCAGGGAAAGTTACTTAAAAATCAAACTTGTTGAAAAATGTGAAAATCTTCACAAAGAGAAAATAAGATAATGGTATGTGCAATGGATGGAAGAGTTCAAAAGGAATGAAAAATAGTACTAGTCATGGACTAGATTCATATCTTAGATTTTTGAGTGTTGAATTGAAATGTAAAAGACTAATAGATTAAACTAAAAAATTAATAAAACTAAGATAATAATTAAACTAAACTAGAAAGTAACTGACAAAACATGCACTGAACATTGAAAAGTCCCAAAATTAATGTTCTAGGGTTTATCATTGTATTCAAATCACAAATTCTCAAAATTAATCTATAGCAATTGTAATTACTATTAAAATGAAAACTTAACAAAACGAGAAAAATAAATAACATGGACTAAATGAATAACAAATAAATTGCTCAAACTTCTAAACCAAAAATCTTTAAAATATTCCACAAATTTAAAAGTGAAATTAAATAACAAGTAGGGAAATGAAAAGATCAAGCCAATTGAATGGAGATGAAGATTCGAAGCGGTGGAGGAGGCTAAGCTGCGGTAGCAATTGGACCCCTCAAGGAACTCTTCAATATGCTGCCATGTGAGGGAATGTTTCAAAAGAATTCGTGTTGCTGCGTGAATGATTGCTTGTGTAAATCCCCATCTCCGGATCTGAGTGAAAATCAAAGAAAAAATAAATTCTAAGTGTTGCTTCTAAAAACTGTTTTCCAGGCCAAAAGTCGGCCATAAGATGTAAAAAATCATATATATACTCTAACGGTAAAATAAACCCTAGATCTGTAAAATACGATGTCCGCTCGAGCGGACATCGAGCGTCCAACTCTGCCTGACTTCGCTCGAGGGGCCAAAAGCCTATGCTCGAGCGATCTTTTTTCCCGCTACCCGCTCGAGCTCACTGTCGAGCAGCAATCGAGCGTTTAAATCTGCCTGAATTTGCTCGAGCGGCCAAAAGCCTCCGCTCGAGCGATATGGATCAGATTCCACATTAATCAACAGTTGATAAAATTTAAGCAGAAATTTATGCTTTTAATCAATTAAAATCACAACTTGGATTCATTCATTTTTTCATATAAAACCAATGATAAAGTAATGAAAGAGTTAAGATATATTGGTTCCAAAAGCATTAAAATATGCAATAACTCAACTCAATCAGTCATTGGAGATTCAACGTAAAAGTGGTGAAGGCGAAGGACTTGCCCATTTTAGCTTAGAGGAAGATGGGATCTTGTTGTTCAAAGGGCGAAAAGGGATCCAAATAACCTGGAGGTTATATGAGGAATTTTGGCAAAAACTCATTCATCATCATATGCCATGCATTCAAGAGGAGCAAAAATGTATCAAGATCTCAAGAAGGGATATTGGTGGGAATGAATGAAGACAGACAATACTCAATTTACCGAGAGATGTGTCACATGTAGAAGGGTAAAGGTAGAGCATCGGTGACCAACAGGGAACCTACAACCTTTGCTTATTCCCGAAGGAAAATGGGAAGATATTGCCATGGATTTCATGGTGGGATTACCCCGAACGCCTACAGGTAAAAATGCATTTCGGTAATAGTCAATCGATTGACTAAGAGTGCTCAATTCTTACCGGTCACTACTATGGGTATGAAGAGAAAGCTTAACCATTTGTATATAAGGAAAGTAGTGAGATTACACTCCCCAAGACTATAGTATCTGATTGAGAATCTAATTTTACATCTCATTTTTTTAAGAGCTTACAAAGGACAATGGATACGAAACTGAAATTCAGCAGTTCATACCACGCTCAGACTGATGGATAATCAGAAAGGACCATTCAAACCTTAGATGACATGCTAAGGGCATTTGTATCAGATTTTAAGGGACCTTTGGAGTAGCACGTCCCATTGTCCAGATGGCCCCCTTATGAGGTACTTTATTGACGAAAGTGTAGGTCACCTATTTGTTGGGATGAAGAAGGGGAGACTTGGTTACTCAGACTAGAGATAGTCCAAGAGGATAGAATAAGTCAAGCTTATACGGGCAAGAATGAATAACCCAAAGTAGGCAGAAAAGTTATGCCGATACTAAGATGAGAGAATTAACCTTTGAGAAAGGTGATTGGGTGTACCTCAAGGTATCCCCAATGAAGGGCATTAAGAGGTTTGGGCGTTAAGAAGTCTGGGCTAAAGGGGAAGTTGAGCCTAAGATATATTAGACCTTACCAACTGATAGAAAGGGTTGGCCCAGTGGCGTACTGAGTCTAGTTGCCTACGGAATACAAAAGTATTCATAGCACGTTTTACGTTTTATCATTTAGGAGGAGCTTCGAGAACCAAAAGACTCGAGTAAAGTTACAACCAAATCTTACATGCAAAGAGAAGCCCGTACGTACCATAGATAAGAAAGATAAGAGATTGAGGTCTAAGGTCATACCCTAGGTAATAGTGCAATGAGGGTACGTGGGAAACAAGGAGTTTACATGGAAAGTGAGTGGGTCACATGAGAGAAGTTCCCATATTTATTTGAGCCTAATTGTGAGCTATAATGCATGAGGAAACGATAAGACAGACAATGCATAGGGAAGGATGTGGCTATAAATAGGTCATCATACTCCCTGAACTCTCAACTCAAACATGCAACCCTAGGAAGAAGAAATGGTGCAAGAGTGAAGAACTACCAAGAAGGCAGCCACATTTACCAAAGTCATACAATGATTCATTAAGGAACGTTGTCAAAAAGAAAGGAGAGAGGCTAAATAATGATTGATAGAGGAGGCACGCAGCCAAAAGGAGAAGAGTGCTCGGAGGGTCATGGATCTAATATACGAATTGTTGGAATCATGTCGGCACAAGTTCAACACAAAGAGAAGGGAAGAGAACAGTTCCGAAATGTGACCAGCAAGATGAGGGCAAGGGTGAGGAAATACCAACATCCTGTGAGACCAAACTTGTCTTGAGCACTAGAATACAAGATACCACAACATGTGGACAGGGTTGAAGAAGAAGACAGATGAGACATGAGGAGCCATCTCATGTCTCGACCCCAAATGATGAAGTTCAATCTGCTGACGTGATTGAGGGAGAGCCCCATTTTCAATTGAAGGCTACCAGAGGCATCAATAAGTCCCCCAATTTAAACTCGCCTCCCTTGAGAGGATTAGACAAGGGAGAGCCCTCACTGACTTTAGAAGAAAATATTCTTTATAAGGAAGGTAAGATGTGAGGTCCTGCCTAATACGAAATGGGACTGACCATTCATAGAGTTGAAGGAAAGGGAAATATGAGAAACACTCCAATGGTCTAAGGAATCAGTAGCTGGAGATGCAAAGTGTAGCTGATTCAACATCTAGGTAAGCAAGCACCTTGTAGGAAGCCAACTATCGATCAACATGTCCTCGAGCAAGGTAGAGATGAGCATCAAGACCATGACAGGTGACTAAAAAGGTCACCTACCTTAAGGGCAAGAACGAGGAGCTTAAGGGATTGATGAGCTCAGGCAACATACAAGCTACTTGCCCAAAGCAAGAAAGGATCACTCGTAAAACGGAAGTGCTACATGCAGTCGGGAGATGCAAACGGCATGCAAACGGTGGTACGGAATCAATAAAAAAAAGTTATAAAAATAATTTTTTATTCACGTGGGTCCCATATTAATTCACTTTTTTCAAAGCGACTGCACGCCGCTTGCATAACCACGACTGCAAATATCATTTCTCCTCGTAAAAAAGGAGCAACAGTAAAGGTCTGACAAAACCAAACATTAAGATAACACAAAAGGACTAGGAAAAGTCTTAGCACCACATAGAGATCCCTCATTCAAGAAAGGATTGAGGACTTGGCAGACTGTAATGTGTGTGGGCCATACCCTGGTCACCTATCTTTGTCATCCTATGGTGTGACAAGATAGATTATGGACTCTTATCCAAGTATACTTGCTGTCAAAGATATGTCAAAAGGGACATCTGACAATCCCACTCTACTGAAAAGGCCTAGACGTGGAACAACATCTCACTTTTGAGACTTTATTCACGAAGAAACTCAAGAAGGAAATTGCTACAGAAAGCAAGAAGCAAAAAGACAAAGAGAGAACTTCCGATGTAAGAAGGTACATTACATTCTAAAACAATGTTGGGTAATGTGGGGTGAATATTATACGTAAGAGGCATTGCATTTAGGGATGTACCCCGCCCCGCATGGGCAAGGGAGGGTTTTTGCCCCCCGGCACCCACCCCCACACACAGAGAGCAGGGGCTAACCCCTCATCCATCCCCCTGGCAGTCCTACCCAAGTGGGCCCACTACCGACTGGGCCAAAAAATGGCCCAAAACCTGTTTCTAGCGTATTCTATGCCCAGAAATTTGTAAAAGCTAACTAAAAAAAATAATACAAATCAAAAAAATAATTTAGGGTATTACAATAATACATATTAAAAACTTGTAACTACTAAGTCGCAACTAATAATCCTCAATAAGCTATTACAATAATACAAATTAATCTAAAAGCATTTCAAATTTTCACATAATTAAAATGAATAATAATAATACAATTAATTAACAAATTGTAGCAATATTACAATTGACCTAGGAATATCATTTCAATTTTTTATTTGACTTTGACATTGGAATTTGGGGTGGTCAGTGATCATAGTTGGGAAAGTCAATGAGCTGTGCTGTGAGATTGTGAGATCATAAAATCTGAAATATTAATAGAAAAATAAATTAGAATTAGCAATATACAGTAGATATGTAAAATTAAAAAAAAAAAAAAGAGTACTAACTAAGATGAGATTGAGATCAAGATGAGAATGAGATCATTGGGATTAGGATTAGGCATATGACAGTGAGACTATAAAAGCTAAAAAAAATAATAATAATAATAATTAGAATTACCAAAAATTATATAAATACAAAAATAATAAATGGACAAATTATATAAACCAATGGCAAATGGCAATGGTTGGTCCAATACACACGAAGTCATATTGTAACTGATGTAGACATAGCCTCATATATTGCTAAAACAATTAAATGTGAAATTAATACCGGTTAAATGAATATAAATAAATTAAAATAACAAAAACAATGCTTGTTGGCCTCCTCCTTGTTGGCCTCCTCAAAGTTCTTCACATTTAGAATATAAATTGGAGTCCCTTTGATCCAATTTTGAGTGCAAATCAATGCTTCCTCCACAATGGTAGGAGACAATAAACTCCGGAATGGATCAAATATGCGCCCTAAGGTGCTAAAGGCTGACTCTGAGGCTACAATTCTAATAGGGATGGCAAAAAAAAACTTAGGTCTATATCTCCAAGGACATGATACTTCACGACATTGGTTTTCCACCAAAATAAGATATCAAACCCCCTCGTAAATGAGTGCAAATTCGATTTCAAGTATCTATGCAACTTCTGACTAGGCCTCTGTAGGATGATAAACTAGGCGGTCCTGCTACAACCTTTCATCCCACTCTAACCTAAACATTTTCCCGACCCCAGTTTTGGGAGAAAGTGGGGGATAGGTGTAGTTGCCAGAATATTACCACCCCTGAACATAGTAGACCCATCAAACAATCTATCAAGGTTTTCCTAACCCTTACCACAATATGATCCGCTCATGCCACCTCCTATGCCAATCCCAAGTCATACACCATGCCATCAATCTTGTACTGGGGGTCGAAAATAACAACTACATATAGGAAAATATTCATCCCACTTAGATCTCCCAAATACTTGTCATACTTAACCCCCATGCTCAACAACATCTCCCGCAACCTATTTTGGTCACTCCCACACATGTCATCAAATTATCCTTTCACCTTACATATTTGCTAAGAGAAATCATTGGATGTAGGGTACAAAGAATTGCAAAGCCTCATTGTGACCTCGTAGAAAAGCCTAAAAAAGTCTACCATGTAACCAACAACCTCCCAATCATCATTAGTAGGCTTGCCTAATGCCCCATCATCCTTAAAATGTCTGACATATTGAATATCTTCATCACCCATTAATACAAAGGCCGACTTATATTTTTGGGTCGTCTCCAATATCAAGAAAGTTGAGTTCCATCTTGTAGGAACATATTGACAAAGGCCCTTCTTGCATGACTTGCATATTATACCCGAAGCCCTCATTGCAATTTTGAATTTATTGAATCTAACAAATGAAGATCTTACAAATCTCACAGTATTTCTAACTCGTGCAACCGAATCATCAAGATCTTTCAAACCATCACTAACAATTAGATTTAGAATATGTGCAGTACATCTCACATGCAAACACTCATCACCCATGATTGACTTATTTGCCTCTCTAAGTTGAGTCTTAAGATGCCCCAATGTGACATAATTAGAAGAGGCTTTGTCAGCTATAATTATCACAACACGCTCCAACCCCCACTTCTTTATTGCGGCCTCCAAGGCCTTCCCATGGTCTCACCCTTGTGATAGAAAATTTGACCAAATTTATCATTTTTTTTGTTTAATTTTTAATCACAATCAATAACCGTGAAATAGATATAATTATAATTTTGGATAAATGGCCATGTATTGGTGGTGACCCACCAATTGATGTTTCAACAAATCTTTTTCTACACTGTAATGTTTTTTTTTATATCATTTGCCACCATGTGGTGAGAATGAAGGTTAAACCAAGATTTCAAGTATTTAGAATATGCTTAGAACCATTTCCCCTCAACAAACTGAAATGGTAGCTCATCCATGGTGACCATACAAGATATGTGTCTTCTGTACCCCTCCAAATCATACATTGTAAATCCCTTCAACTCCCCCCCCCCCCAAACATTACTCCTTTCCGCCACTTTTTTTAAGTTCAATCTCTAGTCTAAATTAACTCTTCTCTTGTAAAGATTTTAATATTGGACTATTGGACTTTTTTTTTTTTTTTTTGCATTATTATTTTAAGTAGACCTTCAATTGAGATGTACCATGTTTCCTATAGTGACATCCCTAAACTTTATCATAATGGTTACAGTTAGCTTGAGGGCTATTGGGGTCATCATGCTCTATTTTGGTAAAGTGAGTCCAAACAAGTGAAACTACTTTCTTGCTTGGTGGGGGCATGGGGGCAGAGGTAGGAGTAGGGTTAGTGGTAGTGGCAGGGGTGGGTGTAGGGGTAGGGTCATGTGTATCGGGTAGGAGAGATGGCACTAAACTCTAACTGACTATCCATTCTTGTTCACTCACAAAAATTTAAAATGATGCAAAAGTCACACAACAATTAAAACCATGCAAAAATAACTCAAAACAAAATAGGATTTCGCTATTGAAACTTCAAAACAGAATGGGATTTCAAATTGAAACCCTAAACAAATTTTTCAATCTAAAACCCTAAATTTACATTCACATTACACAATCTTTTTCAAACAAAATCCTTAATCAAATTCACACACAACAAACAAACAAACAAATCTCCATAGTACACAATTCACAATCCCATCCTCCAACTCCTCAATTCAATCCCATCCTTCATAACTTAACAAAACTATAAAAACAAAAAGAATATACTCGGGATCGACGGGAAACATACTTGATGGCGACGGAGTTAGCTTGAGGCGACGACAATAACCTCATAGCAACAGTGACAGCTTGCAATGGACAGAAAGTGAGAGAGAGGTTAGATATGAGAAAGAGTGAGACAAAGATGAGAGGCAGTTGAGAGTGAGAGTCTGAGGGATTGAGGGAGCTTGAGGGGGTAGTTTTAGGACCATAAACAAAACAATGTCGTTTTGTAAATCCCAAAACGACATCATTTTGTTATATATAGGTTTGTATAATATATATATATACACACATGAGAGGCAAGGGAAATGCAGGTCAGGGCTAGGCTGAGCTCACCCCTGTACTTGCTAGGGGGCTAGATGTAGGCGGGTGGCCTCGCCACCCAGATCTGGCTGACAAGGGATCCAACCTGCACATGCGAGGGCAGGGCAAACAGGGGTAGGGTAGCGGGGTGTCAGGCCCCTCTACCCACCCATAATTGCATTATTTCTATTACTTCTCCCCCATTCAACAAGCATAAATAAACATTTCAAGCATTATATTTCTAGCTATATTTACTAACTGACTTTTAGTACTTAAAATTTTTTCAATGTTTTAATTTTTTTCTATACCTGATGATGAGACCTGGTGTGGGAACCTTGGATATCAATGTGTGTGTGTGTGAGTAGTCAGCGTGAGTCTCTATTCATGGTACGGGAGGGAGAATTTTCCATGATCATTCTTTGAAGTGTTACCACGTACATCACATGAGAAGGAGAATGCCTTATGGAGAGTAGGGTGGAATGATGTCGTATTTGGCCTCTCCTAATAGTCGGGATGTAGGATTCCCCAGCATATCACATGCTAATGTCTTCAAGTTGGTTATGGCCAAGTAGAGCAGCATCCCCAGGACAACAAGTTTCGGTATTTGTGCCTATGAGCAACTATGTGCCTATGAGCAAGTAAGAGCTTGTGTGGCGAATGAATGCCTATATGCAAAGCGTATGAGCAAATATCTATGTGACGAACAATCGTGTGGTGAAAAGAATGTTACTTGGCTGAAATAGGTTGAATATTGATTTATACAAGTATTCTACTATATGGACATGGGAAATCCTGGCCATAATGTTATTATTGTGTTCTTATCTATTTTACATAAAGAGAGGGCAATGCCTCAAGAGGGTGTTACCTCTCCACACATATACATGTTCTTCCAGTATTACATTAAATGTTTTCATAACATCTTCGGTAGCATTCTCTCTCATTAGGAGTCTTGTCATAACCACCTAACCTACCTATGGTTTCATTTTCTGAACCAAACATTTTGATGCAGGTATAGACCCTAGCATAAAGTTTGAGGAAGAAGAGTCAATTCCGCCCAACTTCTGATTAAGGAGACTAGGACCTGCCTTACCTCCAATACTCACCATAGCTACCCTGTGCCTTTCATTTGTAATCAGTTTACCACTTATGGTGACTAACTTTATGTACTCTAAATGATGTAAGGTTTTGAGGTTAATGAAGGGTGAGGAGCCCCTTTTCATG
This sequence comes from Carya cathayensis, assembly GCA_011037825.1. Lineage (NCBI taxonomy): Eukaryota > Viridiplantae > Streptophyta > Magnoliopsida > Fagales > Juglandaceae > Carya > Carya cathayensis. The sequence continues at coordinate 569,272 of QGSO01000180.1, forward strand.
AAGTTTAGTATTTTGTTACATGCTTGCTAACGTTGTCACCATAACATGTTCTGTTTACATTCCACCGTGTCATCATAAACCGAATATCTTACGCGTGTACTTCTCTCAGGTTTACTACATGTCTAAATTTCCACTAGGGTATTGACCAATTGGCAAGCATCGTTGACACCACAAAACCTCATCTAGTCTTTCATGAGGGCCGAGGTGCCACATAATTTTCTCTCTCCTCTCATTTATCTCCTTCCCTGCCATCCTCCCTTCCTTGCCTCTACTCTCCTCCTGTCTTCTCTTGTCCGCCTTCCTCTCACACCTCAATGGCCATTCACCATCCTCTCTTCTCTCTCTCTCTCTCTCTCTTCTCCTCCTCCTCCTTTAAACCAGCTTCTCTCTCCATTGTTGTATGTCACGACTCATAATGCACAGCCAAGCCCCAGTCTACGATGATAAGACCACAGCTTTGTCAAGGGTCTCCACGGCTGCAACCATGGGTCTGTAACTTAAAGACCCACGCCTTGAGTCTACGAGTTTTATGACCCATGGACGTGGCCGCAACCATGGTCTATCGATATATTCATAGATATGAAGATATGTGTGATCTATAACATTGTCGAAACTTTTTATTGGATTTGTGCAATGTTTTTATGTATATGCAATTTATTTGAACTTTTTATGAAAATTATGTTGTCAAATGGGGTGTGGACAATGGCTGCATCAATCCGTCCGTCTGGTAGACAGATGCGGATGGTCACCCTGCCCAAGCAAGTACACGATCAACTTCAGTTAATAAGTAGATCTCAGCGTTAAGAAAAAAAAAATTTTTTGAACTTTCGTCAAAATTGGACCATAAAAATGATCCTTCAAAGTCTGATGGAAAAAAAAAAAAAAAGAGGGAGGACAAAAGTCAATTTTATTTTCTCTCTCACGATACCTCTCTCTTATCACCGCACATATCTATTGTTCTAACTTCTTTCTTTTTTAGGAAAATAAAAAAATTAAAAAAATAATTGAAGCCCTTTCTGTTTGAGAAAACACACAATTATCATCTTTATTTTTTATTGTCTCACATGGGTTCCCTCGCATAGAGGGTCCTCTCAACAAGGAAAAATGCTTGATGCACAAAATAAATTACAAAAAACTTGATTCGTGAATTATAAAGTAGATCTAACATATTATATTAAGTGATGAGTTTGTAAGGTATTTTTTTTATTATTCCCTTTGTAGACCTAGCAGTTATCCCCATCAAAATGTACAATATTAATGCCTAGAATTTAAACTCCAATTTTTTTAAGCCATGAAATGAATATTAGCATTTTAAGTTTGATTGACTAGCCTGATTTGGTTTCCAAAAACTAAACAATCTCATCTCATCTAATCATTACAATTTTTTCAAATTTCCATATAAAATATAATAAACAATTCAATTTTTTCAAATACCAATACAAAATTAATATTAAAAAATTATATTATAATAACATTTTATTTATTATTATTCAAAACATCTCATCTCATCTCATCTCAGCTCATCTGAACTACATAACCAAGATTGTCGGAAATATCAGAGAGGGAATGCAAGATAAATATAGTGACATGTTTAGTGACAGAATTTGAAGATCCCTAAAGTAGTAACTGAGGATAACACAAGAGTTGGGTAGGCAGAAGATTTTAGGATAAATTAGGAAATAGAAAGCTTAATACCAGGCCGTAACCCAATTGATGAAAAGGTATTAGGTGCACGACAATTTTACAAAAATATCAAAACTTAATATCACTGATCAAAACAAGAAAAACAATGGAGAATAACACACACTGCTTATAAACTCGAGTGCCCTGACGTGGGTTTGCGTCCCATTAATCCAATATGCAACCTCGATTAACGTTTGGTTTTGCATTTTCTTTTGATCAAAACCCCATCAGGAGGACCAGCAGTAAGAATAGTGCATTGACCATGCAACCAATAAGAGTACCTTAAGACGCTTCCCAGAATAGATCGTGCTCTAAAAATTCCCTTGACTTGAAGCATGACCCCATTGCTCTCAATCTGCTTTTGAAGCCTTGAACTTTCTGCTTGTGGAAGCCGGACCTGACTAGTCACCATATGAATGTATGCAAACTTGGACTCGGCCTTGGCCGCAGAGAAGGGTTCAATATATTGGGTAGAAATAAGTGTAGTTTCATAGTATAGATTGATATACATGTAACTATAGTCGATACGTACTTTCTTGTTCGGATTTGTGAAATTCACGAGCAGAGTAACATCAGCATTGAGCAGATGGCCCATGTCAAGATAGGCTGCATTTAATGTGACACTAGAAATATCAAAGGCGGGGCTTCGTGGACGGAAAACAAGGTAGATTATCAAGACAATGAGGCCTCCTACAATTATGACAACCCAGAGAATTGCACAAAAGACTGCACCAAACCATTCTAATAGTTTGGTTCGGCGTTCACGTGGTATCCGAGGGCCTTGTGAACGTTCACCCTGTTGCTGTTGACCATGTGGCTGGGTTTTCCGACCCCGCTGCTGATTTGATGGCTGTGAGGATTGTCCTTGCACATTATGATGGGGATGCGGAAGTTTCTCTTTATCATGTGGTTCTATCTCTGAAATTTTGGTAGTTCTGCCTTGAGACTGGGAATTTTGGTCATGAGGCAGTTGACTCTGAAAGTGAGGGTTGCTTTCAGATCGCTGCCAAGACATGGTTGTGTGGATATGTGATGGGCAATGAATGGAGCAAGACAAGAATAACATGAAATGATTGATTTGTTGTTATTGGACGCTAAGGGGGAAGGAGAGGATAACTTCATCAGAACTTAAAGGATTATTCATGTATAGGCAAAGAATCAGACAGACACCAAGCCAAGTATCGGAGACAAAGTTATCTTAGAGACTAGAGACGCTACCTTTTCTTTTCTAGAGGTGGTGAGAAAAGAGAATATTTTACTGATATTTACTTTGCCTTATCCACTTTTGTTTTGTACACACTCTAGATCAATACCATCGTCGCACTCAATTGACTGGGCCAACTCAGGCCTCACAAAGCCTGAGAAAGATGGAGACCAATGCAAAGTTGTCTCCGACTAACGGTAAAACTGAACACTTTTATATCAAAGCCCTTAGCCTTCCATAGCCCATAAATACACAAAACTAATCACCATATTCTTTTACTTTCTACCAAAATTGCTGAATCTCGTTGACAGGAAACAGCAGATGCGTGGGTCCTAATGCCAGCAGCATTTCTCATTGTCCATTTTGCGCTCTTAGAGGAGCCATTGTCACTGTTGGGCCCAGCGCACTGCTCCTGGAGGCCGTATAGGACCACGCACTCTTGCCAGAAGTCTCTTCCCTACTCCAACCACCCTCCTGAGAGAGCTGAGCCTTCTTTGCATTTAAAGCCTGACTGATTTCATCCCATGCATCTACTTCTCCATTTCCTGCAAAGATACAAACCAAAATAAGAGCTTTCCATGCAAGTACCTAAATGCCCGTATGATAACAACCTACAGGAGGTACCTAGAGCAAGAGTAGGGGTTCGGGCAGGGGTCTCTTTGTTGTTATTGCCGACCCTGACACCTGATACAGGGGTTCGATTACCCAAGAAAAGTTCATTATACTCACCAGTGACTGTTTTTATTGTACCCAAGTTGCCATGCTTCACAATGCGGACATCAATAAGCATTGAATAACTAATCTGTAAAAGAGCTTCAATTGTCAGCTTTTGCAAACAAGAATAATCACCATTTTCGTGCTTAATTAAAATTCTTCAGTTGTGTTACCGAACCAAGAATCCCAATTACCAAGATTGAGCCATATATACAAGTACAAAACAAAACAAAAGAGTAAAGCCTTGGATAATTACCAGAGCATTGTACTGGTCAAGTCTAAATATTGAATAAAAAATGTCAGGACTTGGAGATAACCAATCAGCTGAGCAATTCAACTGCTAAACAGTGTAATAGAGAAGTAGTTATAATCAGAACTTCTGATTTTTCAACTTCAACTTAAGGCCAGAATGCCAGATCAACTCAAGTTGAATGGCTAGAACAGTAGATTGAAGCATACAAAAAGCACTAGCCTCAATCAATTTAATGACCTACAAAATGAGAATGGTTTAAGTCTGTCATCCTCCAACCTACTGCTTAAAATGAAGCTTATATTTCTAAATTCATGAAATATAGAAGATTTCGAATTGCCCTTTGTGCCTGTTGGGGTTCAAGTCACCTGAACACGTAAATTCGTAATTCACCTTCATGCTTGTCAAAAATGAAGGGGAGCACAATTAAACTAACATTAAACTGAATAGACTGAGCACCTTTAAAGACCCATTTTCCCCATAAATGGATGTATCTGTTATCTTCTCGAAATCAATTGGATATTCTGGAACTGTTACCAGCATAATCCTATTGGATTTAGGGACATAGCGTGATATCTTCCCTACCTGCAGGTGAAAGAATATGGCAGATTAGATCCATGTTCTAATCGACTTACAACAATTATTTAATAACAGAAAGAGTCATACTCGCAAGGAAGAAACCTCAGGGGTCCATGACGATGATAACTCAATCAAACGATATGCAACTACATCACCTTCCTGCAATATACTAAAAACACAACTCTTCTTATCCATAAAAAGAGAGAAACTTCAAGGTTGGATGAGGCACAAAAATATGTTTTCTGCAGAAAAAATCCACATATCTAAGGGAAGCTTAATCAGTAAAGGGATCTAAAAATAGAAAGCACACAGTCCCCACCCCACTCTCTCCCTCTCATTCCCTCTCCCCTCCCACTCAACCTCTCCCTCTCTCTCTCTCTCTCTCTCTCTCTCTCTCTCTCTCTCAATAAAGACCCATGCAAGCAAATACAATTGAAGTATAGATGAAACAAACCTTAGGCGAGCTAGTATAAGGCTTAAGCTTATCCAAATCCACAGGATTGTCTGCAGTTGTTGCTTCTCCAGCAGCTTGCATTTCAGAAATCTTTTGATTTAAACTTGCACGATCATTCCTTTTGTAAGAAGCAACTTTCTCGGTGCCCCATTTTTTACCCTTCTTTTTGCTAGTTATTCCATTCCACCGCAAGCTCTCCTGAAGAATGATCCAAGACTACTATATGTCATTAATGATTCAAATATTAGATCGAACTCTGCAATATCGGAGCCAGAAACACCATGTGAATAATAGGCCCCACTTGGTTTCATAGATGGTCTCAATCTGTCTCATCTTAACATCCAAACACTATTCAAATATACAAACAATTTCAATTTCAAATTTTCAACTTTTTCATCTAATCATTACAATTTCTTAAACTTCTAAAAAAAAAATTAATAATACTCAACTTTTTCAAATCTCAAAACAAAAATAATATTAAAAAATTATATTCTAACAATATTTTAACTTTATAATATTTTTATTCAACTTTTTTTTCTTTTTCCAAAACTCCATAAAATATCTAAACTCAAACCATTTCACTATTATTTATAAATTATCACACTACTATCACAGATTTCTCATCTCATCTCATCTGTATAACCAAATAAGGCCTAAAGACAAAGGTCAAGAACTCAAGATATGGAGTAATTTCTGACAGGCTCCTGTCACTTTATTAGGCAAGAAAGAGACCATGGAAAATTTTCAATATATATTATAATGCATGCCTTAAAACAAAAACATTGACTAAATGACCTTAGCCATTGTCTCACTTCATGAAATCATCTATGTAACTTTGCCACTCCTTCAAAAAGAAGCAAAGTCCACTTTGCCTTACAACCATCATGTTTTTACGAATTTCTGGGTCTTTGTATATCTTACAGGCACTGTAATGTCAATAAAAAAGCCACCCATTGTGCTGGGGGACAAAGACAGAAACCAGCATGCCACTTTAAGGCATCATACGAATGTGAAATTTTTGGACTATCTTGTAATAACCTATTTCATTCCAAATATAAGTATCTTTGGAGTTGTCCTTGTATATAGGCATAACTCACCCAAAACGTTTTCAGGACATTTCAAATTAAAATAATTAAGGACATACCTTAACTAAATAACATATATGATTTTGGTAATGTCGCACACTCCTATCGCTCTCACCCATACAGTTTGAAATTTGAAATTGCAGCTTTGCAAGTAAAATTATCTCTGACCATAGAACAAAAATTCTCCCCCTCCAACACGCCCACCCCCAAAAAAGTAAAATAAAATAAAATAATGCCAAGGCATATCTACAAAAAAAAAAAAATGAACCATGAAGAGATGGAATAATTTAATTTTAACATGGACTCAACAAGAAAGCATATCAAAAGGCAGGGCAGCAGTAGAAATGACAAGCAGTATAAAATTAGAAATACAATAGGACATACCATTTGACTTTCATTTTTCTTGACAGCCTGATCTGCATACACTAGAACAGAAACAATATCAGATGCTTTGCACTAACCTGGACTTTATTTACTAATGCAGTAGGATGTGACATTTAAAGTGTAACATCTAGACCCAAATTTTATAGGCTTTATAAGTTTGGACCACGGGCCCAATTTTGTTAAAGCTAGAAGGAAGATTATTTTATTGGGCCCATTAGTCCGTACGTATTATTTGAGGATCTATTACCGATGAGATAGATTGAATATGAAATTATGGACCTAGATTCAAAATGAAGTAGGTTCAGCCCATTGGGCCCAGATATGGATAGATAAGCCCAAGTATTTTCTAGCCAAAGCCCATTGATTTTTTGCAGTTAAGTTTATGATAATTAGAAACTAGCTCTTTTTGGATAAGTTAGAACTAGATTAGGTGACAAGAAACACTCTAGATGAAAGCCATCCACACTTAGGTAGTTATAGAAGAATTCTTGCACCAATAGGAGTCTGTTACAGCCTGCTAGGACTCTTGAGATAGGATTTGAGCTGTTCCAGATCTGGAGAAGTAGGCATCAGCCCCATTTATGATTCTAAATGGATCCAAAGAACAGCAACATATTTCCCCTAGAACACCAAGCCATTAGGATTCTTAGAACCCCTTTTCAAAACACTGAGTTAAATTCGTATAGCCCTATTGGTAGGCGTTCCAGGTCTCATTAAAAGAACTGTATAACCTGAAAACTAGAAAAAGAGTCTGGAAAGTTTTTATAGCCATCCCATGTGTGTTCTTCAAGAGAACCAATCCCTTCAAGAAGACCAATCCCTAAACCTAGATAGCTGCAGCAAATACCAATCAGCCTTGTTTTCTTGAGGTCCTTTATTTTTTAAAGAAAAACCCTAGGAAAGTTGCTGCAATTCCAGGATATTTATCATTATGAGTTCTACATGCTTCATGATAAGAAAGATAAAAGAGCTTTACGAATGGTCATAAGAGATGCATGGTACCAATAAATTTATGGGTAGATGTGCAAGACACAGACCTTAAGTGTGGTCCACCTTAGTACGTTATGATGAGTTAAGTAGTTTTCCTTGTGGCAACAGGCAGTGGAACTGGTGCACATCCCTGCACACCACCCCGGGGGGCGGGGAGGGGGGGGGGTGTGGTTAAGGTGTGCTGGCCATGAAAGAAAGGGAAAGACAAGTTTAATGAGTTATGCATACTACATGTTACATGTTTATATTAGTAAAGTATTATGTATGCACGCTTTTCAAGAAAACCCTATGTTTACTGTAAAACGTACTAATTATTTTGTATTTGATTCATTTTAATTGTTGTTTGTTTTTTATGTTTCTAAAATATTCAGGTAAAGAAGATAGTATTGACCAGTTGACGGCCAGGCAAAGATCATGTGTTATGGCATTTTCAGACTTGGTTAATACGTCTATTTTTTCACAAAAGGATCAATTTTAAATTTTCTTGCTATGGGATAATATTTTTATGTTTTTTTTTTTTTTTGGGGAAGTTATTTTCGATAAATTGGGTATTTTTAATATGTTGGGTCTCTTTACCGTGCACAGTTACGAAAGTACATAACACTCCCAACCTATGGGAAGGGGGTGTTTCATAAACTCTCTGAAATGAAATGCCAGAAAAATACAGCCATCCACCTCAGTTGACAAAGACACACACACACACACACACACACACACACACACACACACAGACCTTTACCAAGACGCTCAAATCGAATGTGTCCAGGTCTAATTACAACTGGGACAACCTCATCCTCTTCATCATCATTTTCATCCGGTGCATGATGTTCTTCAAAGACTTTCTGATTATCCTTGACAGGCGATTGCTCATCGTCCTTTGTGAGCATTTGCCCCTGATGAAGTAGCTATAGAATCAATTATGATATACAGAGAAGTTACGAATGAATTATATAATACAAATATCCAATACTGGCTAATGATTCCAACCCTTGAATCACTGCATTTATCGGCTTCCCATGGAGATCAAACATGCCCAAACTTGCACAAATCATAAAAACAACTTTTTACATGTAATCACTATTTCTACAACCCAGGTACCTTTTTCTTCTCAATATTGACTTGTTCCCTCAACCACAGCCTTTTTGCCTTTTTACGCTGAGCACTTCTACTAGGGAACTGACCAAAATAAAAGAAGGTTTTGCAAGAGTTAGAGCTTAGATTTGACCTTTTTGATACATAATAAGACTTCACTAAAAGCGCATCATGAGTTAACTGATGTAAGATCATTGTAATATAAAGCCTACCAAAAGGTAAGAGTTACAATTTCAAGTTCCTGGCTTTGTATGCTTCCTTGCATTGGGTATATAGCGGCACAGTTTTGGGCTCATGGATTAGACATGAATGGCCAATATCCTTAACTACAGGAGATGGATTTCAATGGCTAAAACGGATTTCTACTATGGTGCTGCTACATATTTTCGTATTTCTTCTTATTTTGTTAAGTAACCTTATAAAAATTTGACTTCCTCACTGTAGAATTATAATATAATTGGGAATCACCAAACATCCATTATGAATATCACATCCCAAAGAGGAAGACACGTACTAGCAGCAAACTACATTCCACAGAGAAAATGACTAAGAGCAAAAGCATAGATATTTTTCACTTGAAGGATAGTATAATAGCTTTGTGAGGTAGAAATTTCTGATCAGATCAAACAAATCCCTACTAAATTGGCAGCAAAATAAATAAATGAAATGCAACCAACATTCCCCTTGAATTAGACATAGAATGTATAGTTTTTTATTAGGGATGGAAACCTTACGGCTTACTCGTGTTTTCCCACCTTACCTAACCATCAATGGAACCGGTTTAAGAAGTCTAATTACATCTATATACCCCTTTGATTATTCCTATACCTGCTTTTGTTGCCTCATTCTCATTGCCACCTATGTAACTATGGCAAAAGTATGATTTGCACATGAAAAAATTGACCTAATTACTACTGATCAAAAAAAAAAAAAAGACCTAATTACTACTAAATGCAAAAATTATCCACATATATAAAAAATAAATAAATAAATAAATTATATCCGTGGGTGTTCGGGCCAGCTTGCACACACCTCAACTAATCCCACATGGCCATGAAGTTAACAGCCACGTAAACCTCCAATGGCCCTAAGGGGACTCGAATTAGTGACCATTGGGGAGCAAACCCAGGCCTGACCAACTGAGCTACCCCTCAAGGTTAAATATCAAAAAATATTAAAGATAATTGGAAGCAAACTACATATTCAATCGATGTTCTTCAACCACCTTTTTGGATTCACCGGGCTTACAGGATACTGCAACACTTCTTCCACTGTTTTCTTGAAGCTGGCAGAATCTAAGCAGATATGCAGGAGAGAGCATGAGAGATTAATTGAAGCAACTATATGCAGGTATTGCAATAAAATCTAAGATTTTCTTCCTTTTTGCATTCCATCACACTTCATTTGTCATTAATACAAAATACCTCTTTGCACTAGGTGCAGATTTGGCAGTGTCATTAGTTCTATCATCACTTTCGAGGGCACTCAATTTATCCTGCTCACCAGGTAATTTCAATAACTTATTCTGTTTGAGACTCTTTTTTGGGACCACTACACGATGATGAAGGCTTTGAGTCTCCTCAGCATGGACATCTTTCTGATCAACTTCAGCAAGAACTGGACATTTTACAGTAGTAGCAACCTTATTTTTCTTCCTCCTGTGATTTAAAAATAAAATATTGAGATACAAACCTGGACATTGCTTATGAATATCTCAAAAAATCTTCACTACTTATCAAAAAATAATGAATATCCCAAAAACCATGCGCAAACATGAACAGCAAGAAACAAATACCTTAAACATAAAGGATGGAACTTTTGGAAAAATTAAAAGAACTACATACTTAGGAAGGAAATAAAAGGATACTCATAACTTTCAAAACCATAAGAAAATAAATTTCAGTCCAAACAACCTGTGAAAGGGAACGGTCAGAGCAAAACTATTTGTATTGAACAAATCGATGCAATATATAAGATCATACTCATGATTTTAATCCGGTCCATGATAAAGCACACAAGATCAGATAAAAACCAACATCTAAACCCATCTTCATAACATTGCTCCCAGTGGATTTCTGCAAATCAGATGAGATTCTAAATTAGATTGTTAACACATTTATACTTAATACTGAACGGGTTACTACTAAAATTGACATCTATTATGCTGTTACAATAACCACATGTCATTCAAAAGGGTGATCTAATAGGGGCTTATGACTTTGTTTGGATTGCAGATTTTCAATAAATTTTCTAAAGTAACTGAGAACTTTTTTCAAATGTTTTTCTTTTTTGTGGGAGTTCTGTGAAACTGATGGCACCAGTGGAAAAATATTTATATTTTGAAAATACTTGAGAAAAAAATTTTATGTCCTGTGTTTTATTGGATTTTTGTTAAAAAAAAAAAAAGAAGGTTTTGTACATGTGTGTGTATTCATGGAATCAGAGGAAGATTATTTTTCCTCTAAGAAATGAAAAAAAAAAAAATTGGTATTTAAAAGACGTATATTGCATGTGCAAAAAAATTTCTAAGAATTTCTGAAAAAGTTTTTAATCCAAGCATAGCCAAAAAAAAAAAAACATAAGCAAAAACACAAAAAAAAAAAGCCAATATCTTGAAGGAAGTGTCATGTCAGGGTTATTTTAAACCACAGCACAGGCAGCAAGATAATGATTAATACACAAATGGGATGCCAAATATACTTTGAGCTCTGAAGTTTCTTTGATGCCTTTCTTTTCCTGGAAACCATGTATTCGTGTACACTCGCATCATTTTCATGATGTTCCTTTTCAAATCCCTCATTTGACAAAAGTTTCACACCTTTAAGCACAGGTTGCTTCTCCACATTCTCTTCTACCTCAAGAGAGTCAAACCCTTCACCTGCCTGGATGGTATTCACCACTGCATCCCCCTTCCTTTTCACACTGTTTAGAAGAAAGAAAAAAAAAAAAAAACCGAAAGTAAGACTAACACCTTACACAAGGACATCAGTAAATGTTAAGGCAAAAATAAAGGGGAAAAAAACAAACAGCAAAAGGTTCCAGTAATAGACCGACCAGACGATATCTCTATCCTTCAAAATGCATGTTGACTCAAAAGACGGTAATACAAAGCCATCCATCTGGAAGAAAGATCAAGATAGTGTAAATTGAGAGTATCAAAGAACAGAAAGGCAGAAAAGGCGACAAAAAGCAATAACAAAAACGGAGTTCCAGTATTGAACATGTTCATGTTTAGCATTGTATTGTTCTCAATGATGCACAGGTGAAGCAGTATAGCACAAATAACGCAAGTCATAGCAAGCACTTTCTTTCATGATATTAATTCCCCCATCAGTTACACAAAAACTGACAATAGCTACAAAGTATTATTATTGCAGTGCTTTTACTGGTTACCGAGAAAATTAAGGGAAAGAAAAAAACAGCCAAACACAAAAATATGATACCAAACAATAAAATCTCGTAAGTGAGACTCAGTCAGGGTGCAGCATTTCCAATTTTTATATAGAAAATCAACAATTAAGTTTCATGAATTAAACGACACCAAAAAAGAAATCCTCAGACTTTTTCATTCTTTCTGGGTTTCCTGAACTTTCTGCCAATAAAAATATTTTCATAATGAACTTTTCGAGAAGAAAAAATTAAAATTAGCGGCATGACATTGTTTTGAGCTGGAAATTAGGGCACAAAGAAAGAAGTAGAGAGAGAGAGAGAGAGAGAGAGAGAGATTGTCTTACGGAGAGGATGAGGCCACTGGGGCAAGAGTCGTGGAGGTCAAATGCACGAAGGAGATAGGCGGCGAGGTCGGAGATGGTCTTCATTTCCGGTTTGAGGAGAAGCCAACTTCGCCTGAGTCCCTCCTTCAACTGTGATTTGTTCATAACGTTCCGGTGCTCGAAATCCAAACGAACCCTCAAGCTCTCCATCGAAGCACACCGAGAGCGATCAAGCGAGCAAGTGAAATATAAAGGGCGCAGATATGAGAGCAGTGTAGTGTACTGCAGCAAGTGCAGGCCAGTCAGGCCCTCCTCGGTTCCTTAAACCCGCAGTGGGTGGGTTTCCGTTTCTCATAGCTACTGTCGGGGTGGCAACTCGTAATCATGTCGCGTGAAGTTACGGGTATTTAATTAATTAACATTTCTGCTCTTCATCTTGACATCCTATATGTTATATTTATTTATTTTTAATTTTTTTACATTTTTTAAATTAATTAAATTTTTTTTCTGCATCATCGATATATCATATATTTGATAAAAAAATAAAAAAATTATAAATAATATATGATGTAATAAGAATAATGAGTAGAATTTTTTTGAACTATATAGATTAATGTCAACTCGACTCGTGAAGCTCAATAGATCAAACCTGTAAATTTTCACTAGTTTTATTTAAGGAACGGGTCTTGTCATGTCGCATCATCTGTTTTTATCTATTTAATATTTAATTAAAAATAAGTCAACAAAATACAATTCATTTCAACCTATATTATGTAAATAAATTGAACTAACATATATAACTCATTCGACATGATCAATATAATTTCATTTAAAAGTTAAAATTCATATTTATTATTAACCATAATATCTAAAATAAAAAAATAAAAATAAAAATAAAAGAAAGAAAGATAACTTACTAACAAAATAGGTCAACAGATCAAAGAAAATGAGTCTTGACTTCACTTAAAAGACCGGTTAATGGCCCAATTAACAAATCTTTTTAAGAAGTGATACCGGTACAAAAAGATCTTATAAAAATAAATTTATAAAAACTTATATGAGTTCATATGATATATTATATTTATTTTATAATAAAAATAAATTTATAATTTAACGTAAAATATCAAACCATGTAAGAGCATTAGTAGTGGGCTCAACAAATTTTAACTAAAATTTAGTTAAAAATTTCACTTTTATGAATTTTAACTAATCACTTTTTACAACACCAAATAATAGGCTCAACAAATCTTTCACTATTCTATTAAAATATTAATTTTAAACTTTTTATATATTTTAATTCTAATTGTAATTTGAATATGAATTTCTCAAATGATTTTTATATGTTCGGTTTTAGTACAATACACTACTAGAAATTCTCAACCTCCACAGCAAAGAAACACACTCGGAGTGGTTCATCATCTTTGATTTTATCAAATTCAATACACCAAAATCACATCCAGAAATTCAATCAAAGGTTGAGAATTCAAAAAAATAAAAAAAGGAGTTCAAACAGAGATGAATCCAGAAAAATTCAATACACCAAATTCAATCCAGAAATCGCATAAAAAAATAAACCAGAAGAATCAAATTGAAAAATGGAGAAGAATCTAGCAAAGCCTATATTCCTAGAAAAAAAAACAAATAAACAGAGAAAAATGGAGTTCGGCTTACCAGTGCTCCTTAAACCCACTCGAAGTGGCGTCACCGTTCGATGTTGTAGCTTGGAGACGAAGCTGGGAGACGATGGAAAGAGTTCCATCCGGTGCGATGTGTTGCTCTTGTTCGGTGCGATGGGAGACGATCTATTGCTCTAACTGGGAGACGATGGGTTTTGCTCAAAGTGAGGGAGTTGAAAGGGGAAAGGCAGAGTATTTCTTCGGCTATACGGGAGAGAATGGGCAGCAAGGGAAGGAATATTTTATTTCAAAAATAATATTTGGCTAGTCTCTTTCTCTCAACAAATTTGGCCAGCCATATAGTTGATGGCCAATTTACTATACATTTATTAAGCCTATTGTAGCACTTTATTTCACATTTTAACTATTCTTTGACTATAATTTAACTTTGTTGAGCCTATTACTAGTGCTCTAAGTTTTTACGTTTAATTTTATAAGATTTTTTTTACAACTAAAATATTTCTCATCCTTTACGCCACTCTCATTCTTATATTAGGTGGTTGCTAATGTAAGATTTTTGAGATGGTTGCTATTGCACAACATCGTTATTAAAAAATCTTCTCTGACACTAAACAAACCTCTCATTGTTGTTACCTTGAATGTCCAGGATTGAAGTGGTAATCGTCCTATAAATCGAATGAACATATCATTCTTTTGTTGGAGGTCATACTGCAAAATGACAACCACCTCTTGAGAGAAATTCATCCAAAACTCAAGAAGAAAAGAGCCTATCAATACAACAGAGAAGGTTTTATCAGACGAAAATTTTTATTCCAAAAAATAGTATTTTCGTCCTGAAAATATTTTTGGTACAAAAGAAATTTCATACCAAGGTCGTCCTAGTTTAACTGTCCTTAAAGATTTTTTGGAACAAAATATCTTCAAATAATTAAAAGAAAAAAAAAACTTGAATAGACATTTATAATATCTTCAAAAATACATTAGAAATTTTTCAAGAAATATAAAAAGTAGTCTCATTCTTAGAAGTGCAAACTAAACAGAGCAAACAGTTGTTAGGAGGCTTGAATTGCTGCATCATCGCCTGCATTAGGCATAGCATTTGTTCTTGTTGAGATTCCATCTCTCCCCTAAACTCGTCTGATCTTGTTGTTATTTCAATCATATTTCCATTTTTGCTTGTTGTGCTATAATATTCTCTAACTCATGTTGATTCTATTTCATTTCTTTCACAAACATCATTTAAATCAAACTAATCATTACAACTTTTTCAAACTAATTATTATAACTTTTTCAAACTATTCATTACAACTTTCTTAAACTTTCAAACAAAAAATAATTCAATTTTTTCAAATCTCGAAATAAAAATCATATTAAGAAAATTATATTCTAACAATATAACTTTATAATATTTTTTATTCAATATTTTCTCTCTTCTTTCCCAAAACTCAATAAAGATTTAATTCAAACTATTTCACTACTATTCACAAATCATCTAATACTATTTACAAAAGATTGCAAGACGACTTTTTAATAGTGAACTCCACTCTTTTTCAAAACTATTGCGAGACGCTTGTACACTTAATGACCGTATGTAGCATTACTTTTCGCAAAATTCACATATCTTCTCATTCCCCAAGTATCCCCAAATCTCTAGAACAACTAAAAGCATTATTAGATGATGAGAACAAGCTAGAAGGCTTGACGCAACGACCTATATCCCTCAAATATCCTGAATGTGGATCCAATATTTTTTTTAAATGTCAACATCACTTGTTGAAGAATTTTGGTCATATGCTGAGTCAACACACAGGACAACTATTGTTTCTTGCACATAAGAGAAAGAATTAATATTATCACAAATACAAAAAATATCTTTAATTAAAATAGATAATAATGCTTACATAATTTTCGAATGAGTTCACTCTCCATTACAATCAGTATGTGATGCAGTATATAATTTTGTCAAATCGTAATTATTATCTGATTCTTGCTATAAGATACAAAAATATAAATATAAACTCATTCGAATACAACAAATATCAAACTTGAGCAACCCATAAAAAAAATAGAATTACCTATTTCTTAAATAGACGATGGAAAGATCGTGAGTTTGCATGATGATGAATATTCTTTTAAAAAAAAAACAAGATAGCTTTATTGCATAAGCAAACAGATTACAAGAATTCCACTTCTACTACTTGCTTAATACAAATAGGTATCTCCTCAAGATCATATAGATCGGATTCACTTAAAAGGGCATCATTGGCTAGCAAATGAGCAGCCATATTAGCGTCCTTTTTAGTATGACAAACACTCCAAGAAAGAAAGGATTTTAGTACATCTTTGGTGTCTTCTATGATTAAGCCTCCTGAGCTCCAATCCTCCAAGGAATTTTGTAGCGTTTCAACCACCAGTTTTGAGTCACCTTCAAGGATAATATCAGGTGCCTCTTTGCAGAAAAGGACTTCAACCATCATAGCATATGCCTTAGCAGCGTATGGGGAAAGTCTGAGGTTTCTTCTAGCTCTTAGTGTACCAAGAACCATTCCATTGTAGTCCCTGAGAATTGCTCCTATACCAATTCAATTCATTGAGACATTGACCGAGGCATCCCAATTCATTTTGTACCAACCCTAAGGAGGTTTCTTCCAACTTTGAGAGCTGTGAGGACAAGCAGAGGAGGTAGCAGTAGGGGAAATAGATTTGTTGGCCTTAAAGCACTTCAGGTCTTCATGAGCTTTGTTAATAATCTATTTAGGGTGTTTAGTTTAAACTCTTTCTCGTGCACATATGCATTCCTTCTAGACCAGATAAGTCCTAGTATCCATGATGATGAATATTCAAATTCAATCTATTTGTTTTGTTTATAAAATTTTGCTCCTACAAATAATTAGTAAATATTAGTAAGAAAAAATTATAAATTATAACAAATAAAATAAACCAATTACCTTATATGCAGGATCTTTAAACATGTCATTCAGTAGTTTCCAATTGTTTGAAAGAATATCATGAAAATGATGTTGGTGCGTCTCGTTCTTATTCTCAAACTTATTGTAATACTCATGGCATATCGGCTTATATTTGTAGAATGCATTATACATAAACTTATCAATAATCTTATGCTCCTCTCTTTGGCCAAAATTTAGTTAGAAATTATCATTAAAACAATTATTTTATGAAAAAATCATTTGCATATTCTACATTTTTTGCTACACATTAAATAAATTGATAAATAAATTAAGCATTACCAAACAACACTTCTTGATAAGGTCTTTGACATCTAGGAATACTTTATAAGTTCGTGTAAGAGCACCACATGCGAAGCAAGCTAAGCCACTCATTCTCCTTCACCTTCAGTGTGATAGTTAGAAATATCAACTTTAATCTTACTCACTTTACGACTTTTTCTTTAATATGATGCCTCTAACAATGTCTCGGCCTTAGTGAGATTGTACTATTAGCTCTAAACAAGATCATAGTTATTGTAAAAATGAATGAAATGATAAATTAAAAAATAATTCATATTAATGATTTATCTTAATTGAGACAAAGTTTTTATCATTATTTTACCTCGTTCTGGAAAGTTAATCTCCACTAGTGAGTCGATCGAAGAGTTATGAACGAGTGGAGATGAGATGCAAATTTCCTTTTGTTTGGGTGCCATGATTTGAAAGGACTAAGACATACATCAACATAAAAAATTTGTAAGATGATGTGTAATGTGAACACAAAAACACATCACTCATTCATTTCATTTTTAGCTCTAGTTGACCATTTACCCCCTTCATTTGTAAATATTTCAAGTGATTTAACATTTTCTTCAATTGTCGCACTAACAATTCTAGTCTCAATATCTTCCTTACATAAAGGAATCATGTCATGCTGGTTCAAATCTATAAACAAATTAAAGACGGGTTGACTCTCTTGGTATGCTTCTTTTGTAAAGAGACCATTCTTTTTCTTATCCCTCTGCCTAAGAATAAGACCATATATATTTCTGGAAGAAAACCTTTGTATCACTAACCATTGATTCCCTAACTCAGGATCATCCAAGTAGAAGACTTAAGATACTTGAGAAGGCAAAACGAAAGGATCATCATCATACCATATTGGCAATGTATTAATACTAAAACAAATACTCATCATTGTGCACTCCTAATCAAGAACTGCTTAAATCCCACCAATCGCACTTAAACAGGTAGACTACATGCTCCCCAGATATTTCAAGCCAATTATATCAATAATAACCTCAGAAAAATCAATGTTTTCTTCCTCATGACTTCCTTTAACTAAGACACCATTGTTTTATGTTTTTTTTTTTATAACATTCTCAAACTATTGTGTGCTACTTACTTTATTGAGAAATACACACAGAATATTGAACCACGCGTCTCAAGGGGTCACGCACCAATGCATATAATTCTTTCGAGATATTATTCAAATTACTTGCATGCGTTTCTACAACTTACATTGTGAACCTAGCATAAACATAAAATAAGTAAACAATTATAAATGCAAGGTTATAACTCAAATATGGAATCTGTAAAGTCATTACCCATTGTTCAAACCATTTTGGGAATTCTTCTTCATGTTTATAGTTTAAATCAGTTACTCCTTATTCTTTGTACACATTAATATGGTCACTGAAAATGGAAATTACTATATAATTTATAATCTTATAATTTTTTAAGTAGATTATAATATTAATTGACAAATAATGACACACTTACTTCAAGTGGCTCTCTATTTCAAAGCAATTATTTAGTAAGTACCAATGAACTTTTTCAAACTCTCTTTCACATAAATCATAACAACCTTAAACAACAAGTGGACGTACGTATTGGAGAAACACAAAAAATTCATTTGTTTGTCTTGTTGTGTCAAGGTCAAAGTTTCTTTCGGGTTGATCAAACCTTATGTCAACTCTATAGAAGTACTTGGAACATAATATATGCCACTCATCGTCAATATAGGCTTTTGTAATTGAAACTTTTGGCCGAGCCTTGTTGCCATTGAGCATTTCAGCTTTACAAGGAACCTTTCGATGGTATACATCCATATATACTGGATTGGTCGTGCAAATCAAGCCTCTAGTGGTAAATGAACAACTAAGTAGACCATTACATTAAATAATGACGGTGGGTAAATACTCTCCAAGTTATACAATATTATAGCAATTTCTTGTTCCATTCATTCTAAAACTTGTACATTCAACGTTATAACACATAAAGTTTTGAAAAATGTACCTAACTCAGTCAAAGCCATATAGACATCCCTTGTCAAGTAATCACTGATACCAATTGGAAAGAGATATTGTAAAAAATTAATATCATGACTTTTTAATCAAATGATCTTCCAATCATGTGTACGCACACACCTTGTTTGGTTCAAAGCATACATGTATGATAATTTAATTTTTATTAACCACTAGCAAAATCTAACCCTTTTGTTCCTTGACAATATATACCAACCAAGTGACATATAGTCAGATAAGTCATTTTGTCACAAGTGCATTTTTTTTTTATCTTATTCCCAATTGTTTCAGTTGTGTGAGTTAACGTATATTTTGATTTGCCTTAAACTAACATCATGTGTTCAACACTGATTCGTATATATTTTTTTTCAATATGCATTACATTGAGAGATGCCACTATTTTGACATCAACTAGTATGACATTTCAAAATATATGATCTTTTTTGTCCAATTCAAATCATTCGTAGTTTGCTTTAACTTTTTTTTTTTTCATATTCATTCTCAGAGACATCTACTAGTTGTGCAATTATATCTTGTCCTAAAAAATATGGTGGAATTTGCCCCCATTCAATAGTGCCATCAAATATTTTAGTATTTCCACATCATCTATGGTCAATAGGTAAATATCAAGATAACTCATGAAGCATAATTTCCACTTATACGTAAGCCACTCATATTGAGTGTGTTTGTTATAAGTTAGACATGTCATTTTTCCCTTAGTACTCAAACCTAATAAGTTCACATATGCAGAAAAATCATTTGTAGTCCATAACATTGCAGCATGCATATTAAATGACTCGCCTGTTGATGCATCAAATGTATAGACCCCATGTTCCCATAAGTCTTTCAACCCTACAATCAATGGCTACAAATGTAAGTAAAATGTCATTTCTATGTGATCTCAAACTAGGAATGAACAAACTCAATATGAAATATGGATCCTTTATGCACTTCCATGGTGGTAAATTATACGAGATAAGTACTACGTCAAGTACTATGACTATAAGAACAGTGGTTACTTACTCATCAAATGCTTAAGTAACCGTTCGAACTAGCTGCATATGTTACATTCGAACATAGTCTTCAATTGCTTGTGTCCCATTAGAATGCTAACTTTTACATTTGAACGCTAAGTAAATATTTAAACTTTTGAGCGAATAGATTATGATTCGATTCAACGATGTATACATAAGAAAAATTAGTAATTATATTAATAATGCAAGATTGTGTATATCATATTTTTTGTTTCCTATAATGATTTTTTGAAGCTTCTACTAATAATTATTTTATAACCACTGCTATTTGTATTATTTTTTAAAAATTTAAGTGATTCATGACTTATAGGGGTAGGAAGTGTGGCAAGGTAGGTCAACCCTCCAACGAAGAAGTTCTAGAGATAATAGTATTACTAGAACTTCAAGTAAAGTTTGGGGGCTTTCAAGATATTCTCTGGGAGGGGTGGTCCCTAGCATCTGTCTTTATAAGGTATTCCTATTGTAGCTCTCATTGTAAGCCCGGTCTACTCATCATAGCCTGTACCAAGGCCTCATAGCCTGTACCTAGGCCTCACAAGCCCTCATGAATCCAATAACTTCTTATGACAATCATTGCCTTCCTGTCTTTATAATGCCATACATCGGAGATTACCGCAACATGCGATGATGATTCAAGTACAAACATTCCATCAGTTCTGCTATTGAAGGATGTCACTTAGAGTCTCAATGGTCATTTATAATAATAACTTATAAATCGAATTGAAAATCAGTGAAGTGCCTCATGGTTATGGGGCACGAACGCTCTCACAGTTGGAAGCACTTTCATCCCTACTTGCTGCTTTCAGTGGCGGAGCTAGGATTTTATTTTAGGGGGAGCCAAATACAATTATAACAATATACATAAAATATTTTTTATTCTACTTTTATATAATTTTTTTTATGATATATAATAATTTGATAGGAAAATTTATAATATAAATAAAATACATTTAATATAACTTATGTATTAAAAAAATATTTGATATGTCAATAACAATATATCATTAAAATAATATAAATACATTCATACAAATATATTAAACAAACAAAATCATCAAGTATTGAATCTAAATCAAAATTTTTAACTATTTTTCTTTCAATATAAACAATGGAATAAGGTTAGAAATACTACTAGTTATAATTAGAATTTTTTTATTTATAATAAAAATTATGTATTTTATTTTATATGAGATGTGTTTTATTTATTTTATTTTTATATCAGATTAAATTTTATAGAAAGGCCAAAATAATTTTTAGAGGGGGGGCCAACACATGATAACTTAATATTATTTATTAAATAAAAAAATTAACACACATATATATATATATATTTCAAATTGTAGGGGGGGCCAAGGCCCCCCTGCCCCAACGTGGCTCCGCCACTGGTTGCTTCCCAAACAGTCAAGTAGGTCTTCTAGTAGGGGTTCGGGAGGATGTGCCCCATAAAATAAGGGGTTTGAGGGGACCGTGCATTCAAAGAATGTTGACTCTTGTGAGATTTTCTTTGCCTCATACCAATGAGTCACTTCACTTCCTTCACTTCCTTATTGTTGATTCACATGTTGTTAGAATGTTTCTTGTTACTAATTAATAACTTTTTTCTTGTTATCCTTCGACTATCTATTGTATATCCAAAAGTGATGCCTAGGGAGTCTACAACTGCATGTGATTGGGAGTGGCTGAGGACGTGGGTACTAAAGTAGATGGACTAGATGGTCTGGCTAATCATGAAGTTCAATAGTTGGCTATGAATCCAAATGCTCATCTCTATTATGGGACCAAAAGTATCAAACTAGTTGATATATCTTGAGTTTACAAGATAATGGACTTAATCATTCCCAACAACATCGATCCTTGGCAACTTAAGATCGAGGTTAGCATGCATTGGGCACAGTTTATGATACGCATCACTCATGTGAAGCCTATCCACCCAACGAGTTATATCTTTGCTAGGATTCAATCAGATACGAACAATATTACGATAGATATCTTGCCTTTTGGGGTTCTAATCACACGATTTTTGTTAATGAGAGGGTTTAGGCAAACGTTGTTAAGCGTGTTCGAGAACTAATTGGGCCAATCAACCCTCCACCTTGTCATGCAGCAAAGGACACTCCAACAAGAAGCCTCGTGCTCCCACTACTAAGGTCTCTATATAGGGGCAACACACACTGTCATTCATGAGGAGATTGTAGATATAGTGCGTGCAAAGATCTACGTACAAATAGTCAAGGTGATGGATGTAGTGTGTACAGAAATATAAAGTATCATCACAGAGTTAGGTTAAGATGTGCAGACAATCATGACTTGGCTAACACAAATTGAGGCACGCATAGCAGGAGTCGAGTCAGTGGTCCATGATTTGGGGGCTTAGTGTAAACATTTTATTTTCACTTTCATAGTTTTTTATATGAACAATAAATATATTTTAAAATTAATTTAGTTATGATTTGTTGTTTAAATATCATTAATTATCCATTCTATCACATTTATTTACTCTTGTTTTTAATAATAACTTAGCTTTTTTACATCATTCTTTTCCTTTTCTAAATTATTTTTCGATCTTAATTCGATATAGTCTCTAACTTATATTTATTAATATAAACTAAATATTTATCCCTAATTGATTTAGGTAGTATTTTGACATCAAAATAAATAAAAATTCTGATCCTATTCGAATGGATTTTCCACTCCCACAAAAAAAAAAAAATAAAAAATTTGATCCCGCCATATTTTCCATTCGAAGTATATTTTTTCTATTTGAATGAATTCTCAATTTAAAGCGTTCGATGGAATGAAATATATATGTTCGAAGCATAATGGTTCTATTTTCAATTCCATAAACAAATAAATAAAAAAGAACTGCTTGATTTTCGAATAGTTATATAAATTGTTCAAAGGGTAAGTAGATTTTCCACTTAAATTAGTAACTTATTCACCTATTTTTTCATCCAACCATAACTAATAACCGTTCAAACATTTATTCCTTTCTTGGTTGAACGATTTATTTACCATTTGAACAAAATCTTTATCAATGATGACATTTTTCTTTCCTAATTAACTCGTTCAAATGTAATATTTAATATTTAGAGATGAAATTTGAATTTCATTTGTAACAATCAATTTTTGGGACGATTTTTATTTTGTTAAAAAACATCATCCTAAAAGACCATTTTTGTTATAGTGTGTCTTCTACAGAGAACACACTTCTTGATTCTTTTATTCTACTGAACTTATCTAGCTTTAGGAATGGCTTGTAGCTAGGGCTTATCGACGATCCAGTTTAAGTTCTTAACCTGACACCAATCAACCACACTTATTGAATTCTTCTTTTTTTTTCCTCAATTAATTTACAAGTTACATTGATTTATTTTATTCCATTGTTGTTACATCTCGAACATGTTGGTTCGATCTACTATTACACTTATTTTATTCCTTGCATGCATGCTGTTATCGCGACAAATCTTCAAGTCTTAAGTGCTCAAAATATTAGACCATAAGGCGTGTAATTAAGGAAGATTGATTTGCATGGGAGTTACAATCCCTCAAGCTGCGCAACGAAAAAAAATCACAATCCTAGTTAAGGTCCTCAAGATTCATATCAATGATTCAATTAAGAATACACATCCTAGTTATGGCTACAAACTCTTTTTGCATTGAAAAAGTGATACGTTGTTTTGAAGATGTGTAAATGTGGCATCATATCGTCAAGACTATTTATTTACTTTTATTTTAACTTTTATCTAAACATGACAGGAGTTGAGATCTAACTCATCATTAATCAAGAAATTTTATTTTATGTTTGTGATTCGTTCATTTCTTTTTTCTTTTTTAAACAAATTCCATCTTATTCACAAGTCTCTTAATTAACTTTTTTTTCTTTGAATAAATTAAACTCCATTATTGAAATATTATAAAATTTTATACATCGGTATTAATAATTAGTTACTTACATTTAGGGGTAAACCAGTCAAATTCGGTCTAGTTTTTTACATATTTTATAATCAAACCGGTATACACGTGTTTTGAGGATTGGAGAACTGATACCGAACTGATTCATCACCAAAACAAAGACTTCTAATTTTTCCGATTCAACCTGGTTTCTCTAGTCTTTGTCTTAGGCTTTTATCCATAAGTCTTTTTTATTTATAGTTTTTATTATTTTTTCAACACTTATTTTAATTGTTAGAATTTAGCATTTATTATTAATAATTTCTAATTAATTATTATCTAATTATACTAGTATGTAACTTATTAGTTAGTAGTGAGATTAACTTAATATAGTATAATTTGTGAGATAAACATATTATACTCCACTTATTTCTATACAAGACTACTAGTCTACTAGTAAGAAGTGCAGTGGTACTTAATTTATTTATATACTATAATGTCTAATTCCATGTTATTATACTAGTATCTAACTTATTTATATATTTGATTATATATGTTAGTGATAATATGATGTTTACATATACTAAAACTATTAGTTTATTTATATTATAGTATAGGTGCATAATTTTATAATAATTAACACATAATAGTACAGTATTGAATTTAACTGTATTACTGTAGTCTATATAAGTTAGACTATACACTTTTTATATGAGTATATATGATCAAATGTGTAGAAATGTATTTATCAAAAAGAATATATATTATAATTTATTATGCCATAAAATATATTTATCCAATATATATATATCAAAAGTAAGTTTATATTAATAGCTTTATATTAATGTTCATGTCTAAGATTAAAGTTTTATATTATATTTATTTTATGTTATAAAATTAAAATTTATATATTATATCAAATGTTATATTAATAGATTATTATATAAATAATAAGATTTTAAAATTTCATATTATATTTGTGACGCCTCAACTCCCGCATAGGAAAATGCAGGAATCGTGACATCAGGATAATGACAACTCGGGTCACGCACCCCAACGATAAGTGCTCCCAGTGTGTGTAACATGCAAAAATATGTAAAATTAAGTCACATCGGATGATTAAAAGTCAGCCAACTAAGTACCAAAAATTTAAATATACACAAATTAAAATAAAAATATTTCAAAACATTATACAGTTATCCAGTAAAAGTAAAATAAAAACCAACATTTACATAATCAAAAAGTAATACATAACCCACGAACCAAAGTGACCACATGTCACTCTCCCAGTAGAGTCGCATCCTTAGGCTCTACATCATTATCTGCGTCAAAATCTACGATACCATGAAATGGTACCGCAGGGTATCGAATACTGTGAGATTATGAGTTTCGGCAAGTAATCAACCAAACAATCCAAGAGATAAAATATATTAATGCATCCAACAAACGTGCGTGCACATGATGAAACATGCATGTGATCCAAAACCACTTCCCAAAAATAACCACTCGCTATTTTTCCAGAAAATGGCCTAATCATAAAATCCACAATTTTTTTCAGAAAATGGTTCACATATCCATTTATTAAAAACCGTCATTTTCCCATAAAATAGTTTATTAACCAATTAACACTGTAGACGGGAATCGTAAGCGGGACTCTACCACCATCCCTACCGAGTGCATCGTATACGGGAGTCATAGGTGGGACTACCACCATCCGTACAGCTCCCACTGTAGGCGGGAATCGCAGGCAGGACTACTACTATTTCTGCTTACCACCATCCATACTGCATACACCATAGGTGGGGATCAGAGACATGACTCTACCATCATCCCTTCTTATCACCATCCCTACAGTTTATTTTTCCTTTCTTTCAATCTATCAGAACATTGTAGGTGGGAATCACAGACATGACTCTACAACCATCCATACCGCGTGCAGCGTAGGTGGGAATTATAGACGGGACTACCATCATCCATGGTTACCACTATCCCTACTACATGCACCATAGATGGAAATCATAAGCGAGACTCTACCACTGTCCCTACTTACCACCATCCTTACAGTCTCTTTTTCCTCTCTCTCAATCTTTACCAATCATTTATCACAAATCAACCCAAATTCCTTTCTCACATAAAAACCCAATTTTTATGTACAATGCATAAATATGCATGTCATAATGCAATAAAAATCATGATGCCAAACATAACATAATACATGTAAGCACAATTCATCTCAATAAACAAACCATCCTTATACTCTTCAGACTCCAAGTTCGGCACAACCAACCAACTGCAGAAAAGTTATTAGTACAACAATATAATTAAATCTCAAGAAATTCTTTGAAAAATTACTTACAGTGCTAAAATATAATTTTCGAATGATCATACAGGTGCTAGAGGCGTCGGCACAGCAACACAACTGTGCAAATTGGACAAGGGCCGTAGGTCTCAAAAACCCAACTTTTGAACGGGAACAAACGAAGACTTGAGATGGCTAGCGAAGGGTTTAAAGGTGTTGGTGAAGCTAAAGGTGGTGGTGGTTGGCCATGGGTGGTAGCGTGGGGTGGCGTTTGGAGGCCAAAAAGCTAAAATTAGAAAATGCAATGGATGGGCTTCACCGGTGGCGAATCGAAGCTGGGGAAGGGTGGTTTGGGTGACTGGAAGGCCGATGGTGTTGTGTGAAAAGCTAGTAGCCAACGGTGGCGTCACGGCGGTGTTGGGACACTAAGATCGCGCTGCTTGAAGCCGTGCGTGGAGGAGTTTGGATGTGTGGAGGGGCTAAAAATGAGGGGTTGAGTTTCGGGTAGTGTGGAAGGAGATGAGAGCAGTGAGGCTGAGAGGAACGGGTGCAAAAACACCCAACCCGAATGGGTTTTGCGTGGCTTGTGGGGGGAGAGAGAGAGAGAGAGAGAGAGAGAGAGAGAGAGAGAGAGAGAGAGAGAGAGAGAGAGAGAGAGAGAGAGAGAGAGAGAGAGAGAGAATGGAAGCTAGGGTGGGGGAGGTCGTGGGCTGGGTGGTGTTGCCAGACGGTGGTGCACGGTAGTGGGTTGGGGGCTAGAAGTGCACAGAGAGAAAGGGAAAGGAAGTGCTCGCGCGCGGGAAGAAAGAAAACAGGGGAGGAGAAAGAAAAGGAAAGAGGAAAGAGAAAAAAGGAGAAAGGAGAAAGAAAGGGAAAGAAATAATGTCCAATCTTTCTAAACTGCGTATGAAAACTAATCCAACGAAAATAAATTTCAAAACAGCAAGTTAAATAAAATTATTTAAATGCTGTGACTAAATAAAAATAAAATAATAAAATTCAACAATTTAACAATTTAAAATAAAGAGCATTTTAAATAATAGACAATATTTAATAACAAGAAATCTCATTAAATTAAATTTCACAGTTAAAAATCTTAAAATAATACCACTTAAATCATCTAAAATTTAATAAAACAAAGCCCATAATCTGAATTAATAAAATAATTTACTTAGTTAAAATACACGTAAATACATGGTATCACATATTAATTAACAATTTAGCATATAATATAATATAATATAAAAAATTATATAAAAAATATTTTATATATAATATAAAAAAATAAAAAATAAAATATTTATGTTAAATAAGGTAAGCAAGAGATTGATTAAGAGACACTTAAAACTCAAGAAGCCTAGTTATTACAAGTATAACCCTCTTGCTTAGCTTATTTATTTGAATAAATTGTTGAAGTAAGAATATTTTCATCTTAGGTAGAGTCAAATTTATTGATTATATATGCATGCACCTTATTTGATTCAAGACTATCACAATCTTTCATGTCGTCAGCTTTGTGCGAATGTGTAGTTTATAAACAAAGCTCCTACAACAAGTAGTGACAATAGCTATTCTAACAAGAGAAGTTGTTATGTGTAACTGAATCGTGGAGGGATGTCCCTTAGAGATAGAAGGGAAAACGTTAACCGTAGGTTTGATTGTGTTTAACTTGATGGGGTTTGATGTTATAGTAGGGATGAACTGGCTATTTAAGCATCATGATAGTTAATTATCAGAAGTTGGCATTTTTCACTTATAGGAAGGAGAAGTAGTGAATGCTGAAAGTATGGTAAGAATGGTACCCTTATTCATATTCACAATTCAAACCAAGAAAATCATATTCAGTTTCGATTCTTATTAACCAAATTGGATCGAAGCAATTACGAACTAGACCGAATCCATCGATTTTACAATTTTAGTTTTTTAATGGTTAAGGAAGTGAATATTAGTAAATTTATATTTTTTTAAATTTTTTTCTTAATAGTTACGAATGTTTAAAAAATAATTAAAGAAAAATAAAAATAAAAAACTTATTTGTACTAATGTGTACATTTGGTGTACACATTTAGTGGTCACTCTAGTATTGTCCTAGAATAAAAATTCAAATAATTTTAAAAAATTAAGATAATTATTTTAGAAAGAGTAAATATTATTTAGACATGTGGAAAGTATTTCAAAGAAACTTCAAAAATATTAAAAGGATGGAGTGTAAAAAATGGAACTTAAAAAACTAATCTTAAAATATAAGAATTTTTAAAACAAACAAATTAAAATTAAAAAATGTTAATAATTAATTTAAATAATAATACATAAATAAAAACTAATTATTTTGAAATTATAAAATCAGTTTAAAAATAAGAATAAAACTATATAATTATTTAAAAGTAGATTAAAAAATTTAGAACATTATGAAAAATATGTGAAGAATCCTAAATGTTATTTTGAAAAACAAATTTACAAAAACCTAAAAAAACAAATAATAAAAATATTTAAAAGAAAACAAAATCTTGACTGAGGGAACCCCTCTTTCCCACGTGGGGCCTAATCTTGACTGAAAGGGACCACTCTTCCCATCTGGGGCCAGTGGCGACTTGGTTCGTAAGGCACCCTACAGTAGTTTAGGGGTTACGGCTACCCAGTGGTGGCTTGAAAACCAACCACCAAAGGTGGTCGATCTGGCTGCGGGCCAAAAGGCGCTCATCAACAGTATAGCCTGCAGGCCACCCCCAAATCGCCGTGGGGTGGCTCATCGGCCACCTCAGGGTGGCCTTGGGGAGGAGATCCTCTTTCACGTGGGTGTCCCCTAGAATTGTTGTTCTTTTTAAAAAGGAAAAAGTTCATTATTTAATATTTTTATCTATTTTTTTATTTTTCATTTAACTTAATTTATAATATTTAAAATTTTCTTATTTTTAATAAGGTTGTCACGTGGTATTTATTGATTTGTCATGCGTTGCAACTTTGTACTAAGCGAATAGAAGTGTTATAATAAATTTTATAAAAATAAATTTATATATTAATATATTTTTATATAATATTTTAAATATATTTTATAATAAAAATAATTTTATAATTTATTATTCCACGTTTAAAATTTATTATTAAGATACGGCAGTCATGTAATAAATCGCCAACCGAAACGAATTTAAACCCCAAAAAATAAGCCTACAGACCAAAATTCAGAGCTGGCTCCCAGTCCGAAGCGAGCCATGGTGGAGCTCAGGCACTCAATGTCGATCGGGAGCCGAGCTTCTTCCTCTCCGATGAAGCGCGATGGCGACTTGTCCCCTTTAACTCCCGATAGCCAGCCTAACGACGATGACGATGACGATCGCGATCGCCACTCCTCCAAGGATCGTGACCGTCCGTCCTGGTACCCTTTCCACTCGATGTGCCCCTTCTTCAACGACGATTCTAGATTTTCTCCGCACAACTCCAGGATCTGCCTCTTCTTCCTACTCCTCCTCCTCGTCGCTGGTTTGATTTCAGTTTTATCAATCGTAAACCGATTGGTTAGTATATTATCTCCTGGTGCTCTGCATTTTGGGATTTCGATTCGGCACTCTCGGTTTTCCTTCTATTATGTGCGTGTTTGGTTACTCAGAAAATTTGAAAACATAGGCTATGGAACTCCACTTTGGATAACGACTGAATTAGGCATCATTTACTGTTTTTATATTGTTTATCACTTGTTATTTCTGGTGTTGTTTTAACGCTTTCTCAGCAGACAGTCTGAGTACTGTTGAATTTTGACTATGTATGATTTTAATAATAAGAGATTAGGATTTATTCTAGTAATTTGAGGGTGCTTTGGACTTCAAAATATCTGGATTGATAAGTTCTTTAGCATCACCCTTCTAAACTGGATTGGTTTCTAAAGCATGACAGTCGAATGTGGATGTAGCTGCAAAATGATTATATACATTTTTTTTATAAGAGAGAAAAAAATGTATATGATTATATACATTCCTATTTGATTTGTTTTGGGTTATGTACGTTGATTAATCTTTTTTTTTTTTTATTTGCTTGGGCTTTGGTGCATCTTCATATGAGATGTATTGTCTTATGTGGTAAAATGCTGTCGATGATTTAGTTTTGGTTATTGTCACACTTTTGGTTCCTTTCTGATTTGCTCTTTAGTTTTCCTTGTTGATAGCGAAATACACTCATTAATCATGATGAAAAGGTCACGAGGGCTGGGAATTATGTGTGATATGAAATTATCAACATGTAGAGGATAAATTGGTGCCAGCATTCTCACGTGTTTTTTGCATTCATAATCTGTATTCCTAACTCTCCTTTCAACTTATTGTAGAATGCCCCTTACTTGTGTAGAAAAGATGGCATTGTTCTTCACTGCCCGCATGTAAGTTAAAGGACCTTCTTTGGTCATTTCTTTCCTTCAGTTCACATGTGCTTGTTGATTTGTACAAAATGTATATATAATTTCCTATGTTTAGGTCAAGGAATCTCCTTCACTCTGGGAGAATCCATTCTCAGCCACCACATCCTGGAAGCCTTGTGCTGAGCACCGTGATGTTGGAATATCAAGTAAGATTCAGTTGTCTTCAATAATAGATGCTGGGTATCATCCTATCCAGTTCATAGGGCAATTTTCTTATCTGCTGCTAAATCTACTGTCCATTCATTGACTAGTAAATGCAGTACGCTTTGGGTGGGACCCATCATAATTAAGTTGGGCTATCTAGTGTTCTGGGGTTTATGGGATATTTGGAAAAGAAAGTAGAGCCATAGTGTATTACTGGGGTTCACAGACTGCCATAAAGCCTGTTTTTGGAGCTAATGAGTGTTATCTTCTTTTTTGTTTCTTTTCTTTTTCTTTTGGAGAGATTCTTGAGGTTGGAGATCTGGCGTGCATGTTGTTATGACGATATGTTTCTTTTATGCATGGGTTGAGTCTGTAACTCTATATGACTGATCATGGAGTAAAGAGATGAGTTGGCTGAAATATTTAATTTGAACCCGGATTGTGCTTAATTTGTTCGTGTAGAAAAGATCTGGATGCTATTCTCTCTTCCCTTCATCTGATACCCTAATCAAGTTTAGCTCCTCTTTTACTTTTCAGTTATATTCCTTTGTATCCTAGCAACTTTCTTGGCACTTTGCAGATCTTCCCTCTGAAAATGAAACAGCAGGCTATATATTCATCCATGCTGAAGGTGGTCTGAATCAACAAAGAATTGCTGTATGACTTCTTTTCTTTCTGAACAATTGAAATCTGATTAAGAAAGTTCCTTTTCCCTATATATTGTTTTCAATCTGCACATTTATTGCATGGCATAGTGAAAGTAGTACTTTAACATTTACTTGTCGAACAAGAAATTTACAGATATTGTTTTAGTAAGTAATAAGTCTTTATTAGAAAGTGCAAAAGGTGCAAGCCAAGTACATATATTACCTATATAATTTCTGAAGCATTTCCTTCGCTCCATTGATTCGCTGTAGCATTTTCCAAATCACCTTCATTTTTTTACTATTTGATTGGTTCCTTAATTTTATTATTCTCTTAATTACAATACCAAATTTTCCACTTCTTCCATTATGATCATTCACTTACTCATCTCTTACACTCTGCCTACTATTTAAATGACCATTTGTTGCATAAAAGACCCTTCAATTTTCAATTCCAAAAAGACCTTTCAATTTTCACTTCCAAAAAGACCCTTTAGGTTACACTTTAATTGAAGTTACCACACAAAAATTAGGGTTTTTTATTCTTTTATTTTTTCCTCTAGATGGTAGATATGGTATATTGTTTACCTATCAAAAAAAATAAAAAAATAAAAAAATAAAAAAGAAAGAAAGAAAAAAGAAAAGAAAAGAAAGGGCATATTGATTTAAAAAAAAAAAAGTGAGCTCCTCTGGAGTTTGTTTGTGGTTCCCAAAGATTCTATTGTTTATTTGCTTCCAAATGCACCAGATGGGGCAAGTAGGAATTATCTTCTATACTGCTGCGATTTGTGGCTGCCACCTAACCCTTTCTGCAGCAAAAGAGATCCACAATTCTTTTGGGCATGACCCAAGTGAAGTCACTCCATAGTGCACTTGCAATCTGGCAGTTAAGTAAAAGATGATCAACGGATTCGCCGCTCGTAAACATGCAACATCAATCAATCAATGATTTACACATGCAACATCACTCTTACAGATGCGATCACTTAATTCTCTACACCCTCTTCCAATATACGGTGTGGTGTATTTGATGGTTCTTCAACATTTGTTGAGAAATTAATGTGAACAATATGCATCAATATAAGCATTAGTCTGTGGAGTTGTTACGCCTCAATGGAAGCTCCAAACCACATGGCTTATACTCCAAAAGGATTAGTCAATGATACAATTGGAGCCCCATTGGAACCTTATAAAGAGCAATAACTTCTCATTTCCAAACAATGTGGGATTTCATACACCACCTACCTTTATTCTTATCATATGGGGTATCACAGGAGTACATATGCCCAGGATTATTTAACATTGTACCTTGGTCAAGATTTGAGGGATTACTTGCATTAAACTCAACTAATGGTATGGAGCAATCAGATCTCACTCACAAAACTAATGAATTAAGTTCAATTTCTATCGCTTGCTATCTTTCAAACTAGCATAGCAATGTATTGTTGAACTTGGCTTTGTTGCTTGTTATGTATTTGGTCAAAGTGGATTTGAGGCTATAGAGCCGCATTTTGATTTCTATTAATTCCTTTGTCTATACGTTTTAGAATCGATCTATCAAGATCTGAAATCATGATGTGGCAAACAAACACCAAAACAATGTTTTAGAAGAATCATATAATAATAGTTGGTTGCAGACGTTCAAAGGTTTGCAAGCAAAAGGGAGATCATCATGTTACTGTTTTTCCCAAATAAATCTATAATTGGCGCTGAGAGCAGGAAATTGAAAGCAACATGCAATAATTAACTTTGCTGCAATTAACAGATTCCAAGTATATTGATACTTGTTCAAACAATCAAAAAGAAAATTATAGTTGTGACTTGCCTTGTGAAAAAACTTCACCACTACCTCTTACAGTGATTATATTCAAGTTTAACATACATCATTTTGGAAGAATCGGGACATTATCAAAAAATTTTTTTGGCTATCATCTGTGTATCCTGCTGAGGTATAGATATTTTTTATGCGTAAACTGGTTTTGCATGTTATGGTAATCTACTACTAACGCATATCTTTGTAAATGGAGTCCAACAGAATGGTTTAATGCAGTTCTTAGACAGAAATGTTATTTCTGAATAAGATTAAACTTTTTCATTCCTTGATTACAAGTCATGGCGCTAGTTTGATGTTATGTTTCCCACTTAAATTGTCATTTGTATTAGGTGAGGTTCTTTGAGTGGCTTCTCTATAGAATTGCTTCATGTTTTTTTTCTTGGACTTTGGTCATTGATTGTAACGGGGATAGTTTTCACAAATTTCTTGTATCCATTTCTAGTCCCTCGATGATGCTAGGTATATTCCGTGTATACTTTCTGTGTACTTGGGCTATGCCTCTTTCCTTTTAACAAGATTTTATTCTTATATATATATATATATATATATATATATAAAACATTACTTATGTTTATATATGAAACAGCTTATAATTTCAGAACTCTTTACACTTAGTGAATCTTTCTTGTGTGCAGATATGCAATGCAGTTGCTGTGGCTAAAATAATGAATGCCACCCTTATTTTGCCAGTGTTGAAGCAAGACCAGATCTGGAAAGACCAAACGTGAGATATCTTGACTGTTATATAATGCTGTAACCTGTTTGCTCATTCAGTATACTGGCATATTTAAACAACACTTTTTTTTTTGATAGGTGGCATATTTAAATAACACTACAATATAATCCATGATACTAGTGGTTCCCACTTCCATTCTATCATGAGAAATTGTTATTGTAATATTTTTCAATTCTATTGTGTTTTCTTATAAGCTTTAAGAATTTGATAATGGCTGTACCATCGAAGAAATTTGGGTATTGGAATGTTTTTCTAATTGAATAAAGTAAAGAAAGACCAGTAATACTAACGTCAACATTGACTTCTCCCAACCCTGTTCTATACTCTGATTTTTATAGTTTATGTCTATGCCCCTGCCTTTACTGTGCTATATATTAGTTTTGTGAAGTTCATTTAAAATACTCATCAAGAAATTTGACAGACCATGTTTTTGATAGACACTGAATTGATGCACAATTGTATCATGCTGCCTATTTAATCATCTTATATTCATTCATATATGAAAAACTATTAGAAAATACTTTGTAATCATGTACGTTTTAGTATGTTTGCTAAGTAGATAATTAGTTAGATTATATTACTCAGTATCCAGATGAATCTAATTGGGTCCTCGAATTCAATTTGGTCTGATTACAGCTCAGAAAATTGCACTATTACTATCCTCACCACACTAAGAATATCCTCAGCTACTAATACCACTCCAGCACTTAAATTTTCAACTCCAATAGCGTTTTTGTTTTATAAGAGTTTATTAGTACCAACTATCAAATGCCACGTCTTCTGATTCTGACATCATTGTTGTCAGCCCTTTTGTCAACACCCTCAAAATATACTTCCTATCGACGCTATTTCCATTGCACCCATCAGAACCACTCATTGGCCACGATGCTGCCTCAACCACCCATTCCTATATCACCAACTTCGGCAATTCATGATGTATGGGTTGCAAGAGCAGATCCCTCAATTCAGTGAGACTTGGGGGATGTTTGGGGAATGAGATGAGATAAGAATTTTGTGAATAGTAGTAAAATGATTTGTGAATAGTAGTGAAATAGTTTGAGTTAAGTATTTATTGGGTTTTGGAAAATGAGAGAAAAAGTTGAATAAAAAATATTATAAAGTTAAAATATTGGTAGAATATAATCTTTTAATATTATTTTTATTTTAAGATTTGAAAAGGTTGAATTGTTTGTTAGTTTTTGTTTGGAAATTTGGGAAAGTTGTAATGATCAGTTTGAAAAAATTGCAATGATTAGTTTGAAAGTGTTTGTGTTTGAATGATGTTTGGAAAGGAAGTGAGATGGGATGAGATGACATGAGATGAGATGGAAATTGTTTCCAAACATCCCCTTATTCATTGATACTTTTAAGGCATTCACATTAGAGCAAATGACACTTATAAAAAACATCTAGAGCAGATCATAGTTCTTATTTCAATTCTGACTCTTAGACATAACAAAAATGCTTATTCAATTTGGTTTCAATTACTGAAATTTAATTTGCCAACTTTTATAGTTTAAATTGAATTATTGTCTAAACTGTTTCTTTTCTCACAGTGGTTCCATTCTATTATCAATAGTACATTTCTTAGTTGCAAACTGATTTCGAGAAAATTCCCATATTTTGTTTTGGTCAATGGATACTACCTCTGCAATTGAGCATTGGATGTTGGTGTGTTTTCATTGAAAAGTGTACATGCACACAGTCCTGCACTCACAAACTCATTGTCATCCCTCTCATTGGTGTGTTTGTGCTAGAGCTCATTGGTATTACACAGTAACTTTTTTCTTTTAAAAGAGAACCGCCTATCCTTACTCTTCTTTTTAAATATATGCAGGAAATTTGAAGACATCTTTGATGTAGATCATTTCATTGACTACCTAAAGGATGACGTGCGAATTGTCCGTGATATCCCTAAGTGGTTTACAGACAAATCAGAGCTTTTCACAAGTATAAGGTTAAATGGACTGATACCTTTCTGGTTTAGAGCGATTAACAATCACAATAACCCAAAGTCAATAATCACATGTTCTTCATCTGCAGGATTTATAGAATGTTGTCTTTAATAGTTTACTAGAGCCATCTCTAGTTCCAACTTTCCGTATTTTCTATCCCTTTTTCCTTTTGAAAGTTAAGTGGATTTTATGTATATGTTCTGTGTACGTATCTTTGCACTAACCTCATCAGATTTGTCCCTAGACGAAATTTTTTATTCTGAATACTCAACTTTTTATTGAAATTGATTCTGCTTTTTATGACAAGCATAGAGGGAAGTGAAAAATGACTTCAAGATAGTTTGTTTAAGGTTTCACTAAAGATGATATGTGTTATAAATTGTAATGCCATCAATTGTGATCCAAGAGAACACATTTTCTTGAGATTTAATTTATTGCAATTTGTTACAACTGTTATTTATTAAGATTTTCATTATTTTTTATAGACGGACGGTAAAAAATATTCCAAAGTATGCACCAGCACAATTTTACATTGATAATGTTCTGCCCCGACTCAAGGAGAAGAAGATAATGGCACTAAAACCTTTTGTTGATCGGCTTGGGTAAGTTATGGATTTTTAGTTTCAAATATATATGTTGTACTGCAGTCACATTTCTGCTTTATAAAGGAATGGTTATGACATGCCAAATATTGCCAATCATCTGGGTTCAGGTATGACAATGTTCCTTCAGAAATCAACAGGCTAAGGTGCAGGGTGAATTATCATGCTTTGAAATTTCTCTCTGAGATAGAGCAGATGGCTGATTTACTGGCATCAAGGATGAGAAACCGTACAGGCAGTTCAAATCCTTATATGTATGTGAAGTTGGTGTGTGAAAGTTTTCTGAAATATTCTGGGTCTTGTTATCTGTACTAACAATTTACACCAAATAGGGCTCTTCATCTTCGGTTCGAGAAAGGAATGGTAGGCCTATCGTTCTGTGATTTTGTGGGAACAAGGGAGGAGAAAGCCATAATGGCGGAATATAGAAAGAAGGAATGGCCTCGACGTTATAAGGTGACCTGCAATGATACTACCTTGTCAGGTTTCTGTGTAGAAGTTAATAGAAATATCGGTGACGTGTTTCTCACCATATGGTAATTTGATGTGCAGAATGGTTCCCACCTATGGCAACTGGCCCTACAGAAGCGGAAGGAAGGCCGATGCCCTCTTGAGCCTGGAGAAGTGGCTGTGCTTCTTCGGGGAATGGGCTATCCCAAGGAAACTCAAATTTATGTTGCTTCGGGGCAGGTCTATGGTGGGCATAACAGGATGGCGCCCCTCAGGAACATGTTCCCAAATTTGGTAATTTTAATTATTATTTTGTTTAGGCTACCCGCACAACTTGTTTTGACAAAGCACAGCCGCATGATGGTTTTTCATTTTTGGAATTGTTTTGCACAAACCCGCCCACCCCCATTTGGCAGGGGCAACGGCTGCCAGTTTCTAATGATACTTTCTCTTCTCATACTTAAAAAGTTTAGAGTGGAAAAAATTAGCTGAAGTATTGTATATTTCTTGGATTATAAAGAAATTAAAAATCGAGAAATTTTAAGGCATGATTGAGAAATTTTAAGGCATGATTTGACATGGTAGAGAAAGGTGTTTCTGGTTCTGTGGACATGGGAAGAAATTCATGGAATTGAACGAGGGACGATGCTTGTTGAGTTCTCTTCCAATTGCCTTTTCTGAAATAATATGGCTCATCTTGAGTCTTTATTACAGGTTACCAAAGAGGAGTTAGCAACTAAGGAGGAGTTGGTTGGTTTCAGGAAGCATGTGACAAGCTTAGCAGCCCTCGACTTCTTGGTCTGCTTGAAATCTGATGTGTTTGTGATGACTCATGGAGGGAACTTCGCTAAACTGATAATCGGGGCACGCAGATACATGGGTCACCGTCAGAAATCTATAAAACCCGACAAGGGGCTTATGGCTAAATCCTTTGGGGACCCGTATGTAGGCTGGGCTTCCTTCGTGGAGGATGTGGTTGTCACCCACCAGACACGGGCTGGATTGCCGGAAGAGACATTTCCCAACTATGACCTCTGGGAGAACCCACTGACTCCTTGCATGTGTAAAGCTTGATCGCAAGGATTTCCACATATGAATGTTTACCACTGGAGCATCTCCTTCACCAACATGTTCATTCTCATTCGAAATGCAAGTTGGTTGGAGCCCAATATGTCTGTCTGGAAGAGAAGAAATCTGCAGGGAGTGGCGAGAAATTTGGAGATGCAGTCGAGTTACTGGCCAGCAGGAGTGAGGTTCTAACGTACATCATGATAATGGCCTTCTGATCATCTGTCGTACCCGTCCCGTCCTTGGGCAGACACTCGGCAGTTTTGACTTCTGATTGTTCGATTATCTATTACCAGCTTTTTGACAGAATTACGTAACTTTTCATGTATCGCTACAAATCAATGTAAATCTCTTTTGAAGTGCAGGTCAAAACAAAACCGTTTAAAAAAAAAAAAAACCTCCATTTCACTTGAAATTGACGGTATTAATTTTGTAAAACATGAGATATTTTTGTTATTTCACATTATATTGACACTTTGACAGGTAAAATGGCCAAAATATCCATTGTTTTATAATAGCGACCATCCGTTCCACTCAAAATAGATAGCATCTAAAATGGCCAAAATATCTCATGTTATATACACTAAATAGATATTATCTTTTTCAATTTCACCTGAAGTACAGAGCATATTTGTCACCTCAACTCAAATGACTTAGGACTTGTTTAGTTATACAATTTAGATAAGATAAGATGAGATATTTTGAATAGTAATGAGATTTTTTAGTTAAGATGAGATAAAATCGTTCTTAAAAAAGTGGGTTTGAATAGTGAGATTAGATATGATAGTTTTTACTTTTTAAAATTTGATAAAAATGTGCCTTATCAATGATTTTTATGATTATTAGGTAATAGTTATGAATATATTAATAAAAGGACGTAGCAACGTCCCTACCGATTAGTTAGTTTAAAAAAAAAAAAACTTTTTCTTTCATCATTTTTTAAAACTATTTAAATATTTTTTTTAAAACAATCACATTTATTTAAAAACACTTACTTAATTATTAAGTAAAAAATTAAAAAAAGTTTTGCTAAACACTTTTGGTATGTGGCACTAGTGTTTTCCTTAATAAAAAGTAATATTTATGATTAATTAAAAAATATACCATAAATAAATTTATATCCCAAAATATATTTTTTTAATGTTGCCAGAAATGACTCTATTCCCACCAAAAATTAAAATTTCTTTGTTAAAAATAATACTGTCTAAGAAAAATTTTATACACTATACTATCATCTTACTTGCATCTCACTAAATAAGATGTGAAACATTTATTACTATTGAATTATTATTTATTGCATACTTCTTTATTATCAAATGGTGATAAATACGCCACATTATATATAATGGGATACAAATAGGAAGGTTGTGTGGTGTATAACATTATTCATTTTAATTATGGCATATTGATTATTCTATTTATTAGGAAAATCGAAATATTTGTACCGTAATTATATATTCCAATAAAATTGAATATTGTAATATAAAATTCTATTTATTGAAAATCTTGAATGTCTTTTTTTTTTTCCTCTAAAATTTTAACTGAAATTACTCACATCTATGTCATTAATAAATACATTGAAAGCAAATGGGTCGTTTATTGCGGTGTGGGATGGTGTTGGCTTCACCCGGTAAAATGGTGGGTTTCGGCACAGGGGAAGAGGCATTAATAGTGAGGAGGAATGGTCTTTTGAACGATACACTTATCACTATTTTACTATCACTTTATTATTTGTAATGTATTTGTTTTTATTTTATTTTTTTTAAATATATTTTTAATATATTTAATCATTAAGAAAAAATTTTAAAAATATATATTTTTATTAATAATTACTTTCTTAATTATTAAGTAAAAGAAAATTTTTTAAAAAAATTAAAAAAGTGATAAAATAGTGATTGAATAATAATAAGGCTATTATTATCCGTCTCAAAATGTGATTGGAAAAACATAAAAGAAGATTGCGGGAACCGAAGAAGAAAATAGTGCTTTTGTAATGTTAACTTAACTTTTTACTGTTTATATTAATTATTAATTTCAAAACACAGATAGAGATTGAAAACATATTGATGAAATAAAAACAACCCACTTACCATTTGGATAAGCAGATAAGACTTGCTGTACAACCCAGGTATCACAGTTGGGAATCCAAACCGTGCCTTACTACGGGGTGGATGAGATGGTGCATGTAGGCCGGATAATGGGCCCACCTAGTAGAGAGTGGAAGGAGGCCCTATGGGTGGCCACCAAGTGGTGCGATTGTTGGCCAATCCTTTGGGCAGCCC
Organism: Carya cathayensis; assembly: GCA_011037825.1. Lineage (NCBI taxonomy): Eukaryota > Viridiplantae > Streptophyta > Magnoliopsida > Fagales > Juglandaceae > Carya > Carya cathayensis. Next base: position 609,655 of record QGSO01000180.1, read on the forward strand.
AGATCGAGGTGGTCGCCATCCCTTCGAAACTACCTTGTCACGTTCCATGGTGCACCTCTTGTGCGTGACTATGTTTTTTAAGTATTTTTATTTAAAATTTTATGATACTTGATAAAAAGAAGGCCTAAAAATGTCATTTAAAAAGGGAAAAAATAGACAAAAAAAAAAAAACAAAAAACAAATTTCCAAAAAACACCATATAAAATTTATCTAGGCATAAGCCCAAAACCGGGTAGAAGAAGTTGATTTATGTTACGTGTCTAATTATGCAGATAATCTGTTTTTAAGTATTCAAATAAGGACGGACATTTAGTCCAAGTTTTAATAAAAATGCAGGATGTGTATATCCGGATATGCACCCAAATTATGACAGCGATCCACATTTTTTTGAGAGATATGATATTTATAGTAATGAAGTGTACAAATGCTGCGTAATCTTTTTGAAAAAAAATGAGTAAATATTAAATCTACATAAAAAATAATAATTTTTAATAGTGAATACTATTCTTTTTCAAAACGATTATACGGCACTTACACATTATACGACTGAACGAGACAATTGAATTTAGATTCGGAGAAACAATGCTAGCAGTGGAATTCACCAATGAAAAGAGGTTATTTAACTTGATAAATGGTAAATAAAGATAATAAAAACGGAAATTGATTATAAAGATAACAAAGTTTTTGTACACTAATTCAAGAATCGGGCTTTCTTATAATTGCTTATGTTAAAAAAAAGTTATAATGTTTGAGAGACAAAAATAGTATATATAGACTTTATATCATTGAAATGTAAAATTCACATGTTACATCTATTTGAGTAGTACTTCATATACTTACAATTTTATGTATAAGACTTACTTTGTTAGTTTTATTTTAAAATTTAAATTTTGAATTTCAAATTTCATAACTTTTAGTATATCAATAACTGACTTGCAGATAAATAAATTTTTTTAAATATTTTTCTTAAACACTACAATTAGCATTTTTCTATTTATTTCTATCTATGATTAAAAAAGTATAGAGTTTTCATCCCAATTTAGAATGATAAAAAGTAGTTGTGGGCGTTAATTAATTTCCAAATTTATTCATAGCACAAACTCACCATGAATAGCTTGAACATTACCCCCAAAGTGCTTATCCTCTCTCCCCCTTTATTAGTTGCCAAACTATTCCTTTCTTCCTTTCTCGATATATATAATCCTCACTATTGTGACAAATTAAAGTATCTTTTTCTTCATTTTTACTATGAGAATTGGATTGGGTGTGCAACTCCTTCATTGACATCTGAAAAACAAGATTTTTGCCACTTCATCTATTTTTGTTCATCATAACAATCATAATTAGATAGTTTGGGCACAAAGGTCACGATTGAAAGTAGAAACTATATTTTTTCTAATGGAGAAATTCACTTTGTCCTCTACAATATCATTATTTTTGTAATGAGTTCTGTTATATATAATCACTTTTACGTACTTTTTGTACACTTCACTAATGTGATTGTCTACAACAGTTTTTTTATATTAAAAAAAATAATGCATCCAATCACATTAGTAAATTTGCAAAAACTGCACAAAGAATTTTTGTTAAGAGTTTTTTATATGACCACCAAATTACCAAGGTTGTCAAGTAGCCCCTAATTTAAAATAAGTTGTAATTTGTCCTATTCGTTGGGATCGTTGTGTCGTATCACTTGTTTTTAGTCTATTTTAAAGGCTGAAAATAGTAACTATATTTTATGTTAGAGGTTTGAATGACATTTTTATAATTACTTGCAGTTCATGTCACAAAATAAAAGTAAACTATCAACGTGTTATTTTCCTTCCTTAAATAGTAAGGTGATCCTTAAGTTTTAAATCTTTGTCAAGTTTGACCAGAATATCAATTACTATCTTCCTTTAATATTCCATCAAAATAACTAATGATAGATTTGCCACAAATGTTTATTTTAGGCAATAGATGATAGATTTGACATGAATGTTCACTTTAGGTAATAGTTGGTCAAATTAAACACAATGCATATCACTTTTACATGACTAAACATTGTCCTGTTATCTAAATTAGTAAAAATAATAATATATCAAAACTAATTGAAACAACAAATCAACCCTCCTCGTAGAAAAAGGGTGAGTTGTAAAGAGGTGAGAGGGGAGGTCCTCTACTACCCCTGTGAAATCATTAAAAGGGTGGAAGAGGCATATCCTTCACCCTCCCCTTAAGAGTGTAACTGGTCTAATTTTAGATAAATTTTAGAATCGAACCGATATACACTTGTTTTGAAAATTTAAAAATTGATACAGACCGATTTATTTTCGAAATCAAAATTTTTGATTTTTTCAGTTTTTGATCCGATCTGATCCTTTTTTCCAGTTTATCGTTTACACATGGACCAAATAAGTTTAGTATTATAATTTCTTGGACGTTAAATTTAATTGTTAGAGTTTAGTATTTAGTATTAATAATTACTAATTTATTAGTATATAATTATACTAGTATAGTACAAGTAGTGTCTAACTTAAGTAGTGAGATTAACTTATTAGTGAACCTCTTGCAGAAGTCGGTGCTTGTGCGTTAGCGAACTAGCTGAGGAAAGGGAGGCGGCGGCATAAAGGTTATGATGAAACCCTAAGAACTCCCACTTGCAATCAGACTTGGTCCATGTGTTTTGTTGTTTAATGGGCCCATTTGTTAAGACTTGGCCCATATATTTTGATTTAGATTGGACCATGTGTTTTGTATTTTTTAGGTACTTTGTTTTGTTCTATTTTATAAATAAAAAGAAATAGGCTATTGGACTTGATGTCCATAGCAGTAGAGTCTCACTCCTCATTTGAAGGAAGGTGGGTGATTATCTCACTCCTCCATTGGAGGAAGGTGGGTGTTTGTACTCCTTCTCCTTCGGAGGATGGAACGTGTTAGTACCTCTTTTTTCAAAAGAGAGGTCGTTTCAGTTCTGTTTTTAACAGAGCGCTTTCTCTATTGACTGTTGTCAGGAGAGAGTTTATAAAAGTTAAGACAATATCCACCATAAAGAAATTTATGGGTGGGAGAGCCCCTCACAGATGAGCAGTTCGGCTAGTAATATGAGTTTTTTCCTGTATTGATTAGTCACAATTGTAACTTCGGTTTCATTGAATGAAATGAAGTCTAATTAGAAAAAAAAATTATTAGTTATTAGTGAGATTAACTTATTAGTTATAAGATCAATAGACATGAATAACAAGATTAAAATTTCATGTTATATTAATTAACAATTTAGAATATAATATAATATAAAAGTTATATACAATATAAAAATATTTTATATAAATATAAGAAATTAAAATATATATATATACCGGTCCGGTTTGGTTCGGTTTAAACCAATTTTTAAAATATGAAAATTGGTACCAAATTGGTTTAGGATTGGTTTCAATTCTTAACCAAATTAAACCAACCGGTTCGGTCTGCTCAATTGGTTTTTTGGGTTTTTTATTTTTATTTTTAATTTTTACACTGCTACCCCTACCTTTTATTCACCATTAAGGCTGCTTGTGAAGGAGTGTGTCACCTTTGGGTGGCTTAGATCAACCACCAAACCGAGTGTATAACAGTAGCCTATCTTAGGTGTGTCTCAAATTTGGTGAAGAAAAGGGATTCTCCCTCCATCCCTCTAGAAGGACACAACTTGGATCAAGACAATCCATTAGTAGCCAATTTTTGAATGGCTTGAGTTGATGAAGGGTGAGCCGCATCTGGGTGGCCTAGCATGATGAGCAGGAGTGTAATTGGTTTGGTCCATTCGATCCATAAGGAGATTTTTGGATCGGATCAAGATCGGACTGATAACCCATATTGACCAAACCAGACTGTTATATATCGTTCCAATCAGTCTATTCGGTTCAATTTAGTTTGGATCAGTATAAAATGGGCCAAACATACCAAAAACCCAAAATCTCTTCTTATGTGTATTTCAACCCAACTATATAGAAAAACCCACAATTCTTATATTTTTTAATATCAACTATTTAACCTTATTTGCACATTTTGTATTAGAATACAAACTAAAAAAAATTGAAAAAATTATCAAAATTATCCATATCCATTCATGAGAACTAGCAATCATCATAATAAAGTTTAAAAAAAATAAAGAAAATGAAATTAAAAAATACAATATCATCCAAACTCCAGATACATATGGTCAATGATGAAAAGTTAGATGAAAATTACATGATTAACTTATTTAACTGCTATATAAAATAATATATATATATATATAAATATTTTAAAAAACCATATATATACTTCGGTTAGTCTTGTCCAAAGAAACCATACCCTGTGTAACACTTCGCTCCCCATGGTTAATAATAAAGTCTTTTTTAGTAATTCTCGAGAGCTGGAGTGCTAATATTGAACCCAATTTAAATATATATATATATTTTTTCTAAAGGAAGCGTTAAATACAAAGATTCATTCTAATAAATAGAATCGTTTTGAATTAAAATACTGAAATTGTAAATGAGAGTACGTGAAAGCATTTATTAAAATGTCTCAAAGTCCGTGCCATAAAAAATCGTAACTTAAATTCTATATACATGATCTAGGCTACTATCATGCCTCTATGGACTAAGTTCTGTCTTGCAGCTATACTTTCATAAATGTTCTGACTTGGGGTAGTTTAAAATATAAAACAAGCTAAAATGAGTTAATGAATCAGTAAGAAATCCATCATAACTTAAATATACTTAACATAAAGTTTTTCTTAAAATATTTCATGCCGATACTTAAAATCATGATTGTTCGTCCGTATGCTTATATCGGGCATGACTTGTCTTGAGTTATCTGACTTATCATATTTATCTTACTGGTCCATAGACTTAACTTTGTATGCAAGATTATGTACCGACCCCACATTCCACAATCACAAGGGGAGTTGCTAATAGTATTCTACCATACTGTGGTGGACCACACTTAGGTTGTGTTTGGGTGTTGAAGATAGTTGAGAAGAGTTGTGAATAATTGTGAATAGAGATGGAGTGAGTTTGTTGGTCCCATTGAGATGAGTTTGATGTGTTTGGATGTGTGAAGTATGTTGAGTTGTTGACTTTTGAGTGGGAAGTTGAAAAAGATTTGGGTCCCATCAATGATTGATTTTATTAATAATGATATTGAAATATTATTTTTATTTATATTTTGTATTTATATTTCACAATTATTATGATAAAATTTTCCTAATACCTTTAAAAGTTAATTTTTCACAAGCTTTTTTTAGAGAAATTTATTTAAATAATTTTTTTAATAAAATATATAATACCAACTTATTATTCCTACAAACCATTCTTATGTGCCCATTTTGTTTCCAACTTTGACTATATATTATGATCACAACTCGCAGGTGAGTTATGTCATCTTATTTTCACAAAGATAAACTTTATTAATTAAATATATGTAAATTATATTAAATATTTTTTTCCACAACAATAATTATTTAATTAATATTTTCCAATAATTTGAGCAACAGATTGTTCATTTTAAATAAGGTTCGGGAACCAATATTTTTTAATTAAAAATACTCATAAAAAATTCATTTTCTTTCAATTATGAAGACGATATTCTCATGTTCCACCCATTATCAATTTTTTTACTACCAGTGTTCTCATAAAAGTAATAAAAGCCAATATTCGAGCTTCTACATAACTTTTCACCCAACTTCAACATAAGTTGCATTTCTCATTTAGACATTGAATTAGTAATAAAAATTACCTATATATTACGACTATATATTACGACACAAAGTTTCCAATTTCCAAAACAAGATTCGACGTGTACAAAAAGCATCATACAATACGATGCAAAATATTTCTTGTATCAATTCGCACTCCTATGTGCCCACATAGATTGTGCGATAGATTCCCTGGTTGCAGCCATGGCTTGTGCCGCCCCAGATGACATGTCAAGAGTATGCAATATATGATCCGGGTTATCTACATTTGTCTGGCCTTCATAATGATCTGAATTTCTGAATTGATGGAAAATGCGATCATCAGGTGTAAACGTGCGAATAATGTTGTGTATGACACAACATGCTACAACAATATATCGTTGCTTTGTTGGCTTGTATGGGTTCATTGATCGTAAAATTAGAAATTGTTTTTTCAACACACCGAAACTCCGCTCTATAACATTCCGGAGGGAAGAATGCCAGTAATTGAAATAATCTTGATATCCATTGAATGAACGGTTGCCATGACATTCAAATCGGTGATATCACACCTTAGGATATGGGGGCAAAAATCTCTGAGTATATGGATAGGCGGAATCTACTAAGTAATAATAATCTGAAAAATATCTAAAGCATCAAAAATGTATACGAAATATTAGTCATCAAAGAAATAATTAATAAATTGAAATTTACCCTCAAGAGGCCATGGAAAATTGATCCCTGGACGAGTCAACGCATCCATAAATATTCGTGCATCATGGGCAGTGCCCTCCCACCCAGCGTATATGAACGTGAATTTCATATCAAAATCACAGGCTGCCAGCACATTTTGGTTAACTCGGTGATGCCGAGATATATACGCATTAGTTGCCTCGGCGGGCGCCCATGCATCAATATAAGTCCCGTCAATTGCTCCATAACATTTCTGCAATCAAAAAATGAAAATTGTGATTTCCAAATTGTTGGTATGCTATTAGACCGACTACATTATATGATGTCAACCGCATATCGCTTTCCCTAACCCAGAGTATGAATTTTTTTACCTCAAACCATGGATAATGTCTGGGATTGCCTTCAATATAAGGCGTCACCCCAGCGACATGTGTAGGTGCAATCACCTGAGGAGCAAGGCGACATAGTGCTTGCATCACTGCGCCGACATGTAGATTAACGGTTTCACTCGAATGTTGAAACCAGTCACCTGTGACTCGCTGAACTGCCCCATGTCCGACGGTAAATGCAAACATTGCAACGACTTCCTCTACGGAAACCTCTCTTGTTGATTCCAGAATGGCATCCGTGCATAAGGTATTGCATAATGCTCGGAATGCATAAACTTCCATCCGGAACATATTTATACAATTCTTTGGATGTCCATTGAGGATTGCGACTATATACTCTCTGCGTAAGCCAATGTTATGCTGCGGCATTCGCTCAACCACTTGCCCTATAGATTCCTCCTCTTCTACGGCAGCTAATAGAATGGCCATGTGATCCAAATGTGGCCTATCCTGCCTCCTCCATTCTTGATATTTGTCCCACGTTTGATCAAAGTCACTACTCGATGCACCTTCAGTCGTGTTGTTGGCCTCCACTTAGGGCTCATTATCTGAACTACTTTCTCTTTCCATCCTACGCTATATCAAATAATTAGGTTAAGAACACTTTGCCATGACAATCATTATTTCAAAATAAGCGTGTCCTTAGTATTGCAGTGAATATATCCAATAATATATTATTATACTAGTGTCCATGAGCCGTCTAATATATAACTTGTAAATTATACGGTGGCAAAAAATTAATATAAAGACAATAATATATAATAAGTTGTCAATTTAAATAATATGCAAAATGAATTAAACCGTTAGCAAATTATACAAATAATCTGACAATAGAAAATGTCAAAAACTCAGCTAATGTCTTTATATTAAAGTATAAATGGGCCGCATCAAATATAAACATAGATAAACTAAATACTAAATCCAATAAATTCAATGTAGCATTTCCTTACACTACATCACTGCAACCCGTGGATCCAACCAATTCTGGCATTTGGTGGCATTTCAAGGAAGAACTCCTGCACATCCTTATTCATCAAAATCCCTGCTACCCGTCCATAATGATCCATAGACAGGGGTGAGTTGATATCATTTAGAAACTTAACACATTTAGTTGCCATAGAAAATGATGAAACAGATGCAATCTGATCGGATCCTTCTTCTCCTTTACTGCGCTTTCTACTACAATGCTCATCGAACATCTTCTTGTCTAGCTCAGCTCTTGTGGCGGCACTGGCAGCCATAACTTCCAGAGCTTTGCTAAGTTCTAGGGAAATGCCACCCCAGGGCGCCTCCCTTTTATGGTGACGAGTACTCCCTGCCTGTCTACGGGCCCGCCCATCCATGTTTATGTCCAACTCATCTAAGTCAATGGGCGCGTCCGTGGCAGTTCCCAGTATAGGGCCCCGTGCCCTCAACTCTTCCTCAAGGCGGTCTTCCTCCTCACAGGTGGGGGGTTCTTGTGTTGAGGCATAATGAAGGACCCCTGTGGCCATAGATTGATCGAAAATCATACAGAGAAGATCATAATCTTGACATCCGTTCGTCTTGAACTTCCTCCATTTGCTTTGCACCTACATTAGCAAAATTTATTAGAAGGCAAGCATACAAGTTGCATCTGGAATGAAATCCTTAACAACACTAATAAATAATGTCGACAAATTAAATTATGAAAACTAAATGTAGTTTACCCGTATTGCATTAGCCCAATGCTCCTCAGTGGCAATTACGGTTTTCGTTTCCGGGTTCCAACCCATTCCTGTTTGACCCATGAGATCAGTGAACAGTCGTTGCCTTTGTCGCAGGTGAGTAATTTTCCCTCTTATTTGTGCCGCATCAATTGTCTTCTTCCCAAGTTCAGTCATCTTCGTTGCAAGTCTCACATTATCTTGGCAGGTGATTTTCGACCCAACCAATTTTTCGTCAACCATCTCTTGGTAGAGAAGGTCTACAAACATCTTCTCCAACCCATTGGTCCATAGGTTGAGATCACGCTGGTTCTCAGTGTCATCCATCAAGCACTGCTCAATATAAAAATAAGGGAATGCAATCCAACACCCATGTCTCGAATAATGGTTACTATTCGTTGAGTACTTGTAAACTATTCAGCACATAGACATTTATCTAACTAAAGATTCACATAAAAGTTAAATAATATCTCAACAATCGCTACCGTTGCGTGCTAAATAAGGTTCATGGAAGTTTAACTAATATTCTAACATGGTCAAATATAAAGGAATAAGTTGAAAAGAGTGCAGTGAAATTTAAACCAACATGCAATCCTACCACTACACTTGGAATTTTGTGTAGTTTGTATTAATGCTCATTTTTTAGTTTAGTAAATATAGTTTTTACAAAAACAGACTGATTTTATTAATTGTGTGATCCCCAAGGTTTTTCCCTTAGTATATAGGGAATGTACAAAATTCCCTATGAAAATGTAAACAATATGCAAAATTTCTCTTAAATAAGGAAAAATACTTGAAAAGGGTCCCGTGAAAGTGCAATCATACCTCTCCGCAAGCACAACAAGAAGATCTAAGATAGTAACGCTGTAAAACAGAGATCAAAGGGAAAAAAATAGTCAGAACCCATATTAGTTCGACTACTAGCAAATAGTTTTCCAAATAAACTTGCCCAGTTTTCATATCAACAATGTTATAAAAATAATTAGACATGCATGTAAGAGAATTCAAATAAACTAATATAAGATAATATTAGATAATAAACTAATAAACTAATATAATATAACATTAGATAATAAACTAATATAATATAATATTAGATAATAAACTAATAAACTAATATAATATAATATTAGATAATAAACTAATATAATATAATCCAAATAAAACTGACATGCAGGTTTATTTGGATAATACAAGTATTATATTGACGTGTACGGCTAGCCAACTAAAAAGACTAGATAATTGTTTGGTGATGTGCTACGCGCTTTATCATCACTCTAAACAACCAATCAATCATGGTCTTAGAACTATCAAATGCCATATCAAAGCAAGAGTAAGTGCTGCATCCTGATAGTGAAGCCACTAATTCTATCCCATGATCATGCCGCACGGAGCTATCCCTGGCACTTAAAATTGAACATTTTTGTGAGATCAGTACCAGCTTAGTGACTAGACACACTTATAATAATAAAGTATCTACTAATCTAACACCTTTTATAATTTGTCTTTTAGGGTAATCCTTGTATTGTTCTGGGATTTTTGAGTTTAGCTGATGACAAATCTTGAACTCCTTCCTGATCATCATGTCATGTTGATTTTACAATTGAATGATTTGGAAAAACATGGCTCCAAATGTATTACAGAGTGCAGGAAAATTGATGTATGTTGATTGGAAAGTTTGGTTTTGATCTTTAGAGCACAGAAGAAATGACATTTTTTTTGTTTGTGTCAATCATAAAGCACATCTAGTAGTCCTGATTTTAGATAACAGTATTTTTGCAAAAAGAGAGAGAAAAAAAAACTAGAAACTATATGTAAATATAATTTTAAAAGGTTACTTAATCAATACTGTAATATTTAAAAAAGGGTTACTTTGGAATCATTGATGTGCAGGTAGGGGTGAAAACCGATCAATCGATTTCGGTTTTGGACCAAAACCAAAACCGAACCGATACCTAACAAAATGGATGAATCTCGACCGAAACCGGCCGTTTAAAGGGGAGGAAACCGTCTACATCGGTCTCGGCGTCACTCCGGTCGGTTCGTCGGTGTCTTCGGTGGTGATGGAGGCTATTTTTAGGCGACGACGCCGCGGCCAGCAATGACGGCCAGCAGTGACTGCCGACTGCGATTTGAGAGTGAGAGAGAGAGAGAAGCCCTCCGCCCTGCCATGGCTGCGTGCGCCATGAGAGAGAGAGAGAGAGAGAGAGAGAGAGAGAGAGAGAGGAGGGGGGCGGCGTCTGATGAGACGAAGAGATGAAGATTCGAGGAAGAAGAAGGTCCCCGCGGGACTTCAAACCCTAGAGTGAAACGGCACCGTTTCACTTAGTTTTTTTTTCTTAACTTCAGATGTTAAACGACGCCGTTTCACTTATTTAAGTGAAACGGTGTCGTTTAAGTAAGGTATAAAAAAAAATATATCATATATTATGTCGGCCGGTTCAGCGGTTTGAACCAGGGTCAAACCGCTGTCGAACCGACGTAGGTCGGTTTTGGATAATATCTACCTACGCCGACCGGTTCACTGGCGGTTCCGGCTGGTTCTTGACGCGGCCGGTCGGTTCCCGTCGGTGGCGGCCGGTGGCGTCAATTTCTGTACACCCCTATGTGCAGGTCAAGAAAGCCCTTTGAGGGGTCAAAGTTGAAGTTACACATAGAGGAAATGTTAGAAGGAAATATCGAATTTCAGGGTTTTCATTACAGCCTACACGGGAGCTAGTGTAATTATTTTTTGTTATTTGTTGTAATAGCATTCCATTGTACATGAGCACTTATATTATTTTCTTGGAAATCAGTTTCCAGTAGATGAGCAAAGGAACATGAAATTTGTTGTCGAGTACTTTCAAGAGATGTAACTATTTCTTAAGCAGGAATAACAAAATCCAAAATAAATAACAACATTGAGATGAGTAGGAAATAAGACTTGAAATCAATGTAAATAATGACAAGATTTCAATACCCCTCCCTTCTTGCAGTGAATATCCAATAAAATATTTATTATACTAGTGTTGCTTTGTTGCCTTGTACGGGTTCACATTACGGAAATATTCTGTAAGTTGCATCCATATTCAATTCTCAAAATAGGTGTGTATGGTCTGTTTATTATCTAATTAGAATGAGGTTCTTCATCATGCAGAACCCAGTATATACGCAAATCATCCATTACCATAGAACAAGATCAAGATGTTGATTTATACGCTAGACTAGTATTTTGTACCATTTTATTCTTCACAAACATGCAAGAATAATGAACAAATTATTCAAAAAAAATGGGGTTGATTTGTGCTTACCCTATAGGAACGCGTTCTCAGCCCCGTGATGGCGAACCTGGTCACTGCAAATGCTGGGTGTCCGGACGCAATACAAAGGCGAATGAGAGAAGTGGATCTCATCTGTATTCTGTATTTCAGCATGGTTGCTTTATAATGGAGGGTTCGACTGCAATCAGATCATAGGGGCACAGATTCGCTGTGTGAAGATCTCGAATCCGAGTCTTCTCAGCCAGCTACGGTGCAGTCTTGACCACAACATCAATCACCCACGTACGGCACCTGTGATAGCGTGCAACACTAAGGAGAGTATTTTTTTCCACATTTTTCTATCAATTCTGCATTTGGGTCTTGGACGTTGCAGACTTGGCTAGAGAGAGGGAGAGGGAGAGGGAGAGGGAGATGTCAGATTGGGGAGATGCAACCACAGAGAGAGAGAGAGAGAGAGAGAGAGAGAGAGAGAGAGGTCAAGCTACTCAAATGAAGCAAGAGGTTCCAATGAGATCGCTGTAGAGGTCCGCTCATATTGCTGTAGAGAGATTCGGTTGGAGAAAGGTGTGGCTTGGGGAAGACGAGGGTGATGGTAGTCGACAGAAAGGGAGAGAGAGAATGGTTGATGGGAAAAGTAAATTGAAAAGAAATGTCTGGATAGGCTACAGTAATGGGAACGTTAGTCAAGAGTGTGTTTGAGTTCCAATAAAGTGTTTGGGAGTTGAACCGTACGAAGTCAACTCAAAAATCTGAGGTATGTCTGCCATCCAAACCCACCCTTAGCTTCGTGGCTTGCACATCTACCCATAAATCACATTGATACCATGTATTTGAATAACCATCTAATTAACTGTTATGAGCTTATCTTACACTTGATATTATGAAAACTTATGTCTCATATGCAACGTGAGATGCATAAGATGCATACTACATACATAACTATAATATGCAACGTATTTAACATAAAGTTTTTCATAAAATATTTCATACTGAGAACTTAAAATCAGAATCGTTCGTACTTATGTTTATGCTATGCATGACTTGTCTTGAGTTATCTGACTTATCATACTTATCTTATTGGCCCACATACTTAACCATGTGTGTAAGGTTATGCACCAGCCCCATATCTCGCTGTTGCAAGGGGAGCCATTAACAGTATTCTAGCATACCATGGTGAACCACACTTAGCTCCGTGGCTTGCACATCCACCCACATTGGTACCATGCATCTGAATGACTATTTGATTAACTATTCTAAGCTTATCTTACACTTGATCTTATGAAAGCTTATGTGTTTTATGTAATATGAAATGCATGAGATGCATAATACATACATAACTATAATATGCATAATTAAACATGATGAATGATATGCTTGCAAATATCCTGACATGCGTGGTACATAAACATTGCCTTCCAAAGATCTAGCTTTAATAATAATATATATAACTAGCTAACGTGTGCTAATCTTAATTTATAATCAAGCTACTTACCTTGTAGTGTTACTTCCTAAAATTTCTGATACAAAATTGATCACGGTGTGATCGATGGATGATGGTGGTTGTGATTAGAAGAGAGGAAGAGACGATGGTGGCCTTGCCATGTTTCATGGTGGGGAAGATGAGGCTACGACATGCTGAAGGTAAAAAAAGAGCTAAAAACAAAAAGCCTAGGCTTGAAGTGGTAGTTGCACATAAAATACATGAGACTCTATTTATAGGATGGTATGAATTGGGTTTAGGAATTTTAAGGTAAAGAGGATTTTAGAATTGTAATCCCAGTGTGTTTGAAACTAAATACATACTCTAGTAGTTCATTTAATATAGGATTGAGAGTGATTGAGATTGTGTAGAAAACTTCAATCAGTGATTTAGCCTAACAACCGATCTTTAAATTCTAAAAGGAGTCTAATTCGTTGAATAATAAATGGGATTTAACCTAGTTATTGAGCCTAATTAAAGCTCCTAATCAATTTTAATAATTTATCACTCGTAGGCTTAACCAATATGTCACATTAAATATAATTTAGATCCAAAAAAAATTTCCAATATTTTGACTTTAGAATTGTTGAGTCGGGTCGTTACACCCTAGGACTGACCAAAAACTAAATTTCTAAAGTTATTTGGACCAAAACAGACCAATATACTTATTAGTCTGGGTTGAACCATTTGGTCCGGTTGATTTTGTGGCATATATTGGTAAACTTACACAGTACCCCTAGTGATGAGGGAAGCCACCTGTATGGTATATTGATCCCCATTGTGCCACTTAGCTGAGGTTGGTGTATTATCAGTCAAGAAAAACTATTACGTGCTTCCAAAAAATGGCTAACATGGTACTCCCATAATTGATAGGGAAAACTATAATTGGATAAGAGTACCACGTATCTGTATTCCATGTGTACGTAATAATTACTCATCAATCAACATAATCTTTCATTAAAGGACTTTAATGAGTAATTACTCTCTTGTTGGATTGACTTTAACCTTTCTTCTATATGATAAGAGAATGATATTTAAAATATTTGTATATATTTTGTTATATAAGCATCATACAAAGTTTCCACACAGTAAGGTAGATCTGGCTGGGTGCTAGAAAATTGTTAGGGATAACTTTTAGATGCAAATAATATTTACAGTTGTTGATTGTCTAGGCTTTTGTGCTGGAACTTAACATAGGTGTTGTGTGATGCAAGGTTGAGATGGATGCTCACTAACATGATTGATAGAATAGAAATGAGAGGGCAAGAGGTTATTACTTGATGGAGTGACTACTCTCTATTCATGGTTGGAAGGTGAAGTCTTAACCTATGCAGGAAACATGTGTTCATCAAAGGTTACATGGCTTGACACATTTAATTTAATGGTTGTCAGGTTAAGACATTTGTAACCTTTTTCATTGGAGCCATACCAGAGAAACACACATTTTTTATTCCTGAATTCTAGCTTTTGCTTGTTATGAGATCTTAACATAGGGTAACAAGCACACCCAAAGGCTTTCATAAAGAAGTAGTATCTAGTTCAGTTATAAAGAGCTTATTAGAGGGTGTTTCATATTGAATTAGAAGAGATGAAAGTTTATTTATAGAATAGACCACTGTGTGGAATGCTCATACCAAATGCTTGGGAGGAAGAGATGACTGGGTTAGCAAAATAAGACCCATTTCCACAATATTTCTATGTTTCCTCTCTGCAATCCCATTTTGTTGGGAAGTGTGGGGATATATACTTAGATGAAAGCTGCTATTCTCATTAAGATATTTAGTGACGATATGATAGGTGTACTCTCCACCTCCATCTGTTTGGAGCTGTTTGATCTTATGAGGTAACATAATTTTCAGGGATGCATTGAAGCTTTACAAAGCATTCAAGTAAATTGGAGTTATACTTAGAGGAAAGAAAAAAATAATATCTTGAATAGTTATCAATAAAACTACAATAAGAATTACAACCACTTATTGAGGGTCCTAGTGATGTCCAAACATCAATTGAACTAACTCTAAAGGTTTAGAGGACACGTGAAAAGACTTTGAAAATGGAAATTTTTTACTTTCTCCTAGTTGGCAAGGCCTACATAGACTTGATTGAGACTTGCTAGAAGACACTAAGAGGTGATAACTCTTGAGAACCTAATTCAAATTGTGAATGACAGTGAACTAGCCTTTTGTGCCAGATGTCTATGGTTGTTGACCCCAATCAAGGCTACATATGCTTTGTTATTCTTCACTAAGTTGCCTAGCTGCAATGGATATAGATCACCATCACTTAGTCCTTGTGTGAAGATTGCCCTTGTCAACTTATCCTTGATTAAGAAGTACCTGTTAGTAAACTTAAAAGAACAATTACTTTCATGAAGCAATCTTTGTATAGACAAAAGATTGTTTAATTGCATTTGGACAATGAGGAATGTTTTTCAAAACTATAGAGTTAGGTGTTTTAAAGAAAGAGCAACCTATGTGAGAAATGTAAAGAGTATTACCATTTCCAACAGTGACAATGTCAATTCCCTGGAATGGTTGCTGTAATGTAAACTTATTCAGGTATGTTGTCATATGGTTTGTGACCCCACTATTAGCAATCCATCCATTATCTTCATGTAGTACATTTGATTGGGACACCATAGCTGCAAGTTCACTTCGAGGGTACCTTTCTTGATAGGCAAAACCCAATTTGCGAAAGCAATCTAGTGCTTGGTGATTGCTTTTACCACACAATTGATATGGAGCTTTCGAAGAGTTGAAATGTTTTAAGGTACTTTGATCTTGTGTTATTGTCCAGAGGGAGCATAACTTTTCTTTTAATTATTCTGCTTCATAGCAGAGAGTTTTGATTATCCTTAAGATCCATATTTTGGCTTGCATTTTTTACCTAAGAGTATTAGAGAATAGAGTGCAAAGGTATTTGCATCTCCATCAGTTGCCTGACTCTCAAGTAGCTTGTCATTGCTGAGGATTTCAAATTGGAACTTCTCAAGGTTCATTAAGCTATCCTTTATGGAAAAGGAGTAAGAGGTGATAAAAGGGTATGATGGATTTAATCCACCCACAACATAATAAATAAGATCTTCATCACTGACAGGCTTGCCAATCAGTGCTAACTAATCATAAAGGACCTTTTTCTGCATGAATAAAATCATTGCAAGTTCAAGAGCCCTACTTGAGGGCTGCAATTGTCTCTTGCGATGGTGTAAGATCTTGATGGTGAAGCACACCGAGTGGAGAGAGCATTATGTACCTATTTTGAGGTATGAAAGGCCAAAATATGGGAGAACAATCTCATTAAATAGAGTAGCAATGAACTAGACAAGAATGTATTGGTCCATTTCTCGAGAAGAAATTCTGGGCTCAACATGATGGACTCTTTTTTATTAGAGCTTGGGATGAATTATACCAGACAAGGCTTAGA
The DNA here is from genome assembly GCA_011037825.1 of Carya cathayensis. Classification (NCBI taxonomy): domain Eukaryota; kingdom Viridiplantae; phylum Streptophyta; class Magnoliopsida; order Fagales; family Juglandaceae; genus Carya; species Carya cathayensis. Next base: position 626,265 of record QGSO01000180.1, read on the forward strand.
TTCATTCGCAATACCTAGTAGTACTAGTGCAAAGTATGGGGAGAGTCTAGCAACCCATGCTAGGTAATTAGTATCATCCAAACTAGTGGAAACTAGATGGCACAAGTTTGGGATGGAAAATGATAAAGAAGTAGCAACATTGGAATTTTTTCAATGGTTCATTCTTTCCCTAATGCAAAAATTTATCACCTCCCCATTCATTCCTTAGACCACTCTCGTTTCCTTCTTAACACTCAAGGGTCAGGAAATGTTCCCAAGCTCATTAAGTTTGAAGAATTCTAGATAAGAGATCCCTCTAGTGTTAATTTTTCCAGAGAAGCATGGGGTCTTTACATAATTGGATCACCAGCTTTTGCTTTTTCACAAAAGCTCAAGGCTGTTAAACAAGCCTAAAATACTGGAACATGAATTACTTTGGTCACATCCAAACCTCCATAAAACATTTGACCACCTAATTAAATCATCTCCAATACCAATCCCCTTCTCGCAATTCCATGCACCAAGAGGAACACATTAGTGTCTATCTTTTTAAACAATTCAAAAGAGAAGAAATTCTATGGAGACAAAAATCTCAACCCTAATGAATAACAATTACAAATATGAACACTAAATTCTTTCACATAATAGCCACAATGAGAATGACAATGAATGACATTGACTTCTTAAAAAGTGCATCGAATCAGTGGGACACTAACCCTTCAAATATTCAAAACATGTTTATGGAATGGAAATTTTTACTTGCTATTCTCTCATTTCTTGGCTTCCATCATTCTGATAAACTAGATTGAGGAGTGTCTAACTACAGTCTCCTGCATAGTGGTAATCAATGGAAAGCCCCATGAGCTAATCCAGCCATCAAGGGGATTAAGACAAAGAGATCCCTTATCTTCCTTTCTGCTCATTCTAGTAAGTGAAGTACTTTCTAGATTAATTTGTAGATATGAACATCTTGGAAACATTAGAGGTATAAACATCAGTAAAATTGACACTATCCTTTCTCATCTACTATTTGCTGATGTTTTAATATTGTTTAGGATCACCTCTGTCCAAAATGCTCAATCTTTCATTAATTTTCTTGAGCTGTATACATCCTGATCTGGTCAAAAAATTCATACTATAAATCCTCTGTCCAGTTTAGTAAAAGCATTACAATTTCCACAACTAGGGATGTAAAAGCAGTCGTAGAGTTCAAGCTCTCCTCATCTAGAAAAAAAAAATATAGGTCTTCCCCTAAATTCAAGGGCTTCAACCAAACAATACTTCAAGGACATATTGGAAAAACTCCAAGGTAAACTAGTTGGATAGAAATAATCTAAAATATTATCTCAAGCAAATAGAACAACACTCATTAGAGTAGTAGCTAGTTCCATTCCTTCCTATACCATGTCTTCTCTCTAGATTTAAAAATCCCTCACTAGGAATATAGACAAAGCTTTCATGAAGTTCTGGTAGGGATTTGATCCCAAAAAAAACCTATAGCTTCACTCCAAAGTTTTGGTTTTCCATTTGTAAACCCAAGTCCTTTGGTGGTCTTGGGATTAGGTTAACAACTCATTTCAATAAAGCTCTATTGTGTAAGCTAGGATGACATCTCATAAGTGAGCACAATAGTATTTGGAAAGCCTTTCTCTCTACTAAGTACTTGAAAAATTCTTCTTGGCTCTCAGTCTCGGCCAGATCATTAGACTCTAGATTCTTGAAGTGGCTTTTGAAACAACGAAATTTCATAGCTTCCAGTTTTTGTTTCCAAATCAATAATGGTACTAAAGCAAAAGTATGGTCTGGCCCTTGGGTTCCTACATTGACACCTGCTACCCCCACTCCTCTGTCTTCTTCAATACCTTAAGACTCTAATTAAGGGTATCCGAACTCACTTTGGAGGAACCAAAGAAATGGAGCACTCTCTTACTACAGGCCCTCTTCTCAGAATTCTCAGAAGATACAGTAAATAAAATACAAAAAATCCATCTTGCACAATTTCAATACGACAATCTCAAGTAATCTCCCAAATGGATTCATCATTCATCTAGAAAATTTTCTATCAAATTTGCTTATACTGCAATTGTCATTTATCAAAATGATCACAATGCCTCTCATTCCTCATCAATCTGGAAAAAAATTTGGTCTCTTAAGATGCAAGATCAATTAAGATTTTTCTTTGAAAATTTTTAAACAATATCTTGCCAATAAGGCCCCTCTTGAGTATCTGCATTCCTTTCATTGAGAATTAGATATTCTGCCCTATTTGCCACATGGAAGAAGAAACAACCACCTGCCTTTTTTTTGAAGTGTTCATTGACTAGAATTTTGTGGAGACAACCACCATGACCACTTGACATCTCCTCCTTAGCTGGGCATGATATTAACAATTGGATAAACTTGATTCTTAATCCTACAAACATCATGAGTCTTTCTGCTAATTAAACCCACCAATCCTAACTGTTTGTTGTTCTTGTTATGGATAATTTTTGGTTCACCAGAAATCAAATTATTCATAAGTCTTCTAGCCCCACTATTAATTAATTCATTTCTAAAAATCTTAAGGTCTATAAAGACCACTGTCATGCATGATATTGGAAAATAACTGATAACAAACCCAGATGGTTTCCCCCTCCTAAAGAGGATCAATTTAACATTTGATGTGACAGTCGAACTAAATCGTAGCATAGTAACATTAATATGCAGATTGCATGGTGGTTTACAAAGATTTTTAGTCACTTCATAACTAGCACAAATTTGAACCAAGGTGAAGCTACGGCAACATACATAGGAGTCCAGAAAGCTCACACTTAAAAAAAAAAAAAAGTCATTCTTGAATGAGATTCCTTAGTGACCATCTTAGCTATAAATCGACCTAAAACATGATGGAAGGTATAGGAAGAGACATAATGTTTATTCTTAGAGATTTCAAAAGTTGAAAAGTAAAAACACATCGATTATAAAATCAATGCATGCATTCCATGGCACAATGGGCATATTCTTACAATATGTATGGAAACATCCCTTTAATTAAGATTTCCTAGTATTTATTGGATTTCCATAGTGGGAAAGATCGCCTCTCTTTTTAGTTTTCTGATTGTACAATAGGTTCCCTCTTGTTATGTATGCTTCAAACTATTATTAGAAGAATTAATGAAATCTATTTGGGAAAAGGGAAAAAGAAAACAAAAGAAAAAGAAATTGGAATTGTTTAAGTTGGACATAGGTTTAGTGCAAACTTGGAAGCTCTGATACCATGAAAGAAACTATAACTAAATGAAGTGGCGAAGATAAAATCTCGCCTTTAAATATTTTATTTATAGAGTTCTAAATATACATATACATGTTGATAGATTCTAGAGATTAATGTGTAATTGAACTCTGTTACATTAAAACTATACAACATCTAAAGAGATAACACCTTGATAATTACAACCATATCACTACAACCTTGGACTGCAGTAGTTGGTGTTTTGTCCAATATTGACTCTGGGATAGACATTAACTCTTGATTTGATTTGATCTGGTATGTTTCTTATCTAATATGCTTATAAGCATTCCATATTGATATGAAGATTGAAATGACTTGTAGAACTTATCTTAGCACTATTTCTACCAAGAGTGCTTTGACCAGTATAATGATTTTTGTAATTGATAGAATAAATATTTCAAGATTTGAATTATATGTTTTAGGCCTTTTACTATTAACTTTAAGACTTCCTAAATTGCTTCTTTTCACATTGACCTATCTTTTCTACGTACCCATTTTCAATAGTTTGTGGCAAAATTATTAGGTTAAGTACTTAGTTATTCTCTGAGACTATACTTTTATATTTTTGCTACTTTAGTTATGTCATGGACCATCTTAATAGAGAAAAGTTTCAAATCTAAAGATCAAAATGATTAAATTGAGAATTGAGTGGGCAAAAAATCGAGGAATTGATTGAATACTTAATCCTATTTTTTAATCTTTCTAGTAATATCAATGACAACTTTAAATCAAAATATTTTACCAATATAAATTTTATTTCTATCCGATATTTCTCATATTCTTACATATTGTATTAATATCTCATTATTCTCATGTACACATTTATCGTTAATAGATAACTCATCATGACATTTCTCTTTAAAGATCAATTTTAGGATATTTTATTCTAGAAGAGTTTTATATAGAATGCTTGGATGGAAAACTTATCTTTTTTACATGTTTTGCGGTTATGACCACTTCAAGAAAATTAGTTTATTTTCTTCTGGTTTTTTCTTTCAAAGAATCAAATATTTTGTGCTAATCGGTCTTCTAATTTTAATATGTTTTTAATTCATTTATATTGCAGGCATGACCTCTTTTAAGAGAGCCAATGTGAACTTCTCATTCATATTAATTTATACGAGAACCAAAATGGAATAACATTTCAATATTACATTTTATTTCCCTATGTTCTCTTAAGGATATTGGATAGACCCCCACATCTATCTTGCCCGACCCATTCACTCACCCCAATATGGGCTCGAAAGAGTGATTTAAGCAACTAGGATTCCTCGCCCGGGGGGAGGGGGAGGCGGGGGGGGGCAGAGGGGTCGTCCACAGGCTCAACTGTGGCCATGGGTTTGCTTAAGGAACTACAACCATGACGGGCCCTGGATTTCTACGTAGACACAAGATTAGTGAAAACCCTGGCTGTGGTTCTTTGCTCCGAGCTAGCTAGGGCTGAAAACCGATCCTATTGGTGCTATTTTGGTCCAAAACTGAAACCGCACCAATAGTTTTTTAAAAGGGTGGTGTTGACTGAAATCGTTCGGTATGTATCAATTCAACGGTAGGTCCCTCGGTTGCTAATCCATCTCAAAATTCACATCACAAATCGAAAATAAATTAATTAAAATTCACAAAAAAAATTCATAAATTCATAACAAAACCTCAAGAGGAGAGGTGAATAAGAGAGATGAGAGGAGAACGAGAAAGGTGATGGATGTTTCAAAGAGCTCGATGTGAATGATAGAGAGCTCGAAGAGACATTTCAAAGAGGAGAGAGCTCGAAGATGTGAGGGACAAGCCGAGCGCCCAGTGGTGTGAAGGAAGAGGCGAGGGGAGGGTTGTGTTGCGGGGTGAAAGAGGAGATAGAAAAAAGAAAGAGGATCGGGATGAAGAAAAGGGAGGGGAGGGGATCAAACCCTAAACCTAAATGATGTTGTTTGGTGTATTAAACCAAACGACATCATTTCACTTATATTTTTTTCTATATGTTTCATGTAAAACGGTGCTATTTAAATCACTTAAGTGAAATGACGTCATTTTACCTAAGATATAATACATATATATATATTACATTGGCTAGTTCGATGATTTGAACCTCGTTTCTTGTATTTTCTACCATCGGCTAACCAGTTCTCCATCGGTTTTGGTTGGTCACATCGGTTCTTGTACACCATACTTTGAGCCACAGGCTACGATGTGGTTGTGGGTTTGTTCATAGAACCACAACCACATGATTGACTAGGTTTGGTTCAATTTCATTGGTTAATCAATATGGACTTTGGTTAGTTGGTTGATTTTGGTTCGTTTGAGTTTGGGAGTGGAAAAGCAGCTAAGCCACAGATTTGGTGGTTTTCATGCATGGAGAGCCATGGCCATGTGCGAATTTGGATTAATAGTGGTGCATTGAGATAGGGATATGGCCAATGGTCTATGCCACCAGTTCTCCCATCGAATAGAAGAGGCTAGGGAGTATATGGAGGCGGGGAGGAGGATGGGGTGCAAGAGGGAAAAATGACTTCCCACCCAAGCAGGGGAGGTGGCTACTCACTTGTGTAGACAAGGCCAGGTTGCACCTCTACATTCTCGTGCAAGCTTTTCTCTCCTTAATGATAGAAAGATCGTTTTATCAATATGACAATCATTGCATGGTTTAAAAATACCAACAATTGAAGACTCAATGTATCTACTGTTAAAATGCTAATCAGAATCAATACAAATTTCATGCCTAAGTTGAGAAGTCATCCTCGTATATTCGGGGTCTAATAGGGATGTGCACTATAAAACTAAAATGCAAAGGTAATTTTTTTTTTGTCATTGACAAAATATAAGTTATAACAAGAAATATTCATTATACTCAATTAGTTGGACCTAAACTAATTGTGCATCATGTTGAATTATAAAATCCTGAGCACATACAAGTAATATTTTTCATAAGCAATTGTTTAACAATTAATTGAAGTAGTTTAATGAATGATTAAACTAACCCTTTTGAAATAGGTGTATGGAAAAGGAGATTCAACATCAATTCGATTAATATGCAATAATAACCAAAAGTTGGTACTTATATTTATACTATCCAAAGAAATAGACTCGATTAGATAATGAGGATATAAGTTCCAAAAAAAAAAAAAGAGGAAGGAAATTGAGACTATAAATCTAATTATTAGGCTATAAGTCTAGCAAATGCAAAATTATGATAAGAATTAGACCAATATATGTGTCTATCAAGACTATGAAATACTTGAAAGCACCCATAGTTCATATATTGGCCCACATATATTTCCATAGATTCTTTGTGAAAATGGTGAAGATTCAACAATAATCTTAAAAGGGAATGCTTAGATAATTAGCTTAGTAATATGTTGAACTTGAATAACCCTTAGTCACAAAATCTTCTAGTTTCTTAAGGGATAACAATATAAGTTCTTCAATTATTCAACACATCAAGTTTGGTCTTAGATAACCATAATGTTATCCTTTAAAGCATAATTATTAGTTTTTAGATTATAATTCTTGTAAGAGAAAGCTGACAATTTTTCTACTATCAGCTTCTGACTTGAAATTATTGAAGTAATATAAAAGTATTCATTACAATCTTCATTGGGTAGGTAGTTTCAACACGATAATGATAATGTTAAATATTCTTAAAACTAAGTAATCTTAAATAATTTTAAACATTCTTAAAAACTATAGGTGATTTGCTAGATCCTTGTGATCAACAAAATTAATTTAGACCATTTTTCCTTTTCTTAGACCTGCAACCCGATCAAATCTCGACAAATTTGGTACTGACCCGAACCGACTTGCCAACTGGCCAGACCAAAAATGGGCCGAACCGGCCCATATCATTCTGGTCGGGTTGGAGTGGGCGTTTTCTGGAAGGCTCCAGACCAGTTTTTATGCAAACTTCAAACTCAAATTCCAGACAAGTTCCAACAAATTTAGCCAGAAACATGAAAAGCCTTTCCCAACAAATTCCACTTCATAGTTTCGAAAACTAAAACATTCCTAGAATACTCATTCACCCCATTTCGAAAACTAAAGCTTTTGAAATGTTGGTAGTTTTTGTAACTTTATATATCTCCACTAGTTCTGAAATTTGAGCTTTTTGATGATGAAATGATTTCTGAGAATGGTTTGAGGTCTTTGTCTTGCACTAAAACTTCAAATTTGGGAAAGAAGATGAAGAAGCAGCTAAGCCAAGAGTATTGTTGAAGCCATCTTCCTTGGTCTTGTGCTCCTCCTTTACATATAACTCACTGGCTTTGGAAAAGCATACTTTTTCTATCAATATCAGATAATCAAAAAATACCCAAGAAAAAAATGAAAAGAGCAGCTTTGCAACGGTTCTTCTCATCTACAGAAAAGACCCAACATTGACCACTGAAGAATCACTATGTTTTTTTCATCTATTCGTTTCTCGCTATCCCTTTCTCTTTATTTTGTTTAGAGAACTCCTAGATGTGCAGAGAACTCCCAGCTCAACCCAGATGATGTTCATCAGCTCTGGCTCTATCTCCAGTATAACCTCATCACCGTCGTTATCTTTTCCATTGTTCTGGTATTCGGATCCGCTGCCTACATCACGACCCATCCTAGATCTATTTACCTCGTCGACTAGTCATGCTATCACCCATCGTCACATCTCTAGGTCAAGTTCCAACAGTTCATGGAGTACTCCAAACTCACCGGGGATTTCGAAGACTCATAATTTCCAGTGCAAGATTCTCGCATCTCCAGAAACCATAAATCAAGGAGAAAACGGCAGGGGCTAGGTTTCAATGTAGCAGTAGAAGGGAAAGTGAAGGTTAATTATAACAGGGTTCAAGTGACGGCCGAATGAATGTCAAGTCCGATAGAGCCGAAACTCAAAACTAACTTTTTATATGAAACTGACTTCATTAAGTTGGGGATTAGAAAAAAAAAGACTTCATTAAGTTGGGTCTAATCGGATTGCATGGATTGATCGGTCCATTGGGTCTAATCCAACTTTTTGCACAGGCCTACCTTTTCTTTTATGGAGGTTTGATAAAAGTCTATTAAATGTTTTTGCATGATAAGTATATGACCAATATCTTCTTATACCACACTTATAACATTTGTTTTTCTAGTTTTTCACATTTTTATTTTTCAAACCTTTGTTGTAATTTTATTTCGCTTCAGTTGTGGTTCATTTCTAGTGGAATTTTGCATCTTGATTTAAAAAATTATGCTAATTTGATGTCTATACCACTTTCTACAACCTCTCTATCCACTACCACTATTTTCTTAATTTATGACTATGAAATGGCACTATTCACATTAGAAAATGTGTAATAAACTGATTGATCTCATTGTTTTGTTCAATCACTAGCAAATAAGATGTAGTTCATTATATTTTGTGAGCTTATGCTCCCAATATTGTTGTTAGTAGATTCAAGTATAAAGTGTGGTATATGATTTTTCTAACATACTCTCATTTGTGACATTTTTTATCCATAATTTCAATTAGATATATGAGTAAAAGGATTACATAAATATAATTAGATATTGATATAATCATGAGAATAAGAGTTTGTTTTCAAACCAATTTATAATTGTTTGATTATTTATAAAGAATAAATTATAATGGAAGATGGTAATACCAAAGAATGAGTGTAAAAAAAGATTTATATATAATTAACAAAGAGTTATTCTGTTTTTAAGCCGGTGTGTAGAGTATACCATTCAATTGTTCACATCACTTTTTTTTTTTAAATCAACATCATAACATTTCATTCATGAAATAGGATCCATACAAAGTTTGTCCTTAATTACATCATTACGAATACAATCTAGTCCTTCCACCATCAATATCTTCTCTACATCAATTTGTGAGCAAACATGTTAGCTTCTCTATTTACAAATTAGAATTTTCATGATGTATTATAGAAAAGAATCTTTTTTATATCTTCATAAACTAGTCCATTCCAAGCCCAACTCTCATATGTTGTAGTTACAGTTTTAACTACTGCTTGTGCATCACCTTCATAAAGTACATTTCTGAAACCCGACTAGCACACACATGCATAACCCTTTTAAGAGCCATAGCCTCTGCTATAACAGCCTCTAAAACATGTTCCAGTCTTTCACAAAGACACATTTAAATTTCTCTTTCAAATCCCAAGCGATAACTCCAATCCCAATTCTTTTAGGTTGTGAATCTACAACTGCATCCCAATTAACCTTGATTACATGCTCCTCTAGTCTACACCAACTGCTAATACTTCTATCAATTCTCTATACCATTTGGTCTCTTGAGATGTTAACTTGTGCATTCTTAAATTCTTCTAGTCCTTGTTGATTAGCAGAGAACACTTGCTGATGTGTTTCAAATTTATTCTCAAAGAGAAACACATTTATTCTATACCAGATTCTCTTCATAACAGTAACCATTAGATCTAATTGGTCGTCTTGCAAGCTAATTCGCAGTTTCTTCCATAACTCTAGGAAGTCACTAAAATGCCTAGATCACTTATACACAAGACTTTGATTTAAAGATAACACATCAGCAGCTGCTGGGTAGTTCCATAGCACATGACAAATTGTCTCTTCCTTGAACTCACATATGGGGCATAACTGTGAAGTGATAATATGTTTCTTCATCAAATTCCATCTAGTAGGAATGATCTCATAACAGGCTTTTCATATGAACATTTTAGTACTACTCGTGACATGTAAGTTCCACACTTTATTCTAACAGTTCTCTCTATCGAGTGGATATGAAGTTTCACATCTACATGATCACTTTGTTGGGTGAGCTAAATGATATGCACTTTTAATTGAAAACATCTCATTCTTAGTAAAACCCCAAACTATCTTATCCTCCACTCCCATTTTACTAATAGGAATGCTAAACATGGCTTCCGCTACCCTTTGTGTGAGCACCTCTTCAATGAGAGTTCTATTCCAACAGCTCTTATCCTTTTGTATTAGCCCTTCTACTCTTGCCTCACTTTCTAACCTTTTAACAGGTGATTGGATTCTGTAAGTAGATGGGATTGGTATCCATCTATCTTTCCATATCTTGATCTTCTTTCCATCACCTACCCTCCAAAGTAACCCTTTCTTCGGCAATTTCATAGTAGACCAAATGCTTCTCCATATTTGAGATGCACCGAATCATATCTTGGAATCCAGAAACTTAAAAGATTTTTAATATTTATCTTTCATAACTTCAGCAGCCACGAAGGATGGATTATAGAGAAGCTTTCAAGCCTGTTTAGCTAGCATAGCTTTATTGAAGCATTCAGGGTCTCTAAAGCCCGGGTCTCCATTTTGTTTAGCAGCTCCCATTTTGTACCAACTCCTCTAATGAATCTTGCCTTCCTTTTGCTTATTGCCCTACCAGAATTTACCCATTAGAGCTGAGATTTCCTTGCACAGTTTTCTTGGAAGCAAAAATACACTCATAGTAAATGTGAGAATAGCCTGAACAACTACCTTTAACAACACCTCTTTCTCTACTTGTGATAAGAACTTGTTCTTCCAACTGTTAAGTTTAACCCAAACATTCTCTTTGATGCCTTTAAAATTATTTTACTTGGATCTATCTGCAAAGGTGGGCAACCCCAAGTATTTCTCATAGTTGCTACTTAGATTTACACCAGCTTCTTGTACAATCAGGTCCTTGTCTCTTTGTGCAATATTAGAGCTGAAGTAAATAAATGTTTATTGCTTGTTAAGACATTGCCTTGAGGCTACCTTATATCTTTCTAGCAATTTTTGCACATGTTTCTACTCCTGGATTGTAGCTCTACAAAAAAGAACATAGTCATAAGCAAAAAGTAAATGGCTAATACTCAATCCCCCTCTCACTATTGCCACCCCTCTGGTTTCTCCTTTCTTGTTTGATTCTTCTATTAGAGCACTTCAACCCTCTGCACTATTGATAAACAGATAATGAGAGAGTGGATCCATTTGTCTGATTTACCTCGAAGGCAAGATTTTTTAACCTTGTTAACCATTAATAAGGACAACGTACTGGACTGTTTCTACACATTCCATCACCATCCTTAACCATCTCTCAGCAAACCCCTGCTTTCTCATAATAGCTTTTAAGAAGGGCTATTCAATCTTGTCATAAGCCTTAGCCATGTCCAACTATAGTGTCATGCTCCCATATTTACTTTCTATTTAGTCCTCATTAAGTGAAGTAATTCATAAGCTACCATCACATTGTCAGTTAGGAGCCTACCTGAGATTAAGGCACTTTGGTTACAAGAAATAATGAGAGGTAAAACTCTCTTTAGCCTGTTTACAAGCACTTTAGAAATAATTTTATAAAGCACATTACAAAGATTAATATGCCCATAATCACTTACATACTTTGGATCTTTGACTTTTGGGATCAATGAGATGTAAGTGAAATTCAGAAAGGGATCTAAAGCATCACCTTTTAGCACACTGAGCACTACACTGCATTGCATTGCACACATCTTGCCCCACTATATTCTAGTGATTTTGAAAAAATCCACCCCATATCCATTTGGTCCAAGAGATTTAAGAGGGGCCATCTAGTTCAAGGCCTCCTCAACTTATGCACTTGTAAACTCCTTCAACAATTCATCATTCGTCTTAGCTATTACTCGAGTATCTACAACTTTCAAGCATGCCTCTATATCTTCTTTAGTTGGTTGGAAATTGTTGAACATATTCTTATAATAATTCCAAAAAGCTAATTCAATATCTTCAAGTTTCCTAAGAAGAGCACTTTCATTATCTACAATCTATGAGATTCTATTCTTCCTTCTCCTATGAGAAGCACATGCATGAAAATATTGTTTATTTCTGTCACCCCATTGATACCAAAGAGTTTTTGCCCTTTGCTTCCATTTTATGTCTTCTTGGTCTATCAACTGATTCAATTCTTCTTGCATCTGCTTAATCTAAGCAACATTATAACTATCTTCATTTGCTTGCATGATTTTCAACCTAACAGTCCTTTCATCTATGACCTTTTTCCCACACTGAATTTTGGTATGACTCCATTTGGTTAAAGCTCCACCACACACCTTTAGGTTCTCTTGTATTCTTTTCATAGGATTTTAAGGCTCCAAACTTTCAATTTATACCCTTTTGATAATCTGTTCACATTCCTCATCTCTAGCTCAACTGGCCTCGTATCTAAACGTTTTCCTTCCAAATATGTTTTTGTGAATAGATCTAGCCACCCTAATCAACATAGGCTTATGATCAGAACATCTAGCAGCTAGCACATCAACTGTAGCCTATTTGAAAATTGAAATCTAAGTTGCATTAACCATTGCCCTATCCAATCTTTCATTGGTAAACATATCATCTTCATGTTTATTACTCCAAGCATATTTGCCACCTCTCCACCCTAAGTCAAAAAGGTCATTTTCCTTCGGCACCTGTCTAAAACCACTCATTTAACACTCAGCTTGTGGTTGTCCTCCCAACTTCTCATCATGATACAATATCTTATTAAAGTCTCTAATTATATACCAAGATTTATCCTCCATAGGTTTTAGTGCTGAAAGGATCCCCCATGATTCTTTCCTTTTACACGATTTCTTTCCTTTTACACAGTTCAGGATGGCCATAGAAGCAAGTGAATTCCCACCCATTCTCCTATCATGTACCCTTAATTCATGCATGAATATGTCTCTATGAATAATTTTAAATTTCTCCAGAGTTTCTTCTTCTTTCCACGACAAAGCCAAACCCCATTTCCTTTCAATGGGATCAACCACAAAACCCCATTTTCTCCATAGTTCCATTTCCATTTTTGATCTTATCCTCTCACACTTAGAACTTTGTAATTTTGTTTCAATAAGAAACAAAATGTTAGGTTGCTTGTCCTTCACCATTAGGTAAAGGTCTTGAATTGTCTAGGGGTTCTTCAGCTCCCGTCAATTCACATAACTTAAATATTATGATTTAATTTATAAAATTCAAATTTTAAAATTTTTATTTGAAAGTAAATTATGACAATATAAGCATTTATACACACAAACTTAAAAATAAAATTTCGCATTTACGAATTGAACTAAATTTTGATCCACCAAGCCAAATATGGGAATAAAATTATCCAAAAAAGAAGAAGAAGAAATATAGTTATAAATAAATCTAAGATACAAAAGAATAATCCAAAAAAGAAAGGAAAATGATAGTATGACCACTAAATATATCCACCAAATGTGCCTACTCATATATTTTTATTTCTATTCTCTTTTTATTTTTCTTAATGATTAAGAAAGTGACTATTAGTAAATTTATATCTATTTTATATATTTTTTTAATAGTTAAAGATGTTTAAAAAATACTTAAAAAGGGAAAAAAAATTACTTACATTAGTATGTATATTTAATGTGCACATTGATAGTAACCTTCAAAAAAATAAATGAATTTTATTACGTACAAATGAATTCGCGTATCGATCTATGTATTGATGGTGCTACTTTCATATTCAAAATTTAAATTGACATAATTTTTATTAAAGTCTGACTTTCTGACCAATCTGTTGAATGATACACATATTGATGTACATAATCACTTACAAATAAATTTTTTCAAACGAAATAGACGCAAATGATAGTTATACGGATAGAGTTCTACCGATATAACTACCAATTACTCCCAAAATTCTATTTTTTTAAATATTAAGAAAATATTTCTTAATAGTTAAGAAAATAAAAATTAAAATTAAAATTAAAAAATAATTTAATACATATCTTAACAGTTAAGATTAAAAACCAAAAAATATAAAGGATAAAAAAAAGCACTTATCGGTGCAATGCTTCGGTAGACAATCGGTCTACCTAGCATTTCTCATTGACGCGATTGCTTGGGCCCAAAGTTAGATTTTCCTCACAACCTAATTCCGCCACAGTACAACCTTAAACACTCCCTCCCCTGCTGTCTCTGTCTCTCTCTCTCTTCTGTAATCCCCTCTTCTTCGCATGTTCCCGGAGCTCCGGCTCCACTAAAGGAGCCCCGGCTCAATAATTGGAAAAGAACATTAAAGGAAAAAAGGGCGTAAACCAACGACTTCCCATTTACCATCCCTCGCTTCCTATTTGTAGCCAGATCTTGAGCCAGAAAGGAGATGTCGACAAAACCCTGGGGTAACATCGGAGCCTGGGCCGCCGATGTCGAAGCCGAAGAGCTCGAGGCTGCGGCGGCTGCTGCGGCCGCGGCCGAGGCCGAGTCTTCGTCCCAGAGCTTCCCTAGCCTCAAAGAAGCCGCGACCGCTAAGCCCAAGAAGAAAAAGATGACCTTATCCGAGTTCAACATGGCCTCCTACTCCGCGTCGTCCGGTGGCCGCGGCTCAACCCAAAACAACCAAGGGTTGACCCCCGAAGAGATGTCCCGGCTCCCGACCGGTCCCAAAGAGCGCTCCGCCGAGGAAATGCAGCACGGTAGGCTCGGAGGCGGGTTCTCTTCGTACGGGCGGTCCGGTTCTTTACAGGGTCGGGGTAGGGACCGGGACGACGGAGATGGTTCCTGGGGTGGTGGCTCCCGTAGGCCCTATGGTGGATTTGATCAGGAACGTAGGGGTCCCCCTCCGTCTAGGGCTTCGGATTTGGATCAGCCTTCGAGGGCGGACGAGGTCGACAACTGGGCATTGACGAAGAGACCTCCGCCGCCTTCACTCGACTCGGGTCGGAATAATCGGTACGGGTCTCTTGGTGGCGGGTCGAGGGCTGATGACATTGATAATTGGGCGGTGGGGAAAAAGCCTCTTTCTGCTAAATCTTCCACATTCGGGTCAGGATTTCGAGATTCGGGTCAGGAGCCCGAACGCTGGACTAGAGGAGGCGGAGGGTTTCGTGAGAGCGACCGGGAACGGCCTAGATTGGTATTGGATCCTCCTAGAAGGGACTCGGGCATTAATGAAACGCCGGTGGTCGTGGTCAATTCGAATAAGCCGAACCCGTTTGGTGCAGCACGCCCTAGGGAGCAGGTTTTAGCGGAGAAGGGCTTGGATTGGAAGAAGCTGGAATCGGATATTGAGGCTAAGAAAGCGAGTACACCGACAAGTGCACACTCGAGCAGGCCTTCCAGCGCACAGTCAAGCCGCTCTGAGGGTCAAGGGCTGCAGCAGGTTTTTGAGAATGTGGTCAAGCCGAGACCTAAGGTGAATCCTTTTGGTGATGCCAAGCCTAGGGAGGTTTTGCTTGAGGAGCGAGGTAAAGACTGGAGGAAGATTGATCTTGAATTGGAGCATCGCAGCGTCGACAGGTCCGTACTATTGCATTCTTTCTGACATTGCATTGCCAAAATTTCAAGTTGCTTTGTTAGTGATTTTGATACGTTATCCCAAGCTGGTTGTATATCATCGAGTGGAGTTAAGATTTGTTTGCTGTGGATTAGCCGAAATAATGTCATTGGTTAATTTGGAAGATAGGAATGTGATGAATTTACATGGGGAGGACCCTAAAGTTATCTTTACAGCTTCGTCAACCTTAAAAAAAAGGGCTATCTTGTATTTGCTTTTTTAGCTTAACCTTTATTTATTTATAAGTACGATGAATTTTATTAATAATCAAGAACAGGGAGCATAGGCATTAAGCTTGACCTTTCGATACGGCTAAAATAACTTCACCGAAAAGCTTGTGCCATTACTTTGATGACTTAGTATATAATTTTAAGAGGTCTTGATACAGTTAGTTTAGGCATGGTTTTAATTAGTTTTGCCATGAATTTGATGTGCGCTATATCATAATGCTCTCAAGAAGGTTCCTTCACATATTTTTGTGTGGCACTCGTGCTTTTACATATGCATGCTTTTCAATACATTCGTAATCTATTAGAAAGATCACTTTCTTTTTAAATGTATTGAACTATGTTCCGAGCAATTGCTAAGGCATTGTGGCAAAATGTTTACAGCTTGGATATAATTATGCCTGGATGGGCTAACTCCATTGCCGCAGTGTAAGCCATGCTGAATTGATGAATGACTCACCATAAATATACAAGGGTTTCTGTGTGCCCTCAATGAAGTTCTTTTATCTTTTCAGCTTTTATTTGCTTGCCAAGTTTAATTGCTTGGTGAATTGGCTAAATAGGATGTGGAACAATAAGAGGGCTTGGGAAGCTTTCCTTTCCTTTTGAGAGTAGTTTTCTTTGATGAGTATGCATTTAGATTTAACGTTCGATTTTAAAACTATATAAAGCATTTTTTTTCATAATACCCTTCTCATGTGGGCTTTTCTACGTACATTAAAGTATTTTTTTCCTTCTAGATATGTGTCTTTCTTACATACTTCCCGTGTACCTTGGTTGTGCCTTTTGATTATTGATAATAATAAAATAATAGGAGTAGCCCAAGTACATGTAACCAGGACAGAACCATAACTAAATGGGGTTGAGTATGTTTAATCCATTACCCCATGCGGAGTCCAAAAGTAAAAGAGTAGGTGGATGTTGACCTACTTTTTTTGGGTGAAAATTTTTTATTTTTCAGATAAAATTATTATCTAGTTTTCTGTACAATTTTCCATAATGTTAATAGTTGTATCCGTATTTAATCAAAGGGAGCATAAAATATGTATATGCATAACTTTATAACCCACTCAAATCCGAAAATTTGAGAAACACAAATATGAAATCAACCCACATCAAGATGTTTAAATCCAATTGTATTATGTAACGATTACAATAAAACAACTCAATAGGATTGAAATTCATTTGGGAAATTTAAGAAACATAAATAAAACAATATCCCATACCATACATTAAATTGATTTTTTTCTATACACAGTTTATAAAAATAAATAGACTGTAGGTTAAACATGTTGAATTTTGTACAACTTCCCAACTATATGGAGATGGCTTTTAATTTTGATGAGACCAATTTTAACTTTTTTTTTCAATTATATATACATTAAATACTATAAAAGTAATTTTTCAGTTATATATATATATATGTATTTATACACATATATTTAAGTAATTAAAAAAACCAGGGGGGCCATGGCCCCTGCAGTCCGTCTGGTTCTTTCTTTGCATGTAAGGCCCAGACCCAAATTTTATAGGGTTGGATAAAGATTTTATAAGTTTGGGCCACGGGCCCAGTTTTGTTAAGACTAGAACGAAGATTATTTTATTGGGCACATTAGCCTGTGCCTGTTATTTGAGGATTTAGTTTGAGGAGATAGGATTGGATATGAAATTATAGACATAGATTCAAAATAGAGTAGATATGGCCCATTAGGCCCGTATATGAATGGATAAGCCTAAATATTTTCTGGCCAAAGCCCATGATTTATAGCTGTTAAATTCGTGAGAATTGGAAACTAGCCAGTAGCCCTTATAAGTTAGAACCAGATTAGGTGCCAAGAAACCCTCTAGATGAAGGCTATCCACATTTGGGTTGTTTTAGAAGAATTCATGCACCAAAAGGAGTCTGTTACAGCCTGCTAGGACTCTTTTGAGATAGAATTTGAACTGTTCCAGGTCTGGAGAAGTAGAATTCAGCCCCATTTATGACTCCACAAAGAAGTTTATGGAGCGCATTCAGTTAGACATAATGAAAAATATTTGAGTTTACCTTCTTTTGTGGGCAGATAAAAAAAAAGTACATTTTCAGAGGCATTAAGAAAAGAATATGGGCTAAATTAGAAGGCTGGAAGGAGAAACTCTTGTTACAGGCAGGCTGGGAAGTACTTATTAAGGCAGTGGCGCAGGCTATTCCTAATTATACAATGAGTTGCTTCAAACTGACTAAAGGTTTCTTTAGGGAATTTGAGAGCATGTTTGCAAGATTCTGGTGGGGTCTGAGGGGAGATGAAAGAAGAGTCCATTGAGCTTGTTGGAACAGATTGTGCATGAATGGGATTTAAGGATTTTGAGGCATTCAAGTTGGCTCTTCTGAAGAAAGAGGATTGGAGACTCATCCACAACACTGATTCCTTGTTCTATAAAGTGTTTTAAGGCCAAACACTCTATACCCAACAAGCTCCTGCGAAGACATTACTGATAACAACATGGTCAAACCCATGCATTGTGCTTGGCAGGCTGAGTCTTAACTTTTATCATTGCAGTACACAATGGTCTTTGTAATTGCTCCTCCTAGTGCACCCATGTACATGCACACGAACACACACACATGCACACAAGTAATTGACAATTATGTACGCAAAATGGTGATGAGGACCATGGTGCAAGGGTAACAGCACCTACGTGTGTGTGCACATGAATACACACACACATACTTGTCATTGATAACAACATACTTGAAAAGGTGACGAGTTTAAAAATTGTTTTATAGATCTCCACTCGGTATCTCAAGGAAGAGTTAGGGTGGTATGCTCAGTTAAGAGAAATTTTGAGAATGTTTGAGATTTATTTATTTTTTATTTTTTGGTGTGTGTATTCTGTATTGGGTTTTGTGATAGTAGATGGGAAAATTTGAATAATAATTTTTTTTTTCTAAATATGTTTTGTATTTGATTTGTAGTGTGGATAGATAGAGTTGAAAAGTTGTTTTGTAATTTTCTTAGGGTAGTTTTTGGTTTTAGTTTTTGTAAAAGTTGTTTTTATTTTTGTGTTTTTTACTTTTCACTGAAATGTAGGCAAATGATTGGAAGAAAAAGTTGAAATATAATTTTTTTTTTCATAAGTATGAAATATAAACTTTTTGAGATTGAAAGATGTTTGGATTGAAGTTGAAAAGTTTTTTTTGATAAGTAAGTTTTTTGAAAAACTTTTGAAATCTATTTAAATAAAAATTAACCAAACATGGCCTTAGTGTTCTTGGTTTATATCTGGAATGCATTCTCAGGCAGAAATTTAGAAAGATTCAATTGTAAGGGGCTCGGCATACATTCTCTGGTTCGGCTCTAACAGTTAATGAAGGTTGTATACTCTGTGTACTTGGGCTATGCCCAATTACTTGGTTTAATAAATTTCTTTTACCTAAAAAAGACAGATAATGAAGGTCTGTGGTTTCAGCAATATGGTGGGTGGGGGTAGCAAAAGGGTTTCATAGCCGTTTTGGAAGAGCTGGAAACATCTAGAAGTCCTTTGGATCTGTGTTGGTAAAAGCATGCTCAAGTGTAAATTTGTAAGGCTGAAGTGCTTTGCTAATGAAAAACCAAGTGTGCTTTGTTTTTTTTTTTAAAAAAAAAAAAAAATTGTATATTAATCAATTTCGACATTACTCTCTTTTTGAACCATTAATTTGGAAGTTGTAGATGAGGAATATGATGAGGGTTAGAAATCTTTTAATAACAATGTTTTTTTTTTATAAGTAAAAATTGATTAATACCAATAGGAGTAGCCAAGTACACTGGATGTATACAAGAGAAAACACCTAGTTGGGGTGCAAAAAAGATATAAGGGTGATGCTCCAATGCTTAACGATGAGGATGATTATACACTTTAGAATCGTATTGTGTTGCTTATGTAAGTATAGAAGTCAATGTCAACAATTCTTGTTCTTTTTTGGTCATTGCATTTAACCATTACTTTATTTTGATTATGGCTATTATAACTTATGCATATTTTTTTGATAGATATAACTTATGCATATTTTGATTAGTATGTAGAATATTATGTTTACATTTTGTACAATTTGTTGATCACTTGATTGTCATGAATTGTTAAGAGGCTAAATATTTTATTACCTTGCTTTTTCAATCGTTTATATTGTATTTTATGAAACTTTTTATTAGAAAATATTAGAAGGAAAGGAAAAAAAAGAAAAAATTATTTTTAAAATGTGCTCTTTACTTCGATTAGGCATGTGCTTGCGCTTTGCGCTTAGGCTCCAAGTGGCATTTGCATTAGTGTGCCTGGTGATTATACCAACACTGCTTTGGAGACAAACTCCACATGGTAGAAGCTTTCTTCCAGGCATTTGTGGGCTCTATTCCAAAGAATAGTATCTCCACAGAAGATTAAAGCAGGTCAAAGACAACGAAACAGGAATCTTCTTTGGGAGCTGTGTTTAATGATGTTCTGCTACCCAAGTTGGCTGGCAAATGGTCATATGCAAAGGTTCTGAAGGGTCATGGACTGTGATTGTGTTTTGAGATTCTGCATAGGGTTGTTGTGGGGAATTCCAAGGAGAGAAAGACTGCACATTTTGAGGACAGATTCTGAAAAGTCAAGCTGGTGATTCCAAGGTTGTCGGTCAATCCAAGGTAGTATGGTGGAGCGAGGCTCCCTTGAGAACTATTTTCTTTGTTTGGATGGCTGCATTTGGTAAGATCCTTATGTAGGATATTCATAAAAGGCTCTACGCATCATGGTCGTCGCATGATGTTATATGTATATGGGGCAGGGAATATGTGGATCATCTTTTATTACACTATGATGTTGCTGGCACATTATACAAAGCTGTTTTCAATTATTTATTTATTTTGGCTGATTTGGGTGATGCCTAGAAGGATGGCAGACCTATCAGTGTGTTGGAGGAGATGGCTTGAGAGATACCATAGTGAGATATTAAGGAAGGCGACCCTGGTTTGCTTGATATGGTGTATATTTAGGGAGAGAGATGGCTCGAACTTTGAAGATATCAAGCAACTCTGAAGATCTCAAGCTTTGTTTTTGAATGCGTTGTATTATTGGATGGAGCCAACCTATGTCACTGCTTTACTCTTCAAGATTTTCAGGATTTTCTTGCTCTGTTCTTTTTCTCTCACTAGGTGTTATTGTTCTGTACCCTTCATGTACTTAGATTATATGGGCGCACACACTTCATTGATATTAACATACTCAAAAAGGTCACGAGGACCATGGTACATATCCTAAGAGCACACTCGCACTCATCATTGATATCAAGATTCTCGGAAAGGCGATGGGTACTATGGCACATACAGTAACATGTGAAAGGTTACCTGGATGGCTTGTGAGCCTAGTTGATTGATTACCGGGAAGGAAGAGATATTTGTTTATTGTGATCACAAATTTCTTGCCAATTCTATGTTTAGCCATTATTACATTAATACTATTGACTCTTTACCACCAATTTTATTGATTCTTTCAAATTGTTTATCTTTGTTCTTGATTGTATCTCCTTGGACAGCCTGGTCCTTGTTGTTGACGTATATCCATTAAGAGCAGAAAATCTGTATACCACCTTTTAGTCCATTGTGTCATACCTTATGGATTTACTTTTTCAATTGAATATGAGTGGCTGGGGTAAATGCCCAAAAGGATGGTAGTAGATCACTTTCCAATTGGAGAGGACTATTATGTGGTAGTCCCCAAACTGTGGCAATGATCTCCTTATTTTTAGCATGTTGTATTTGGAGGGAAAGGAATGATATAAATTTTTAGGATCAAAGGACGTTAGAGGAGTTTAAGGCTGTGTTTGGTAAGTGAAGTAGTCCAATTGGAGAGGACTATTATGTGGTAGTCCCCAAATTGTAGCAGTGGTCTCCATTTTTTTAGCATGGTGTGTTTGGAGAGAAATGAATGATAGAAATTTTGAGGATTGTGAGAGGATGTTAGAGGAGTTTAAGGCTGTGTTTGTGAGACTACTCCACTACTATTTATTACTTTTTTACTAGTATTTACAGATCATCTCATCATCCAAACGTAAACTAAAACTTTCTTTTTTATTACTTTGTTCCTTTGCGTAGCTTCTATAGAGTTTACCCACCCATGGGTAGCCCAACTGGTAAGGGCGAATTTGTGTGCATGTGCCCCATGTCACAGGTTCGATTCCCCTTGGGATCAAACTGCAATTTAAGTGGGAGGCCATGGTGGTGGGTTGTTATGCTAGTCTCCCCGGGGGTTTAGGTTCCATGGGTGGGTCTTAAAGGCTCTGCCGTGGGGTGGTTCCCACAACAGAAAAAATAGGGCTGAATTTCCATAATTTCCTTGTCTCTTTTCCTATTTTTGATTAGATGAACTCTTGTATACTTCCTGTATACCAGGGTTTGCCTTTTGCCTTGAGAAAACCTTGGATGACTTAAAAAAAAAGTTTCTCTTTGTTCTTTTCCTTTCTTTTTTTTGATAGGTGCCTTTGTACCATTATAGTTCCCAGTATCTCTTGTATACTCCTCCAGTGTTTTGTGCAGGCAAAACCATTTGTAAAGTATGCAGGGGCTTTTCCCCTCTATTTACCAGAATTCAAAACAATGAATTTCCTTAATTTGTTTATTATTATCCTGCATCATGATGAAAATACACCATTGGATATTCATCCAATCAAATTTTTTATTGTTACATCCATACCATTTATATTATACCGATTTACTAGAACCTTTTCTAGCTTTTGCAGCTTGAGGCTTCCTTCAATATCTCTTTAGTGATGTATTATTTTGTAAACTTGGCCCTTTGGCTGATTTTTTATGCCCTTTCCGACATGCTTGTTTGTGCACACAACTGCTTGTCAATTTTGTTTGATGTTATGTGAGGTATGGATCTCCTATGAACATGCAGTGTTTAATTGTAAAGGAAAAATGCTGCAGGCCTGAAACAGAGGAGGAAAAGAAATTGAAAGAAGAAATATATCATTTAAAGCAGGAATTGCAGAGGGAATCTACCCCGGAAGCAAACAGGGAATCTCTGCAAGAGTCTAGTGGAGACCAATCCAGTTTATGCGATATAATACATCTCAAAGAAACGGAATTGGAAACACTGATTCATGATTTGGATGCCAAAGTTCGCTTTGGGCAGAAAGTGGTTGAAAGGCCTGGTTCCAGGCCTAGTTCTGGAGCAGGCAGGGTGGCTGGCTTTCCTGAGAGGCCACCTTCTCAATCTGGGTCAATTGAGGAAACGAGAAATCTGGAGTTCATGGATAGGCCTCGATCGCGCGGCACAGGGGATGTGTGGACAAGGTCTGCTGATGGCAGAAGATCCTTTGGAGCTGGAAGGGATAGAGGATTTCATGGTAACCGAGACTTAGACAGGTATGGATATTCTATCAGATACATTGCTTATGTTGATTTTATCCTAGATTTTTGTGTTGTAGCTAGGAATTTATTATGTTCAGTATTGAATTCAGAAAATGAAACAGGGGCTGGAACTAAAATTTTTATCAATTTCATGAAATATAATTGGAGGTTCTGGAATTGGTTGAGATACAGAATCCTGATTAGAACTGTAAGGATATGAAGTTGTATTGTGGCAAATTAGTTGTTTTTTTTTTTATATTTGGGTGGGGAGTTATCAAGTAGAAAAATAATAGTTGCAAGAGCCGTGTGGGAATAATTTGCACTTGAATTGAAAATTCGGAAATCTTTTTTGCTATAAATCCTGGAAGCTGATGTACCTTTTAGTGGTGAAATATATTTCAAAATGTGCCGAAATGCTGCTACTAATGGCTTTCCGGTTGATATTTTGGCAGGCCGAGGCCAAGTGAGAGGTGGTGAACAGAAGTGTGGATTCATTGAAATATCTTCTAGTTTTGACAAACGGGACCAAAAATAATATTTTGTCTCATTTTTTTTTTAATTTTCTTGTCTTGGTTTTCTTCATCTTGCTCTCGGAGTGGAGCAGAAAATTGTTGAGCACTGATACTGGGAACTCAATGCGTTAATCTCTTACATTTTGAAACTACTGTAAAATTACACTTTTTTATTTTTATTTTTTTATTTGTCTGTCTTTAGATTAACGAGCCCACATTGTTTGTAGAACTCAAGTTTTAGTTTTGAACGGTATGGGACTCTGGTTTACTTTTGTGACACTCACTCTGAGCGCTATATAGTTAATTGGTTTTATTGTGCATTAAGACTTTCAGTCTTGTTACGCTCTCCGTATTGTCTTACTGTGGATATGATATTGTTGATTATATATGTACTTGGCTTCGTTTTCTCTCCCTTTTGAATTCAATCGACTGCATGTCTCAAAAATACTGCACTCTGGACTTGGTCGGTTGTTCACAGCCAGGGTTATACAACATTTGGCTATCTTCCACGTTTAAAGCCTCGTTTGGCATTAAAGTTGATCTCCATTCATTTCATTTTATCTTATCTAATTATTATAATTTTTTAAAATTTTTACACAAAATATAATAAATAATTTAATTTTTTAAAATTTTAAAATAATAATAATATTAAAAAATAATATTTTACTTAATTTTCATTTTAATTCGTCTTATCTTAATTCACTGTTTAAACGACAACACCGAAAGAGATGTTATTCTTCATTTTTTATGTTGTCATCTTCTATTATCTCAATTTACTGTTCAAACGACAACACCGAAAGAGATGTTATTCTTCGTTTTGGATGTTGTCCTCTTCTATTATGCTATCGAGTACGTCACATCTCAAATGGATTTTCTTTCAAGTGGCCAATAAAATCACTTAAAATATAGGACGAAGAATATTATTATTCAAACAGTAAATGTGGAGAACGTGACCGAAATAAATAAATCTCCATTGCCTTAATCGATATCCTTTCACTAAAAAAAAAAACCAGATATATCAAGTTAATGCTTGGTCACTGCCTTTTTCCTCTAATAAATTCAACCCTCAAATACTATTACGGAGAAGTATAAACAATAAATTAATAGGAGACAATCCAACCAAGACAACATTCCAACAAAATAAAATATTATCTACGTACGTACAGTCATATGATTGGAGAAATCGATAAATGCCACAAAGATATCCAATGTATGACATCACATGACCATCGCGCATGAGCGGTCTCCTAAATGTTTCAAAGACAACCCATCCAACGGTCATACAGACCTCATTATACCACTATGGATATCTACAGACTAAGATGTCATGACGAAGACATGAAATATGTCACAAAGATCAAAATATCACTAGTACAAGGATATATTTCCCCATTCCCCTCGAGCATTAACATCATGCTCCAAATAAAATGCTTATTTTTAGTCAATTATTTGTTATGAAAATGATAATTTCATATCAAAATAACTCGTCATAAATACTCATTCTTACATATAAAAACTCATAAATGCTGAAAAATTAAATCCAACGCGACAAACTTTGATCAATGCTTGGAATGTCCATGAACTCAGTTGGCATGATAGCCATATTTGACAAAAATCCCTTAAAAAGCACCTTAATTATTACGTCTTTTGGTTAATCCTGCAATCAAATGCGGATCTTGGGTTTAGACCCAAACCAATATTATCAAAACATTAATTAATGTCTAAACCAAGGATAAACAATAAGCCTGCGCTTGAAATTGATTAGTGTAACCTTAAACAAATCGGGACATGAACCACTACATTGTAAATCTACAAATGATTTTATATAAAATGACTATGGAACCAGAAATTCCCAAAATTGCAATGTACAGAATTCACTGATCGAGGAATTAGTACGCCATTTATCCTCCTGTGAGAACGTAGAGCTCAATTTTATGATATTAACAACCCCAGCATTTTGTTATTCATGGACTCACCAGTCACCAATAGTCTTTCATGGCCGTATGTAGTTTATAGTACTTATACAAGATAGTCATATTCATAATTAATGAGTTAATATATATATATTGAAATTAACTTCTCCATATATGTGTGTGTGTGTGTGGGTGTTCTCTGTTTTCTAATAAATCACACACACACACACACACACACACACACATATAATATCATGTATTTTGTTAATTATAAATATATGCTAATTAACTAGTTGAGTTGAAGTTTATATGAATAAACATGTTCATATATATATAGATTAGGGGTACACATATAATTTACTTATATTAATCTTGCACTCCGGTCTGTTAAAAGCCATTAACGGTATGATAATATATATTAGGGGTCGACATAAAATCTTTTGCATTTTTTAAGGGATTTAATTAATTAGATGTATTATAAGTACTATTCCATATATAATATATATATATTGATGTGGCAATTCAATTACCCTAAAAATCTCTGGTCATGGTCTTATGGCTAGCTTGTTTCTATATATATAACATGTACTAATCTTGCACTCTCCGGTAATTATTAAAAGCCATAGAAAATTTTAGCTAAAAATGGACATTTCTTCAAGCCATATTGTACGTAGTTTCGTGGCCTGCCGTACGCTTAGCTTCGAAAAATACTTTATAGCCAGATCAAGCTCGACCTTGCATTCCTTTGCAGCCCTAAAAATGAGACAGGCCACAAGTTTGCAAGTAAAGACAACAATATAAAGTCGGAAGAAACTCAACAGTTTAGGACATGTGTTGGTAGCAATTCATATCGAGATCAGAGCTGCATTAATTGATCTTTGGCTGTCAAGGTGCAAAAAGTACTGCATATTTCAGCCAAAGATTAACGTCTTGTCCTCCATCGATCCGTCGGCATCTTAAAATGAAGAGCATGGGAATTGCCAAGTTGTATTGCCTTGCACTCGTCCTCGCCTTGGCCTTGGGCCTCAGCGGCGCGGCAAGGGCTCCCCGCTCGAGGAAGCACTACGTGAAGTTCATCAACCATCTTGACAACAAAGTACTTAACGTCAACTGCAAAAACCTGAAACCATACATCGATCTGAACCTTCACATTCTTTTGCCAAAGGAGGAGTACGAGTTCAACTACGAAGTTACACGCAGCATGAATTTCACCTGCAATCTGCGACATGGGTTTACAAGCCAAGATTTCACCGTCAGTGATGCACCAACAAAGAGAGAGTGCGGTGGAAACCATTGCATCTGGAAAGCAGAAGATACTGGAATCTCCCTACTTAACCGTAAGACGAACCAGTACAAGTATAAATATGGCTGGAGAAAATGATCGATCATGCCCTGCATGCACTATTAGGGTACCGATTATAATGTCATGAGATTAGGAAGATAAAATTCTCAAGATACATGTGTAAGATCTGAGCTACCAATGCTTTATTTTATCATGGTAATAAAATAAATAAAAGAGTGATTAAGTTAATCAAAGTCGTTGCTAATTTCCTTCCTTTTCCAGCTTTTTTCTTGAGTTTGATATTTTCTATTGATCGATGTTCACAACTCTTCTAGCTATGGAAGAGTTGTTTTCTCTTATTTTTTTTTGTCTTTTCCCGTTGGTATGCGAATTGGTTGGATCAATCATGAATAGCGTACCCAAAACCAAATTTAGATCACTGTGCAACATAAATAAGTAACATGAAAAAAATGATATTATAAGAAAAACGAACATTTGTGATGAATTATTCGCGAAAAAAGTAATTAGTTGTGACGAAAACATATTCATTTTGGTAGAAAATAGTTATTTTTACAAAAATTAGCTAACCATGAATAAATAGTTTTCTTGTAGTGCGATCGATCATTTCGACCATCGACACTCCTAATTTAAAGCTATATCTGGACAAATTAACGTTTGCATAATTACGATGGATGTGGTGAACATGATTTGTAAAACACATTAAGTACAAGCTAGCTGTGACAAAGTAGTTTGTCATACCAAATACCATCTATGGGACTAAGGATTCGACTTTCTTAGTACTTATATTAACTTCGTTTGGGTATATAACAAATATATAATTGATTAATTGAAACGGAATTTATAGAAGAAATCAATTCTTTTTGAGAGCATTAAACTCATAGTTGTTGACTTTTCACAAAAAATATATTCAAAATTCAGGAATATAACATGATATACACAAAACAAATTAACTAGTTTCAATAAAATTATCCAAGAGTTGGAGATGATCAGTCAAATGGGAAAGCTACCAACCATAAATTCATGCACTACAACAGAATGCATATTTTCATGTGTCGATTAAACAAAAATTAATCTATATTCACATTTTTTTTTTTTTTTTAATGATGGCTCGATCGGTTCCGTCACAAAAAATGTTTTTGTGAATATTGATTTTGTAGCAATTAATTTCCTCACAAAAACAACGCTTGAACATAAACATAAATAATTTGAACATCGATCTGATACTTTCAAATATTCAATGGTACTTGTACTGGCATACATTAGTATATGGTGGATCGGAACTATATATTTGCATTAACATGCAAACAGAGACATGCAGTGTTTGCAATACCCTAACTTAGAGCATCCACATTGGCTTCATCAAAGTTATCTTCAAAATTTGATGAAAAGTACAAGTTTTTCATAAATCTAAAACCTTCATATCCATAATCCCACATTGGATTAGCCATTAGATTCATCAAAATAATAATATAATATTATTTTTTTAATAATAATATTTTTTTTTTCATTTTTAGCAATTAAACTAACTATATGTATATTAATAATTTAATTTTATTAATAATTCAAAATTGAAATGAAACTAGGGTTGCAGGGGAAAAAAATGAGAGAGAGAAAATAAAGTACAGCAGTTGGGAATTAAAATGTAGTAAAATAATTGGTTGATGAGTGTATAGTAACCCTTCAAATTTGAAGGAAACTATAGATTTACTGTATCTCAAAACTTCCCATTTTTCGTTTGACTAATCCAATGCAGCTTTGATTTATACATATTCATCATTTTATGCATTTGGTTTGGTTTTTGATGAAGCCAATGCCAATGCTCTTAGTCCCGAATACGATGAAAGGTTTTTCGTCCGAACTGAAAAAGCCAATCGAATGGACCGATTAAGGAATCAATCAGTCTCGGTCCAAGAAAGCTAAGTAAGGGGATTTGGCTTTTGGTCTAGTCGATCTCGAGATGGGATTTTTTCACCTTGGATTGGACTAGGCCGATCGATTAAGTTTAATTTATAAAATTTTTAAATCATTTTTATATGATCTTTTATAGTTTTTTAAGTTGGTATATAAATTGAAAGCAATTAACTATATAATTTTCTTCTAACTAATTATAAGTAATTGTGTGATTTTCTTCTAACCTAATTATATATTTATGCTATACTATAAATTAATAATTTTAAGACAAGGTATTAACTATTAATCTATTGAATTATATAAAAGCCAAGTTCACTTCCTAACTTGGCATGTGTACGTACCGCATTAGTCAATCGATTTTAAACTTGATTTGTGCCACATTACTTGGGTACTTTAGCATCAACCAGTAATGTTAAAGCACTACAAGGAATATGGTCATTTGTATCGCTTATTCAAGGAAAAATCGATACAAATGTTTTTAGCGTTAGTTTTTGATCGTCGACAGTTGGATGTAATTATTTGGTCATTTGTGAGTTTCAGCATTCATTTGACTGAATTGTCGCTAATTCCTTACCTTTTGCGTTGATTTTTATCTATTGCAAATAACCCAAAATTAGTTAGGATTAGTCATCCCAATATCTGATGTGTTTGGATGCGAATGGACATTTGCATCCACAATAACTCAATGCAAAAATATACTTTATTTCGATGCAATAGGTGTTGTAGTTTATCACCGTTTTTTCACATTTTTAGCAACCAATACATGGGATAGCAAATGCTTAAAATTTTCGCTGCATATTTGTGGATTTTGTATCAATTTTAGGTCGATGCAAATACATAAAAATCGAGAACCACACTTGATATATTACACATATATCAGGGGTACCATATGTGCTGGAATGTTTATTTTCAAGGATATTAATTTGTTTGTTATCAAGTACCCCCAGCCTTCTTTTGTTTCAAAGTTGATTCCAAATATTTAGTAGTCAAATCTACCCCCTAATTACACATATACATATATATAAATATATATAAACTATTATAATTAATGCATTAATTAGTTTATACATATACCTATAATCATGTATAAATCGATTTGGTATATACATATACAACAATTAGCATGTCAAATTCAACTGATACCATTCAGATGAACTATATATACCCTATAGCATGGTGCAAATTAACCTGGTTTCCAACCAAAAAAACCCAAAGCACCATAGAAATAGCAACTAAATTTAATGTGAAAAGTTTTTGATTAACCCCATTCCCTAGCCACATGATCACCAGGTACACTGCATTCCCTGTATTTTCTAAGTATAGTTATGACAAAAATATAAACTGCAAACATTCCATTAAATCATGAGAGCATAAAAATCATCAAGACAAATCCAATTAAATTGCTGACACATGTATGCATCTTCTGCTCTTTCATTTAGCCAAGTCAAACTCCATATGTATATTAATATATATATATATATGTTATAACATGTTACATGTGATGGGCAGCAACCACCCAGATACTTAGCTAGTTGCCCATTTCCCATTACAAGTACCAGTAATGATAATAACATTTAGATAAATAACTCGTTATATATATACGCTGTTGCAATCATCTAGTCAAGTGTCATTACATAAATAAATAAATTCCATCCCATCAAATTACTACCAAAACATCTAAAGACTGGCTATGTACTGAATTAGTGGAGGGTAAACTTTAACTTCAAAGGGAATGTTGGGGAAGCAGGTATGGATCACATTTCTTCTAGCAAACTGAAACTACTTTCAGCATCTTTCTATCATCCTTAGTTCCACCAAACTAAGTTGAGCATTTTAGAAATCTTTACCATCAACTTTTCCTCATGCTTCTTTCAGGGCAGCAACCAATATGCACATATATACAGCCACATCTTCAGCATCCATGCTATGTCTTACATCAACCCACTAGTGTGCCATTTTAGCATCAACAGACATTGTTCATATGCATTTCCCTAATAGTTTAAGCAATAATGCACACAATTTGTATCCATTTTGTGGTGCCAAAATTAATCATCAACCATGCACAGAATATAACCATCAAATTGTGTTTATAAGCAAGAGGTTATATGATTGGTATTGACTGGTTTTAATTGCAACTACTTAGAAGGGGATTCAATATGTGTGTTTGTTAGTATACCCAACCCATGTTTAATTGACCTAACAGTAGCCACACAATAAAGCAACTAATTTTATCTGCAATGACTGGACTATACACATGTTTCTAACTGAATAAAAGTGAATGCACCACTCCTTGTAATTAGAAATGACAACAACACATTTACCAACATACTAGAATACTGATAAATTGCAATTACCATGTAAAATTATATAACCTGCCATTTACTTATAGGGGTTAATTCATGATTAGTCTGTAAACAACAACCAATAACTGCATAGCTATGCCAATCTATGCAAAAATGGTCTGAAATGACATTACCGAAATGTCAACTCCCAGCTTTAACATCCAACCTCGAGTCGAACCATATATATGCAGATCACCGCTTACTTGTAGAAGTCGATCAACTTTTATACATTCACACAACCACCAAGGTAGCAACCAACCCCAAATGAACCCCTCGACACCTGTGATAAAAACACTATAGTTAATCTCATTACATCTAAGTTTGCATTACTACTTATCTAAAACCAGTTTAAAGTTAGATACTTACATGAGCAGCCCTAACAGCCTCCAAAATGTACCATTATCATGTGTCCCCTATCAGTTTATAGGGACATAGAAATATTTACAGTGCTCCATTTCACATCTATACAAAAGACCATGTGAAGAAGGATATATTAAAAGCCCAACAGCTCTCATACCTGCTACTCAGCTAGCTCCCACAAAATATGCATTCTAACCTCCCACTCCCATCAACAAAATATTATGTCTAACCTCCCACACCCATTAACAAAACCCATCCACCATATTAACCACAAAAACCACCTCAAGATTTTGTCAGTTTCAAATTACCTCTCCATCATTTTAATCATATCTTCTTTCATAACCTCTACAGTTGTCTTGTGATACTCAACGTCTTTCTGATGTCATTCCACTAAGGCAGTGTATTCGTTATCCCATTGACAATAACGTTTTCTTGTTGACTCTGGGATGACCATTTCACCTAGGCCTCTTACATAGCTAGCCCTATGCCCGAGTACCTCTCTAAATACAGTCATTGCTGCCTCTTTGGTACGTTTTTCAGGTTCCAACCTATTCATTTTTTAGCCATCTCTTTCTGTACATACACATAAGTATGTTAAATGGGGGATTGATCCCTTGTTGGAAAATCATGAAGAGCATAACTAAGCATACCAACAAGTTCAGCTGCAGCTTATATTTCAATGTTGGACTGAAAAATTAGAATGACTCACACGAATATTTTCTGTTTCAGGAGTCACGAATTGAATTTTCTTCTTCGACCAACGAACATCTTTGTAGAACTCCACCAAGTTGACCCCTTCAGAACGTTATATGTTAGAAAAAACAAGTCAAAGCAATATGTTCATGCAAAACAACAATAGTTGGCCAAAAACATGACTTGGTGTATTTCCAACAGAATTAATCAACATACTGTACAACTCATCTAAATGTTTGTAGGTCTATAAAAATTGTCAACTTAATGCTCATATAAAGGTAGTATACTGAATTTTATAGTTTGTCACCAAGTCCAATATATTAACAAATCACAATGCACCTTCAGCAATTTCCAATGTTCACATGCTGAGCAGGCAGTGAAAATGGACTCATGTCCCATTAACATGCTACTCAGAAATTAATCTATTATACTTACCAGTATTAATTCCAATGTAGCTCATGATTATGCATAACAAGTTTATGGCATAAACATGTTTGCTAATTTTTCAAGTTAAGAAATATACCCAACTATGTAGGAGGTTATTTTTACACCAAACATAATCTTATACCTTTTCCTCTAGGATCCTTACGAATGATTTCCTCCCTGCCGTGTGATTGATGTTGTGCTTTTTGCGTTTCTATCTATTTTGGGCAGATATTTTCTGTGCACAATAAGCCCATGTTAGCTATATGGTTAACATTTAATGGAAAATATTGAAATGCCTATGTCTAAACTAAGAATATAAATAATGAAAATGATTGAAGACATTAGAATACATACCTTGAAGGAATCACTTCCCCACCTATCACACAGTTTAGACCATACTATGGGGTCGGCTAAGTTTGTCCCGGATGCCAATGCCTCCTCATGGCTACCATATAAAAGTTACTTTTTGTGTAGGCCACGATGGAAAGCGTTAAAACGCTTACGCAATGCTTTCATAACTGTCATCCGATGATTATAAAGATCCCAATCCATTTCGAAGTCACCCGATACATATGGTAATTGTTAATGTCATTTTCAAAAGGCCATACTATAGTGGACATTTATCATGACACATCTAAATGGCTTACTCTGACTCGCCCAATCAACTCATCCTTCTCAGCCTTGGGTACATCGGTTCATCATCCATAAGTTATGTATGTTTCAATATCCAAGTGATTCGTGTTGTAAACATCCCGGTGTTTTCACAACATGGGACTATCTCTCCATCGTTTATTTTTAGATGTATTTTACTGTACTTTCAAAGTTTGTCAATCTCAATGCACTTCGTTGGCTCCTGTCCAGGTTTCTTCTGTAAGGCTGGCTTTGGTACAAGCATTGTGGTGGGCTCCGCTAAAAAGTAAACAATCAAATAAACACATTTGATTGTTAAAGAGTATGTAATCTTGGCCTACTCCACATATCCTTCTTCACAAGAATTTACAACTTTCAAAGAATTTGCAACTTAAAAAAATTTAGCAAATCGTTTAGCCTACAAATATCGTATCTATGACTCTTGGGTCTTGGCATTGGATTTGGACGTGGAGAACCTGTATCACCTGGAGATTTGGTAGAGTCATTGTCACTTGGCTCATCAAGGTCTCTAGGGGTTTGTGAATTTATTGTAGGTCGACATGGTCGGCCTATAAATGCGTAAGGTTTAGGCCGTCGTCTTACAAAAAGACCCCATCCTCTCTCCCTTCCTTGGCCACTTTGTACCGTTAGCTCTCTTGAAGTTTCATCTCACTCGACAGTGTATCAGCAATTGTCATATGTTGGATTGAAGTTGTAAAGTACATATGAACATAATAGGGTTAAATGTAATAGGCAATTGGTCAAGGATGACTACTGGAGTTTTACTCAATAATAACCCACATAACTTCCACTACTACTTTTCCAGCATATTGTTTAGTAGTCATAATATGGTGACAACACATATATGAGGAACTAACATAATCCATTACAATCATCCTCCTATATTATGCTAACTATTAAGATTACTATAACTTGTAATAAAGATACATGTGTTGCGTTTATGTAATAGTGACTATTTGAACATGCGATGCACTATAAATGACAATATTTTACCTCTTGTGTTGCTGCTCCTCATGAAGACTACTGTAGATTTCCACTGCCCAACTCTAATATGCAGAAACAATATCCTCTCCACCGACACTTTTGGCAAGTTAATGTGTCAGTTATCCATTCAAATGACCATGGTAGTATAAAGCAGAAAATTAAACATGCACCTATTGCCTTCGAGGTCTATTTCCCACTAATTGTTGCAAATTTTAACTATTTAGATGGATACCAATTAACACTACAGCAGAAAACCTAAGAAAATGTTTAGTTCACGCCCACTTCAAACATTAACTATCACCTATAACCTACATAAACCAGTCCAGCTAAGTCAAGTATATGCTTTTCTTGGCCCTCCCAGGGCACTAATGTTAAATATTACTCTCTCATAATTACTCTAAAGTGAGGTTCCACCATAGTCTCTCAACTGCCACTATAATATCTACATACAATTAATGAGGTAATTTCATCCAAGTTGGTCGGCATGCATGTAGTTCTACAGTTTCTTTATTCCTTGTAACTATGTTCCAACTAGCTAATTAGTGAGGTAAATTTGTTCCCACTGAACCCATTCTTCTCCTGGTGGCTATATTGATAGGTTGGTGGTGTACTTAAGCTAAGACAAAACCTGCTAGGAAGATCAGCTGTACAAACTCGACTATGGTGCAGGAAGTTGCACCCTTTAATTCCAAACTTGGATTCCTTTAAACTGAAGGCTTCACTCCAGCAACCTCTCTCTACATTTACTTGAGTTTTAGCATATATTTTCTCCTCAATCCCTCACCAAAAAAAAAAAACATACAAGAGTGATGAAATTTATTCATTGTGAGTTAAGTTTATCTCATCTTGTTCTTAATTGAACGTTTAAACCTATCAAATGTAAATTACAACCTTTGTGGCGTTCTTCCTTTATAATCTAGGTTTTTTAGACAGGTTCTTGAAACGAGTTCCTCAACAGGTCTAGATTCTCCCACTGACTTGATTTTAGCTTTCTTGGGTGAGTCTTCAAATTAATTATGGGTTCAAAGGATTCCAATTCCGTGGGTTCATATCAAAGAGTATGGCCCAGTTCAACATTGACCTTTAGCTGCGTGGACATAGAAAATAAATTAAAAAGAAAATAGCATTCACTTGGGTAGATGAGCTGCATACCTTTGAGAGAGAGGCTAAGATACACCCAGTCTACCTTTTCCTACCAATAGCAACAACAAAGAATATAAAATGTGCAATTTTGAAATCTAGGTATGGATAGTGTGCCCTGAAAATTGCATTTCCCTAAGGATATATGTATTCTCACAATTGATGTATGCATGTATCTTCAGTGCATGCATGTTGAGTCATCAAGAAAATGGTGAAGATCTTCATGAGGAGGAACATCTCAAGAGGGAAGAGGGAGCGGATGAGAATATTGACTTACCACTAGAACCTGAGAATGATTCTTCTGAAAGTCAAAATCCACTCATGTTAGCTTTTGGCTTCAGGAGTGATCAAACTTTACAATTTTGCTCCTCAAAATAAAGTGATGCTGGTACATCTCCCACTCCTCAATGCAGCGGCATTTTGGTTTTCCCTCCATTAGGCGCTTTTCCTCCCACTTAAGAGCTACAACACACAGCCACTTAAACACATCGGCTCAAATCTTGTCAATACTACGGACACTTATTCAATATTTCATGTTATAACATTACTTCTTTTAACAGCCAACCACTGCCTATGAAGTTTTTAACATTATTGTTTACAAATTTGGAAATCATTGAAACCATATTTCAAATAATTTTATGGCTCATGTACCCTCTTAAGATTCTTAGTTCAAGCGACAGTAACAACCAGTTATGTGGCAATATTAAGATTTAATGTCCTAGTAAAATTAGTTCAACCCATATATAAATATCATATTTTTAACATTTCTTCTTTTAACAGCCAGCCACTGCTTATGACGTTTTTAACATTATTGTTTACAAATTTAAAAATCAGTGGAACCAAATTTTAAACAATTTTATGGCTCACGTACCTTCTTAAGATTCTTAGCTCAAGCGGCGGTAACAACCAGTCATGTGGCAACATTAAGATTTAATGCCCTAACAAAGTTAGTTCAACCCAAATATAAATATGGCCTTTTTTCGGATGATATAAATTTATCAAGCACTGCCACAAACTAAGATGAAGCCTTAAAACCAGTAATTATACCTTAGTTTAATTATTGTCAATGCTAAAGAAATATTAATTACTAGTTCAATTATATATTATTGTTGAGTACTAGAGTTCTTTATTCTAGCATTCCAACACAAACTGGTGGTAACCATTTATGCCTCATTACACATCTTCTGATGTTTTACCTTTACATGCATGAGCTTGTAGCATAAAAAACCCAGCAACATAGTTGCCAAGCTATATGAACTTATTCCCATCTTCAACCTGTGCATTCTGTTGTACATGGATTAATAAAAATGCATATAGCATCACTTGGAATAGTCTACAAGTATGCACATTTTGCCTATAATACCTAATTCCGCTTCAATCAACCCATTGTCTTATTTTTACTGATTATGTCCTTGTCAAGTTAATTAACAAATCAGTATACATTCCTCATATGCACATGCCATGCATATGAGGAATAAGGGTGCTAAGATCTAATAATTATTTTGTACATTACATGCTATATGGTTAACCACAAGCATTCACACAAACATGCTTTTTCAGCTTCCAAATTGTAATGTATCTAGATTTGTCAAGCTTTAACGACAACCCATCGCCTATGGCAACATCACGTACAGAAACGCTATATGATTAGTAAATTATTTGTGGCTAATTTAGATATCCTGGCCAATTTAAATATTCTCCAGATTTTGAACTCTCATTGAGTCATAAAACAATAGTGGGTCGAAATGACTTGGAAAGCACATGTGTCATACATTGAATTTGGGAGTAATTCAAAGCGGTGAGTAGATACCAAGTACATTGGTTGGAGTTTCTGAGTAGGTGCCATTTGCCATTAAAATATGGCACCTTAATCAAACTACTCCCAAGGAAGATATGGATTTAGAATTTTTTCACATTATTAAAAATTGTTAACAGTGCCTATTCATTTAAAATGTTGATAACTTAACGAGCTGTGAATGTGGTATAGGTTAACAAGCACTATATATAAGACAGTGCTTGCATTAATCTTGCAAAGATATATACTTCACAAAAAATTCATTGTAATTAACAAAGGGTATCCTATAAGTTAATTTAAGCAAATCTATCAAAATGGACAGACTATTGAGGACCTTAGTCTAGTCCCCAAACATTAGGGGTCCACGGGTCTCGCGTCGCCTTATAATGATCGAATGTTCCTCGTCATCTTGCTTGGTCTCAGCTAGCATATGGCAATAAAGGGTTCCTAGGTTGATGAATGTATGGTGTTTAGTGATGGATTTGATGATGATAATGAGTTTCGGTGATCAAAGTGGTGAATTTGTGTGTTTGATGCAATGTGGAACAACTTGATGGTTGCCCTTGATGTTGGCGCCACTTGGATGATGCTTAGGGCTGGTATGGTGGAGTGTAGCTAGGGTTTTGGGTGGTGGTTAAAGGGGATTATGAGATTGGGAAGTGATGTATTAGGGTTGGAGTCTAGGATGGGTTGCTAGGGTTTGGAAGGTGTTTGAAAGAGTCTAGGGTTTCTCCTTGACTTTAGGGATTGGCTAAGGTAAAATGAAGAAGGTAGGATTTGGATATGGTAAGAAGATGAAGTTGAATGGTGTTTGCATGAGTCTAAGGTTGTTCCTAGAGTGTAGGGATTTGGAGATGAAAGATAGGGTTTGTATGATGGATAAGGTGGCTAGGGTGTGATCCTAAATGATAAGATTGATGAGAGTTGTTTAGAAATTTTGAGTTTGACTAAGGCAATGGATGTATTTCAAATTTGGATGGATTGGAAGATGGAAGATGAGTTCCTAAAAGGTAGGAAATGATTTAAGGATTAGGGTATTTCGGCTAAGGCAAAAGTGGAGTGAGGGATTTAAAGTTTGAGTGATTCTCGGGTAGTTCCTAGAATGAAGGGATTTGATATGGCAAGCAGATGTGGGTCTTTGGTAGGATTTGAAAAGATAGAGATGATTGAGAGAGTTTAGGGATTGGATTTCCTAAAATGTAGGTATTGAAATTTGAGTTTGAATTTGGAAAAGTGGTTAGCTGAAGATGGAGATGAAGGGATAGGATGAGATTTGGAAGATGAGCTGAGGATTCCTAAAATGTAAGAATTATCTTGTGGGAATCTAGGTGGTTTTGGCTAGAGTTTGTGAGAATGGAAGGAGGGTGCTTTGGGAAGTGTTGGCCGAATATGGAATATGGGAAATAAGGTAGTAGGCATGTGGTGTTTGAAAAATGGATTAAAGCTAGAGAAATTATGAACACGATAGAAAGATACGAAGAACACGCATGAACAATATGAACACAAATGATAAAAACTCAACAAGGGAAGATGAAGACTCTCTTTTTGGTATATATGAATATTTTGAGAAATCAAAGAATAAGAATAATAAGGCTTAGGATATGTTTGATATGCAAGGAAACATAAGAACAAATAGGAAAAATATGAACAAAGATCTATGGAAGAACAAAGATAGATAAAGATTCAACACCTATTCACGAATTGCAAGATGATGAATCAAAGCTAGATAAATGGACAACACTTATTCATGAATTGCAAGGTGTTGATTCTCTCCTTGGGATTCACGAATTGCACCTAAAAGAGCCTAAGTGCAAAGCACTGAAAGTGTTCACAAGAACACACTAAAATGTTCCACAAAGGAAAATATGCCAAATAAACAAAGATGCAAAATAAAATGCCTAAAGGTTCTATTTATAGAGCTTACAACTTGGAAATCCCCCAAAGGCTCCTAGCACAATAAATTAAATAAATAAATAAACTAAAAGCAATAACATAGTGATGGACGGGCCATGGTGGCTCTTGGTGTGCACGGCATGGTGCCATGTATGGCTTGATGGTTGGCATGACTTGGGCCGTGCATGGCTTGATGCTGAGTGTGGCATGGTGCCATGCATAGAACTACTGGATGGCACGGCTGAATGGCATGGCATGGCATGGGCCATGCGTTGGTCTGGTGGTGGGTACGACATGACACTGTGCATGGCCTGCTAATGGTGGGCATGGCATGGTGCCAAGCCTAGGCCTGATGGTGGGCACAGGGTGGTGTTGTGCTGCTGCTGTAAGACCCAGTCAAGTGGCTTGGGCGGTGGTCCTGCCAAGCCTAGGCCTGATGGTGGGCACAGGGTGGTGTTGTGCTGCTGCTGTAAGATCCAGTCAAGTGGCTTGGGCGGTAGTCCTGCATGGCTCGGGCTGGTGGCCTGGGTGATGAGCATGCATGGCCCAAACTGACAGTCTGGCGCTAGGGCTGCAAGGCACGGGTTGGAGCCGTGTGTTAGATGGCATGCCTGGTGGGCATGCCACTAGCCTTGCCTGCAAGGTAAGGGCTGGAGCCATGCGCTGGATGATGTGCCTGTGAGGGCACACCACTATCCTTGCTAAGTGGTGCTGGCGTGCGCATGCATTATCATAATTATTTATTGAAACTTCACAACAGTTTGGGCAACAAATAATTGTGATTTGGCCTGAACATAACATTAGAACTTGTATCCAATTGCATATACATGGGAATCGGGAATCAATTACAAGCATTTTCAATCATTTATGTGTTCTATTAAAAGATTGCAAGAACTCGAAAACTATTTATCTAAAAATGAATAGTGGTACTTTGTAAAAGAAAAACAAAAAACAAACATGCGACACATTTGGGTTATGAGATAGCTAATTATTTAGGATTATTTTCCCAATTAGTAACCATCTATATGGTAAGATAAGATATTTTGCGAACACATCATTGTAACGATAATATTGTGGGAATAAAAAATGACTTCATACTTTTCTATCATTTTGTTTTCACTAGCATTTTAAAGCTCATGACATAAGTGTTGGTAGTGTAAAGTACAGAGTAAATTAGAAGTGTTTTCACATAGTAAAACATCCTGACTGAGACGCACACAGTCAAACAAAAACTTAAAGAAACTAGATTCACACTCATACAGACTAATTGATAAAGTCTAGATGCACAAGTATATTCAATTTCATGTTTTTTGGGCACAGTTTGAGGTTCACACTTATATATTCTAGTTAGAATTAACTCAAGTATACCGAAAATTACACTACAAGCATTGCTCTATACAAGTCTATAAAACAGGAAAAACATAAACGTCTCATGAATTAAATTGTTATAATATATTAAACCATAACGATATACAAAAGTTACTATAAAACTAAACGTATGCATATAACAATCCTCATTGTGATCAAGATTTATCATAACCTGCTAATTCCTAGCAAGAATCGATACTCATTAAAAAATACTAACCATCTCCTTATGGGAAGAAGCCTTTTCATCCAAATAATGTATGAATCTTCTTTCACCCAAAATATATATATATATAGTCAAATAATGCGGAATAAACATGAGATATATTGGGAATTGATTTATCTAATATGGAAAATCATTATAATCTTCAAAGTTCAAAATTTGTGTAGCTGAAAACAACAGTTCAAAGGCAGAAGGCTGAACCAATAATAATAATTAATATGCCTATGAAACACCAAAATGCATGATCATTACCACAAAAAATCTTATTAGCATGGCAAACATCTAGATTTTGGGATTTAATAATTCTTCAGTTGGCCTAACTTACTACTCAGTTTTACACCTCCTAAAGATCACATTCATGAATCTACCAGATGACTTGACAAGTTCTATAAAAAGCCATGCCTAATCATTTCATCTACAGATTGACTATCATTCCCAGCACAATTGGATGCCTTTGCCGATTGTCAACCAATTTTTATGAAATTCATCAACTTCTAAATACTTTCAACAATAGAAATCTCTAAACGAAGAAAAGTTGGATATAATTTGGTTAACATTATGAAATATTGAAGTAATAGACATATATATTTCTAACATTTTGTTTACTTTGGCATAGCTTTTATTAAGAAGTAGCTAAGATTAATTTGTGGAAGCAATAAATGAATTTTTTCAATAATTATGCAAAACACTAAGGCATCGTGCAACTTCTTAAAGAAATTGCAACATCTAAATTTATCAACACCACATTCTCTATAATACATTCGAGTGCTAACAATCAAGAAGGTATGATGCAATGTCTTCCAACCTATTAACAACCTTGAGTCAATTGGTAAATAATGGTCACATGAGGATAAATAATTAACATAAGCCAAATTAATTGGGAATAATATCCTTTAGCATACTGGTTCATAAATGGGGGAAAACAGGATGTGCCTCATGATTCATCGATTTGAAACCATCTCTCGACGATAATCGAGTAGAGGACTCATGATTTCAGAACCGTAAGCCAAACTAACATCTGGATGAGTCCTGACTTAGAGAAGTCAGTAAACCACTACCAACATATGGTGATAATTTTGTCACAGATTACTAATCTTGCTAAAAAAAGTTAAAACCTTTAACTTTTAGATCCTCGTGCAAGCTTACAATATAATCCGGAGACAATCACAAAGACAAATGAGTAATTTATTCTCTCTAGGATCATTCCTAGATTAACTACGCAAATATGATAACATGAACCCATACATCACCGAGAGAAATAGAGGTACCTGTACATTGGTGAACTTAAAACCCTATCCTAGAATGTTGATCAACGATAATATACGTCTGATATGGACTGCCCACCAATCACTCGGCATCAAAACTTGGCTCCTAAAATGATTAGGGACCTTAAATGGGGAATGAAGATTGGAGGACAGGGAGGAGGCGAGTTAGGGAAAATCAGTAGGAAAAGGGTGCTGCTTGTAGATGAAATAGAGGAGAAAAAAATTCAAGAGCACCAGATTTTGTTGGGAAAAGGGGAGAAGATGGAGAGTAACACAAGAATTTCATACGAGGAGGGGACGAAGGCTGGGCCCTTCGCTGAAGCAAAATCCAGTGGAGGGGAAATCACGCATACAACATCAAAAGTGTGGATGAAGAAAATTGTAGCCCTGTAAGAATCCAACTGAGGTGGGTGGAATTGTAGGTTAGGGTGAAAGGGGAAAATGGGGAAGAAGAAAGTGGGAGCTGCAATTGGTAACCGAAACACTTCGAAGTGTTTTGAAAAATATTTTGTACATTTTGGCGCCCCATTGTCATTATATGCCATTAAAACATTCATTCGCGACGTTATGTAATGATGCAACAAGTTTTGGGTAATTGTGACAAGTATTTGGTTGCAATAAGTGATAAATTCGATACAATAAATGGATATAGTTTTAGATAAGTGGAAAGTCGCACGTTGTTGTAATAAATGACCAATGAGTTTGAAATGGTTGCAAATACTTGGTTATTGCGGCGTTTCTTTTGTGGTGAAATAAAAGTTGCCGTAATAGTACATATTCCTTGTAGTAAAGATTGTTTATGATGCAGTGCTTTTAAGCGGAAAGGAAACCAAGCTAGGAAGATTGTTAAAGAACAAAAATGATTGTTAACATTGAAAATTTATAAAACAGTGCTTTTATATAAAAATGAAACGGGACAATCACACAAGGTGCTTCTATATTTTACACTATTTTACAAACAACTCTCCACTCTAAGTTACCATCTTGACCATTTGATTCAATATTAGTTTTTATCACCATTTTACAAATAAACAAAAAGGCAAACAAATGTCAAGCAATATAAATAAATAAATAAAAAGCAAACAAACGGGCATATTTTCCCTTGAAAATGTCTTGAAGAGGTGTGAATGTTCTTTAATTTATTTTTTTATAGTCACTCATCTTATTTTCATCCCTATTTTACATTCTTTCCAATGACAACAGTTGTTCATAATCGATCTGTTTAGGTAAGTTTCTACAATTTCTCATGAAGTTTCTAAAGTTTTTTTCTTGATCGGTGCAATTTTTTGTATTCATTTTATTTTGTTTTTCAGATTTATTGCTTTGTGTGTAATATAATTCTCTTTAGGTTTCTTTATTTGGGTAATTGTTGCATATCAATATTGAGTCTGGTTTTTACCAAACAAAGAAAAATGATTGTTGGATTAAAGAAGAAACATAACAAGTTATTTGTTAATCTTGATGTTGAATAGATTAGAATATATGATTGTAATTGAAGCTGTGAATGGTGAAAATGGTGATTTCTATTTTGTATATGAACAAGGTGGTACAGAAAAACTTTTCTTTGAAAAATATTGATATTTCAATTACTGCTCAGAAGGGAAAATAGTATTGTAGTTGCTTTATAAATTATGTTATTTGTTTCTATGTAATTGTAAGAAATGGTGAGATTTTTTGTTTTAGTTTCCCTATTTGGTTGGTTGTTATATTTCAGTATTTAGTTTTTCGTTATATGGAAAAGATAACTTGGCTACATTTGGTTGGCATTGGAAGCATCCAAAGTTTACGAAAATGATGGAACGTATTTTTTAAATACTGTTAAAATCTATAGATAAATTACACTACTTTTGCTCTCTTCTGTTTATGTTCAGTGAAAATTTAAAAAGCACTCTTAAAACTATTTATAGATTTTTAAAAGTGTACCCTTGTGTTTATGTAGAATTGTATTTCTTATTTAAATTAGGTGAGTGACTTCTGTTATAGTAGTTTTTTGGAATTCCTTGTTAGTGAGAAATATTTTGGTTGAGATTGTTTGGAATTGATATGAATTATATTCCTGTGCATACTCTTATAATAGTGCAGTTTCCATAAAGATATATTGAAGACAAATATTACCTTGGGTAGATACACAATGCTTTGTTTGTTTATTAAGTATAAAAATGAAAATGGAAGTTATGTTTCAACAATGTTTAGATTGTTTTAGGTTGATGGTTTTGCTTTTGTGTGAAGGTTATGGTTTAAATGATATTTTGGTTTTCAATACTGTTAAAAAGGAAAATGCACGTTTTGTCTTCACCGTGCATGGGAGTATGCATTTCAGAACTAATACATTTCTTCATTCCTATAGAGATTTAATATTGGAGTGCTAGATTGATTATGAAATTGAGATTTATCTATATGAGTTATTCACATTGATTGTGGATATATAATTGCATACAATATGTTTGATGAAATAATTCAAATAAATGTCTTCCAAAATGTTTGCATATTTCTTGATATAGAATTTCCCAAGAAAGATAAATCAATCAGTGAGTGATCACTAGATAGCAAGTATATAGAGATTCAATGTTAGTGACTGCTTGATTTAGCAAAGTAATCAGTGAATGATTCATATGTAGTTCATTAAAAAAAAAAAAGAAAAAAAGAGAGAGAACTTTAATGGTGCTAATTCTTGGAATACAACATTCATGCTAGTAGCCCAAACTGTGAAGGGGTAAAATATCAGGGCCTAGGTCCTGTCCCAGCCCAGCCCACCTGGTTGGGTGCTAGAGGTCGAGAAAGGACAATGAATGACATAGGTCAGGCGAATGGTAGGAAGCCTCAGAGCAAGTCAGAGGGAAATGGGAAAAGAAATGAAGCTAATGCACGCAAAGGGGTAGGGTACCATTACTGCAGATCGATGCACGCAATAAAAGGATATATAAAAAGCCTTCAACGACAGGCTTGGACTTCTTCTTCTTCCTGAGTCTTTCTCTTCAACCCCATAGGACTCTGGTACAAGCGTTTTTCTCTAGAAAATGTATCCACTCCTTGTATAGTGAGAGATGAGAGGTTGTAGAGTTTGTAAATAAGAAT
This sequence comes from Carya cathayensis, assembly GCA_011037825.1. NCBI lineage: Eukaryota > Viridiplantae > Streptophyta > Magnoliopsida > Fagales > Juglandaceae > Carya > Carya cathayensis. The sequence continues at coordinate 671,192 of QGSO01000180.1, forward strand.
ATTATAGTGAATTTCTCCTCCTCAAGCCCTCGTGGATGTAGGCTTAGTGCCGAACCACGTAAATCTGTGTGTCCATTTCTCTTTATTTTCTCTGCACTTGCTTTCTATTTACTCCCATGGACGCACACACCGACACCATACGGCTCTGTTGGAACACCACTGGGAGCCCTAAACAACACCGATAGACGTCCGGATCGCGTCGGTGGGCCGCAAATGACTCTTTCTCTCCCTTTGGCCTATTGAGCGATTTTTATAGCATTAACAAACCATTATATAAAGATTGCAATAAGAGAACTTTAAAAAAGGGTTTATCATCTCACTATTTTGACATGTGACATCAAATTGTTACATGCACATAAAAAAACATGTAAACTACTTGTGGAAATGAGTTGTTGGTCTGCTTCCCCACAAGTTTTGTGTAAAGAAGGGTACAGATTGGACACATATTTGTCCCAACTTATTTTCTTTTATCTTTGGTAATAAAAAGAAAAATTCCTCTATTCCCACTAATATCATAGTCAAATAAATTTAAGTTATGCAACTTAAGACTGTTTATCAGAACTGGATTTTTTTTTTTTTTTTTTGGCCTGTTTTGAAATCAAGATAATTAGATTTTGGTTATGATTTCCTACTCGGGTGGGGCCGAGTACAGACTCAGGTTTTTAAATTCGATACCCCATTTTTGGAAAGAAATTAAAATACACGGCTACCCCTTACAAACCCCTTTCTCTCTATCTCTTTGCTTTCTCTCTCCCTTGCGCCGCAGTAACGAAATCCTAACCTTCAAGTTTTGCCGCCATCTCTCTCTTGCTATCAGCTTTTTGGTAATTCTCCCCCCCCCCCCCCCCCCCCCCCCCTCGGGACCACCACCAATGCCTGCATCTTTTCATCGAGAATTATTTTTTTATTTTTTTGAGAGGCCTTCCGTCGATTTGATGGGGCATATTTTTTTGATTTGATGAAGCATCGTGGGTCTGTTACATGCATTTTAAGTATTTGCCTATGCCCCATCTAGCGTATAAATATAATATTGTCTTGTGTTTCCGCTCTATGCATGTAGGTATGTGGTTTATATGGTGAAGTGGGACATCTCCATCAGAACAACAACAATCAGGCATATTGTCAGGTTATCAAGATTGTAACATAAGGTTTTTTGAATGGCAGAGCTGGGTTTCGCAACCTTGCTAGGTGAAGAGACCCAATTCAGGCCCAAAAACCTAGTTTAAATGTAAATAAAAGCCTCCTATAAGAAAGCGAGGGAGGTGATGTAGACATGAGGGGTGGGTTTCGTGCTTCTTTCCTTCCTTGTATTCCCCTGAGCCATTATGTCGTGTGCTTGTTGTCAAAGTTTCACCTTTCTAGCTGCTCAATCATTGCATTCTTCGACTCTTTGAAACCCATCTGCCGTTTTTACCGGCATGAATCCTGCATTGCCATCAGTGAGAGAAAAACGATACATAAATAATTAAGAATTTTTTTTATTTATAAATTAAAACTTGTTAAATTTAGATTAAAGCCAGTTTGGATTGAAAAATACTTTTTACTTATCTTATCATTATAATTTTTTTAATTTTTTACATAAATTATAATAAAAAATTTAATTTTTTATTATAATCCAAAAATAATAATAATATTCTAAAATTTCTTATGAAAAAAAAAAAAAAGAAAAATTTACTCTGGAATTGGGTCTCATTCCCTACAAATGACAAAAAGAAAACAAAAAAAGGAAAGAAAAAAAAAATCATTTACACGTCAAAACAAATTTAGGTGGACCAGGTTGTGCAAGAAATGTCGTCCTTTGAAAGAGGCGGGAAGCTAGTTTTATAGCCATTGGATTTAAAGCTTCGTGCAAAATTGTGGACAACAATGGCGTTGAAATGTCGAACGACTTGGTCAATGGTCATGGCCTTCACGTTCTATTGACCTACTTGTTTTTTAATCTGTATCTCCACTCTTGACTTTTGGGCCAACCCTGCCCAAAGGTGACACGTTGCATACAATAATTGTCGCTGCTGCTGGAAAAGAATTTCTCTTTAGGGTAATGCTACAGTTACCGCTGTAGTTTCCCGCTTTCCCTTACCGCTTGAGGTGGCATACCACGTGTCATGCCACGTGCATTTTTAACTTTTTTTCGTTTTAAGAGTCTCCCGCCCAACATCCCCCGGTTATTATCTCTTCAGATTCTTAGAAGTAAAAAATCTCCAAACCCACGATATAAGCCTACCTTCATTTCGTCCAGCTCCCCGATCACCGGCATCCAGTCCACGAGGCAAGAGATCCATTTCCGGCGCCGACTTCCAGCCCTCGTTTGTCCGACCTCTAATCTGAGAGGTACATTTCTCATTTTTACCCTGAAGTTCTGATGAATAAATTGATTATGATGAAATCGGTAGTTTTGATATTGTCCTTTGTTTGTTTTTTTTTTTTTTTTTTTTTTTACGCGGCATTCCTTGACCTCAACGAATGAGCAGCGCTTCTGAGATTATAGAAAAAAACAAAGCAAAATCGAGAGAAAGCTATATCGCCACTCTGGAGTGGCAAAGTTGTGTAAATATAAATAATATTGTTAAAAAAATATGGTTTTTTCTGTTTCAAGAAAAGCAACTAGCTTTTCAGTTGGTCGAATCATTTTCCTAGTCTTATTTAACTTCATAGCGTTTCAGATGCTCCTACAGTAAGTCATTTCTTTAGGTAGTAAGATTGAATATGTTTGGCAACTGTAAGGACTTGTAAAAGTAAATAATTTTCCAATGTTAGTGTTTTCCAATACACAAGAGTAGGTTCAGACTCATGCAAGTGGTTGCTGACTTTGGAAAATCTTGTAAAACAGAAGCGAATCCCCATACCATTATAACTTCAATTATTCTATATTTTTTTAGAGCGCATTTAGTTGAAGTTTGCTTTTTTGTTTTTGTATGTTTTGATAGACCAGATTTTTAAGTCCAACTATGAAGGACTATGAAGGAATGGAGCTGTATAGAAGAGAGGAGAGTTCAAAAGGAGAACCCCTGACTTCTTTGAATCTTGAATAAAAATAAAATATTAATGTTTTCTATAAGAGGGATGGTTATTAATTACCAGAGCAACAACATCCCTATTGGCTGTGGCAAATATATCAACTCTATAATCCACTTCTTTTGTTTTGTGGTAAATTTTTATGTGATGTTTGTTTGTTTAGCTTGAATATTCTGTTCCTATTTCTTAGTTAGTCTTTTTGCAGTTGCATTTTCTACTCATCTGCTTGCTTGAATGAGAGTTATATTTATGCATATTATTTTGACATTGGACGGACTGCTCCTCCCTCACAGGTAATTCAAATTACATTATGGAATGTCCATGATCTTTATTTCTTTGGAATGGAATACCATGAGTTTTGCTTGACAGAGAAGTTCACAGTTGCTGCAGTGCAAGAAAAAAGTACATGAAAGATCTGTTTCTGGTTCGGTTGATTCATAAGCTCTGTTTCTGGTTAGCTTTCCACTTCCACGTGCTTGTGCTTTTGCTAAAGGATCAACATCAGCATGTTTATGATTCCGTCATTGTTCTATTTGAGAGGCTTAACTGTTTTACCGCAGGTGTTGCAAAGCTTATTAGCAACTGTTTTTTTAATCTTATGTGTGGAAGATCCGGAGAAGGATCAAAGTGGCAGAGAAGGATCAAAGCACATTGCAGTATTTTACTATATTTATATTAGTGTGTAAGATCTTTAAAAGGATCATGCTAATCACTGTAATTTTTCATAGTAGCCATCCCCAGGGTTGATTATTGTATTTGGTTACTCTCAATTATTTCTGACAATGAGATGAGGATTAGAGACACATAATGGAAGTTAATTTCTGTACATGTATCTTTATTTTCCTGAGCTGATACATATATCTTGATGGAAGCAAATACTGTTGGTATGAGTATAGTTTACAAGTAGATGTGGTTTTGCTAAGGTAGTCTGCGTTAGAACTTGCAGCTTACTTGTTGCCATCCACTTCAGTATTAAGGCAGTAAACTTTGAACGAACGGACTACAACAATTGGTTATTTCTAGGATGCTTATAGAACTCGGAAACTGAAACCAATTTTACCGCAGATAAAAATAAACCACCTTACATCAGTTCTCTTAATCAGTGCTAATATAAATACACGCCTTTCTCGCTTATATTCAACTTCATCTCTTTGGTGCATAATTATAAGAGCTCGTCTCACCTACTAATGTTGGTATTCATCAATGAACACCAATATCAATACTCTTCACAGATTTTGACCAAACAAAATTAAAGGACTTCAAATACCCAATTAGACAAAATCATTCTGGTTCATTATAACTCATACGATTTGATTACAAATGCCCAATTTGAACTTCTTGTTCATGATAAAATAAAAGTTGAATACAATATATGCAAAAACACAGTTCTTCAAAATTAAGCTAAAATATATTACATCTTTTCTCAGAATTTCCCAACAAGCAAGCCTAAACAAAGTACCCACCACATTGAAATTACTAAATATAGACCCTATCCAACTTCTCTTGAGCCTCTTAGTCTCTATTTCTAGTCGATGTCGAGTTCTTTGGATATCTATCGCTAGTTATATCTTTTGAATTTGGTTTTTAAATGATTGATTCTCTTCTCACCATATGGTATTTCTGTGTCATACCAACAAGAAACCTGCAAGAATGCCCAACCTACAAAATCAACCAACCGCAATATAAGGAAGGAATGAGGCAGGTGATAAGATGACATAACCAAGGACAAAGTGGAAAATATGAGGAGCGAAAGCTAAAATTACTCTATAGCAAGAGATAATAGCCAAATCAACTTAACTCTTTCAATTCCCACACTACAGGTCTACCAAGTAGATGTGGTTTTGCTAGAGACTTGCTTCATTGAGGATGAGGAAGACAGCCTTCTGTTTTGGTTAGTACATGTCATTTTGGAGGAAGTGATGCAAGTTATTTATATGCAGTCCAGCATGTCCTTTTGAAGAATGGAATGAAACAGAGAGGCATATGTTTAATTGTCATTGACCAAGAAAATATGAAACCTCAAGATTTCTATTGATAATGCCTATCCAATGGAGAAACAGGTATTATATTGAAAATGTACCAAACTCATAATTCCTATTGGAGAAAGAAACCTACTACATACACAGAGATTATACAAAAATAATAGAGGTAAAAATACCAAATACGCCATGGAATTTTAAAAAAATAAAAAACTGCAAGAGGCATTGGAGCTCAAACCAAATTATCTTTATTTATTGTTCTACAGTACCTAAACTTAGGAGAGAAGTAAAGACTACAGCTTTTGCCATAAGGAAGATAATTTTCCCCTTGATTCTCAAGAGAACTTCGTCTCTAACATATGAATTATTCATAATTAAGTAATCATTTTTTAGGGATACAAACACAGGAATCACTATGCTACAAGATATAAATTTAATCATGCCACATTGACTAATAAGCAAAGTGACTTACCAGCAAATCACATGGATATAACAACATTATGTATATACACACAGATATATTTAAACTTGTTCTTTCGTTCATCAATTTATTTACTCTACAAGGCAATGTGGTGTGGACAGTTGCATGTAAGTGTATATGCCAAAATTAGGGTAATGTTTTGATGGTCACTCTGTTTTGCCGTGTACTTTTAAATAAAAGGAAATCCAATGCATCAATTTACAAAACAGAAAGGGCAAACTATTGTGTAAGTTTTTATTAAATTTCATAAAAAATAAAAATGATAAATGTCCACCAACCAGCAGATGCTCTATCAGTCCCGAATTCTACAGTGCCGAAGCTACAAAAATTAAATAAGAGAGAAAGAAAAAGATAGTTCGGGTTCTCTTTGATACAGCTAAGGAGTGCCCCGAACAATGGCCACCAACCACAAAACTTCTTCAATGCAGGGCACAAGGTTCCTCATTATATGGCATCATTAAGATAAGCAAAAAGAAGATAATCGTGCACCGAACATAGAAATGTTGAAAACAATCATAAGAATCATAATGAACAGAATTCAAAGGATCCTACCAACGCAATCAAAAGAATTTTTCAGCCGGCAGCCTTTTTCAGGGAAGTCAGAATCATAGAATGTCCTTTCCTTTGTTGGCGTAACAACGGTGAGTGGCGACGGGGAACGGCGAGTGGCTACAACTGAGGGTTTCTCGCGATTGAAGAAGACGAATTTTTTTTCGGTGGTATTAGGGTTTGGTCTGGATGGAAATGACCGAATGGGTTTCTCGCCCTTGAAGAAGATGAAATTTAAAAAATTAGGTAGATTGGAAGAAGCTTTCACGGGAATGGACCAAGCTTCAGGGGATGAAATTTTTCTGGCTTCAAGGTAGTTCTATAGCGACGGAGGGACGAAGCTTTACCGGGAATAGTTAAGGTGAGCGACGAGGGACCAAACTTCACGGGATTAAATTTTTCTGGCTTGTAGTTTGAGGCGAAGGAGGGACGAAGCTTTACCGAGAATGGGTTTGAAGGTTGAGGCGACGGAGATCCAAGCTTACAGGCTTGAAATTTTTCTGGCTTTAAGTTGAACACGACAGAGATCCAAGCTTACGGGAATGGGTTTGAAGGTTGAGGACACGGAGGTCCTTGACCAAACTCGGGAATGGGAATGGGAATGGGTTTGTAGGTTGAGGAAGACGTAAGACACGGAGGGACCAAGCTCGGTTTTGGGGGAATGGGTTTGAATATTGACGAAGCTTGGGAATGGGTTTTTGGCGCTCAAAGAGGATGAAATTGTTTAGTTTATAAAACATGCCACATGGACCTGCCACGTCAAGCGGGATGGTCAAGCGGGATGAAGCAGCGGTGGGCGTAGCTTATCCTTTCTCTTTATTATTCTCACTTTCCTAAGTTGTAAAACGATGACGTTAATTACGGTAATGTCGGACTCTTGAGATCATGTCCTGCACTCCCCGAGGCGGCTTCAGTTTATTAAAGAGAAACATGCTTGGTAGACAATGGTTTATCGAGCATTTATATCTATTGGTGTATTTTTTTAATGTTTAATTAATATTTGATATTTAAAAAATAATATTTATTTATTACCATCCACGTAGAACCTGGTCTGAAACTGATATTATATCATATTTTTTTTTTTATTACAATGAATTTATTTAGAAATTTTCATTTATTTTGAATCAGTCACAGTTTCTTGACATTGCAGATTTGAAGAAGTCCAGGCCGAAACAAAAGCTACAACTAAAGAACATGATTTAAGGAGCCAGCAGTTGCTCAAAACAAGGAGATAGCAGTTGCTAGATGGGTCCTGCCGCAAAATAACAGGAAATTTCCTGTTAGTCAAAGTTCAAACCGACGCGTGTAGTGTTTTTATGTTGGAAACTTCGTTTTTAGGTTCTAGCGTTTTTTTTCCCCCACAACATCGATTCCAAGCAGAGAAATCTCAGTACTGAATTCTCGACACCGTGGCATTGAATATTATTTATTCTAACTTAACAAACAGCAATATTGTTCATTAATTTTAAGAAAAAAAAAAAACACATTGCCTAAGGTGTTCCTCACCATAATTTGTTAACCTATTTAGATCTCATATAGTAAAAATTTCTCATCTCATTTTATTTTATTATTATAATTTTTACAAATTTTCACATAAAATAATAAAAAATTCAACTTTTTAAATTTCAAAATATTGATAATATTAAAAAATAATATTATAATAATATTTTATTTAACTTTCGATTTTCAGCTAAAACAATCTTATCTCATCTTACTATCCTAATCACACTTTAAACCGAATGTTTTTTTTTGAAGTACCATCTTAATTTACAATTTTACTTACATAACATGTGTCAACTATTAAAAATAGTAAAAATCTTAAAATTCAAAATTTGAAATTCAGAAAAAAAAAAAAAAAAAAAACTGATTGAATGAGAGTTCCACTCAGTACGCATAATATTGTGCATATGTGTAACACTATTTTTCTTATTGAGTAATTATAAATACAAAGTGTGTAAGTATCACGTAGTCTTATTAAAAAAAGTGAGGTCCGCTCTTAAAAATAAAATTTCTTATATGAATAAAAATTTTATCTACATTTTTTAAACAAAATGTGTATATAGATGTAACTCGTCCGGTTCGGTCTAGTTTTAAACAAAATTTAGGACTGAACCGGTATATATCGGTTTTGTATTTTTCAAAACCGATTACGCACCGGTTACCCTCCTAAACAGGTACTCCGGTTTTACCCGTTTCTAGTTCGATTTGATCCGATTTTTCGGTTTTAATGTACTATATATTATAGTATATAATACTTTAGTGATAATATATTGTAGTATATTATAATATATATTATAATTGTATTATAGACTATAGTGAAATATTATAATATATAATATAGTGATATAGTATTAATATAACTATCAATATGCACTATATAATATTAGTATAACTATTAATACAATAAACAAAATGATATAAGATTTTAAAATTTAATATTATACTAATTAGTAATTTATTATATAATACAAAACTAATTTATATATAATTATATATTATATATAAAAAATTATATACAATAGAAAAAATTATATATATATAAACTGGTTCGGTCAGATTTTAGAAAAAAAAAATCGAAATCAGATCAATTTTGATTAGTTTTAAGAAAAATAAAATCTGTATCAGACCGAACCAAACTCTAGACCGGACCGATCCCACCGGTTTGGTTTGGTTTAGTCTGGTTTATCGGTTCACCTATTTTTTTTACCCCTAAATACGTGAAACTTAGACGCCTTAGGAAAAGATTTAAAATTATTGTGAGGCAAGGTCCATTAATAGAATTAAATTTAAATTTTCATGTTTGTTATTCTTGCCGCTATTATTATTATTGAGTAGTTTAACCAACATATGATTCCAAAACTCAATATTATTAAACTCTCGAATTCTTAACCTATTAATTAGGTAGACTCGTCAGTATAATTTTTTTTTTTTTTAACCAAACACTAAACAGCCTCAGTTTGACTAACAGGAAATTTTTTGTTATTTTTGCCACATGACCCAAGCCGGACCCTTACTAGATACACTTATAGGTAAGGTTGGAAAAACTGAGATGACTTGTAAATTCAAAATGAACACATTATAAGAAATTAGCAGGATTAAGTTTTATGTTAACAGATTCAGGTAAAAATGGATTGACCTGTTAAGACACAATTTATAAACAAGTTAAACTTCTTAAACCGAAATCAACCTGTTTTGATTCATTTAGATTTTATTCTAAACTTAAAATTTTATTATTATTGAAATGTAATATTTGTATTTCTCAATATGTTTATGTTTTTATTATTGTGATTGTAATTGTAGACATATGATCATATTTGGTGTTGTAAAGTTTTTAATATTGGTTTTATTATATGTTAAAATTTGAAAAATATTGATATTCTTTATTACTAGGTAGTTTTTTTTTTTTTAAGATATTGTGATTACTAATAAATATAGGTTTTAAATTTTATGTGAGATTATGTTAATCAAGTCAAATGAGTTATGTGTGTTAGTTCGGTCCATTTACATTAAACTGGTTTGAATGAGTCGTGATGTATTGACCTATTTCTAATTAATTATTAAATAGGTCAAAACAGGTGACACGACCTGTAATCTAAATGGATTAGGTTAGGATTTGAAAATTTGATAAGTTTAGCTTAGCAGGTCTAGTTTGGGTTAACAAATCGAATGTTTATAACTTGAAACAACATGAACACGACTCGAAAATATGAATTGCTACTCCTTGTTATAGGGTCTACAAGTTTTGTATACTTTATTGAAAAAAGATGAGGTCTACTATCAAAAAATGAATTTTTTTATGTCGATTTCAAAATTTTCTACTTTTTTTTAAATAGAAGGAAAATACTAAGTAACCTCCTGATTTTGCTCCCTCAGTTTGACCACTCATGTATTTTAATTTTTTATTAATAGTTAAAAAAAGTAACTACTAGTGAATTTATATTTTTTAAAAAAAAAATTTAAATATGTTTAAAAAATGTTTAAAAGAAAAATGAAAAAAAAATGGAAATGCACTAGGGGGCATGTTGTACATGCTGGGCGACCCCCTAGCATTGTCTTAAATAAAACGTACGTGACTTACACACGATAAAACTATACAAATAATTTCTCTTCCAAAACACTATCTTAGGGTATTGACATTGACTTAGCCAAAATGTTATTGCATCTCCAAAGTTTGGTTAAATATCAATAAAATGGTCTGCATAGGAGTAGTCAAAATGAGAAAGCTCTACGTATGAGTTACAGTACCACCAAAGTTCCTTCAAATTTGGAGATACACTATTCATCTTCAAAATAATTATTTTATTCTAAAAGTATAAACCAACTGCACATTGGGACATTGCTCATTTTCTTGCTACACGGTTGGGCCTTTCACTTTGGGATGCTGGATAAAATATTGGGTTATTAAATTATTAATTAATATAAAGTTAGTGTAGTTGCAAAATATGACAAAAAATTAAAAATATTATTATTAAAAAAATAATATTATATTATTATTTTGATTAATTTAATGTAGAGTTATATCTTGAATGCTTTTGATTTTATGCAAAGTATGTACTCTAAATTTTGGATATGGCTTTAATGAAACCAATGTCAGTCTTCACTAAACAATTTCACTCATTCAAACGCTCTGTCCTTTATCCATCCTCATAATTTTCATTTCCTTAAAACTCACGCGAGATAGTTTTCACTTTCTTCCTTTGGAAAGCACAAATGATCCCGTACGTGCTTTGTAGATGGCAATACTTCTCCTCCTCCTTCTGAAACTCTTGGTTCAATCTGTTCAAGGTGTCAACACCTCTATCACAGATCCTGCCTATCTCATATGGCTCCAAGCCATCATTTCTTTTTCTGTTTCTTTTTGAGTCTGTCGTCACTCAAATTGTCGGTCTCATGACATCTCGAGATGTTTGGGTCACTCTTGAATGTATATTTTGCTCCCAATTCCCAATCCTGTATCATTAATCTCCGTCATCAGCCATCAAGAAAATGGTGGTTGATGATATTGTATTATTGTGGATGAAACTTGAGATGAATCCAAATGACTTTCATTCTAAAATTTGTTCACGAAGAAATACGTTTCTTTGATCGAGTGCTTATAAAAGATACATTTGATTAGAAAAATTCTATTTATAAGTTAGCGTGGCTAACACATTAATCTGATTTGAAAGATATATTTTAAAATTTGAATTTTACAAATCAAGTCTTTTAAATGATATGGATGTTGTACTTTCTACATACATGGTGATGATGTTATTTGAGCTTGTTTTTATCCATTTATTTAGGCATTGCATCAAGTTTCAAATATTTCGAATGTTGTGTATTTAGTCAAAAGTAGAAATTGCTCAGTCAAAAGTTAAGAGGAGATGGTACTTGGAAACTTCTTTTAAGAATGTTAAACTCATTCATGAAAAGCATATTGATTGGCTTGTTGTGTACAAGGTAGGTCTTATTTATGAAATAATATTTATCTATTATTATTTTTTTAATGAAATATTTATAATTTATTTTCTTCATAAAAACTATCTATTGACATTTTAGAATGTCATCTTTCATTCTGATATATAAGCTAGTTTATCAAATTTTATATAAAATTTAAATATTTTCGTGTTACATTAAATATATAATGCTATAATTGAGGTCTAAAATAAATTTGGTCTTGCTAAGTGAAGTCTAAATGATAAAACTTCTCAATTATTTTTCATATAGATCATCAATTTTAAATGATTTTTCTTGCATTTTTATTTTGGATTCTTTATTAAAAAGCTTAATATTGATTAGAAAAAATTTTGGAATCTATATTAATAAATTTATTATTTATCCTAAATTTAGTTTTAATTTCATTTTGTTGAGGCATCATTTGATATAGATAATATATAGAAATTATACAAAATTTTGAAACCATAGGAAAAAAAAAAATTAGAGAGGCATTTTTTGAAACAGGTCATATTGTACCATGTTAATTTATTTCATAATATTCATTAATGGGTCAAAATGGATTGACACGACACGACCCGTTATGTTAACGGGTCGTGTTAGGGTTTGAGATTTTGACACGATAAGCTTAACGGGTTGAGTTAGGCTTGACCTATATAGTATAATATACTTGTTATGACACGACACAAACACGACCCGTTAACACAATTTGACACCCCTAAATTTAACGAGTCTTTGGAAACTATTTCCTCCACCTTAGAGCAAAATCATGATATATAGAGTCATTGGTAACACCACCTCATTTCGGAACCGGATCGAAACCCGACTCACTTAAATGTCCTAGCGAGGGGTATCGATAAGGGTTGGATGCGAACCCCTCCTATGAGAAAGAAAGAAGCCTAGCAGCCTTTTTTTTTTTTGTCTATTTTTGATCGAGCTCCCTTCTTGTCATCCTATCTTGTGTCAGAATCGCTGTCAGAATCGCTTTCAGGCTTCTTATCGCTTTCCCATCAATGGCAGTTTTGTCTCCCGTCCCTACCGATAGTAATTGATCAACCTACTATTGGGTTTCAAGAGCATATCTTTTTCTATTATCGGTATCTTTCTATTTTGGAGTGGAACTACCACTTAGGCATGATCACTTCTTGAATAAGCTAGAAAGCCATGAAAGTCACAAACATGGAAGGCTGATAGTGATATGGTAGTAGGTAGTGTAGTAGAATAAGATGATGAAAAAGGAAAAAAGAGAGAGGTGGAGGTAAATAGGACTGAAATGAAAAGAAAATTGACTACAATTAGAGAAAGATGAAGATGAGAAGAAAGAAAAGAAAAAAAAATTCACAGAATCCATGTAATGGCCGGGGGTATGATTACCGTACTTGATAATTTCGAAAGAAATTTTAAATTTAGTAGTAGTTTGATATAGATTTATGTACTTTCCACTAAAAATAAAAGTGGAGGTAGAGGAATGGGGTCCTTCCCCAAAAATGCTCCAAGCAAGGGGAGTATGGGGAGTTGGTGGTGAGGTTGATGGGGTTGGAGCTTAGAGACATGAGAGAGCTCCTCTCTAAGAGGTCAAAACAAATATGCTTTCAATGAGTATAAGATGTTTTGGGTGTAAAATGTTTCTTTTATATTTATGTGTGTAGTCAAGTGACAAACTCTGTTTTTCTCTTTTACTTCTACTCAACGTTAGAGAGAGTTGGAGGGATGATCAACTCTGCCTTTGTTGAGGAATAAATTTCACAGTGCCTGTGAATAAAGTCTTGAACATGTTTATAAGGTTGGAGTAAATCTTTCTCTTTGAACCAGTTTTAAGAGATGAGTTAGGTTGATAAATTTTTTCATCCTTGTTCCCAACTCTTTATCTCTCAAAATTAGGATTGGTTTTGACACGACTTGTAAATCCCTCACCAAATAATCAGTTTTAAGTTGTGGATAATAGAGTTAAGTAATTATATGCTGTAAAGTCTCCAATACAAAATTTACGTTGTGTTGTTAATTTTAATTGTTTATTAATTTATGATAATTGTTAAAGATATAATATAAATAAGTTTATCTCTTCTCATTGAGTTAATTACATTTTTGAAATATGTGGTAATTTCACAATAGTTATATTTCTAAATAAATTTATTGTAAAATGTATGTAAAAGTATGAAGACTAAAAAATAGATTCATTCGACATAAACTCGAATGACATGAACCCAAATGACTTACATGATTAAACAAGTCGGGTTAAGGTGGATTCTTTTTTTACCTGAACCCCAATGACTCTACACTAAATGTACTCAAAACTCATTCAATCCCATCTTCTTTTTCAGTGAGCACACCAAGCTCCTCCCTTCTTCTTCTCCTCACCACATCCTTCTCATAAAAATTTCAAATTGTTTCTCTTTCTATTTCCTTTAGGTTGAAAAATGATCAATTTATCTCTTTGCAGCACTTGTGACATATATCGTGGCAGGCACTAATCGATCTTCAAACCAGTCAAGTGGTGCATCAAATAGACAAGCATATAAACCACATAAGTCAGAGTGCTCTCATGCATGCGTTGTAATGCGCCACTCTATTAATCATTCTACCCACATAGGTATCTTTTAAATCCAACCTCCACCAAGTCTCATGCCCTGATACAGTCGTGGTTCATCTCCATATATGCCCAAGTTGAAACCAGAAGTACTTCATTTGTCGGGGAGAGGGGAGCTTGTTGGGTTATTAAAATATATATATATATATATATATATATATTTGAGTGGGGCAAAGTTAATTTATATAGACTTTACCTTTAAAAAATAAAACAAAAAAAGTTTAACTTTTATGATTTTTTTTTATAAAATTTTTCAAACATTAGGTTTGACTTTACAAACAATGCCAACATTCTCTCTACTTTCATTCTAACTATCTTAATATCTTTTTCTTAAACTGTAAAGTTAAAAATAAATTAATATTTTTTTATATAAATTTCATATTTATTTATTTTTTAAAAAATTTACACGATATTTATATATTTCACGACTCTAAATACTATTTCCTTTTTCTAATATGCAATTGACAAATTGATTGCGAAGCCCATTGGAATTAGGATCCACCATCAACTTTTACTATTTTCTCTTCTTAACTTGTCTAACTTGTATAGGTCTGTAACAAAGATTTTGGATCCAACCACTCATCATATATCTTTAATTATAATTTCAACCTAAAGTTGCTTGAAAAAATAAAAATACAAAAACAGTCCAATCATGTTCAAACACGGGAAAGCAAAAAAGAGTTGCAAGAAAACATACTAAGATCTTTCAATGATTCAGACCCCCCATTTGGTTACTTTAAAATCTGCATACCAAATGTGCTCCAATGCACCAATCTTCAGATTATTGCTCGTGGGCCAACCAAATCATCCCATTTAAATTTATTTTCTTTTAAAACTTTTCCTTTTTCCTATCAGATTTTTCTCACAGAAAATTGCTATTCAAGCACCAATTTTATGATTTTTCCTTTTTATTTTGTTGTAAATGTTTTGGAGCAAAACCTAAAATGTAAAGACAACATTAAAAAAAGAAACCATATTGTCGTTTGTCGCATCTCTCACACACCCTGATCTCTCTCCCTCCGTGTGTTGTAGTTGGGGAGTCGTTTCGGATCTCTTTGTCACAAACCAACCAATAAATAGAGATGGAACAACAGGTAAAGTAGATTTGTTACTTTTAATTTTGGTGCTGTAGATAACAAAAACAACATTTCTTACCAAAATATTTTTCCTTCTGATCTGATAAATTCCCAAGCAAATTACAATACCAACCAAAACTTAGCCATAAGGAATTCTGCAAAACCTCCCGTCTCTTTCTTTTCTCCCTCCTTTGTGTTTCCCTCCCGTTCTCAAAGGTCACAGTCAGGGATCTCTTTCTGCCAAGGTTAGGGATTACCTTTCTCTCTTTTTAAATTTTTTTGGCCGCCTCGTTTATTCTTCAGCCCATTTTTTAAAGCACAGTTATTTTTTTTTTTTTGAAATTTTCAAAGGAAAAGGCGATCACGACGTTGGTGATTTTCATTTTCCGGGTTTCTTGTGAATCCTGATTCTGGGCTTTCCAAACGGCTTCCCCTTAACCGGATCTCTCTCCTGTTATTAGGGTTATATTAGGTCCGCTTAAATCCTCCTCCAGTCCTCCTATATATTTCTGCTTGTAATTCACTTTTCGGCTTGGCTTCTCAGTTTTTTATTGTTTTTTGCTTTGGGAATTTGCTTTTGTCGTTTGAAACCCCGGAGAACCGGAAAGAAAACTGCAGCTTTGTGGTGGCAAATTCCAGTACGACGCTTTAGCTTCGGTTTAGATTCCAAGTTTATTCCTTTTGTTTTGGTTTTTAATTTCTTCATGATTTCTCTCGGTAATCTAGGGACGACTGTTACTTGTTATGTCTTCAAATTATTATTGAAATAAAAAAGTATTGGAGTTTCTTCTTAAAATAATCTTCTTGGTTCGGAGGGATTACAGATTTATTGATTTCTTTTGCATTAAAGTTTGATTGCTTCAGGTTATCGGTCTCTTTTCCGAAATTTGTATCCTACTCTATCGGAGATATAGTTTTATATAAATGAAGTCAATGGTAAATGTAATCGCGATGACTTTTGCAAATACTGATTGCGAGTATTAGTTTTTTATTCCTGAGCTAACTTTGTGCTTGGGTTTTTGTTTAGTTTTTTTATCTTAACTAGAACGCTTGGTAAATGGTTATCGGTGATTTAGGGTCTGTGTCAAAAGTTCGCAAAAGGTTGCTTAATTTGGGGACTCAGTCGAGGGTTTGAACGGATCCTTTGGTTTATGTTTGTTGTTCCTAGGTTGTTGTCTCAAGGAATCACATGGTTGCTTGGTTGGTTGAGGGTAATGTGGAAGAATAACATGGTTCCTTGCTCATGGTGTATCACATATAGTGCCTGAAGAACGGAGACCTGCTGGTTTTAGGGTGTAAATTTTGGAAATTGTTTATTTCCAAATATTGAAGTGTTTTGAGTGTTAGCTGCAGTCCTAGAGTTGCTTCTTATTGGGGTTTTGTGATTGTATAATGCCCATTTAAATATGCAAGATTTATTTTGTAGAGGACCAACAGTGAGATGTTGTTGTTTTTTAGAGCTTCTTATATAAGCTTTTAAAACTTCTGATAGAAATTCGTGGGTAGCAATGCTAGGTTGCAGCCCTAAATCTCACAAGTTTTTCTCGGCATAGAAGAGTTTGTTACTATATATACCTACACATCTAATATGTACACATACATACATCTAATATGTATTTCTTATATGCTACTTAAGTCATGCTTAGTTGAAATTTGTACAGCTATCATTTGTTATTGCTGACATAGAATTCCTATCTGGATTCATTAAGTGGATTACTTAAACTTATGGTTATAAGATCTTATACCAGGTATTGGATTTCTTCCATGAGGGTCTCTGGTACTTTCATGGAGGATTGGCATCTCTAAACTTGTTAGATAAGGCAGATCAGCTCCAGCTTTCTGCATTGCAGCTTATTTTTTGGTGAATATATAGTCAGAAGATTGTAAATAAGATGAGAAGCCTTGCACGCAGGTTCAGTATTTCTGATGGCATATATCGATAGAAAGAGACTTCAGAAATTTTACTTGGCATGATTATGCATGAGAACAATTTCTTCATATAACATTTGATCTTCTTGAGTGCAGTGCAGTTAGTAGAAAACCAAATGAGAATATGAGGCTTATTGTTACTACTTTTGTTGGAGTAGTTTTTGGCTTCTTCATAGGAATATCTTTTCCAACATTGTCATTAACTAAGGTACATAGAATTTGAACTATTTTTTTTTTTTTGTTGTTGTTGTTGTTGTTGTACGCATGGTTGTGCTTTCTTATAGATTTTATATAGC
The DNA here is from genome assembly GCA_011037825.1 of Carya cathayensis. Taxonomy (NCBI): domain Eukaryota; kingdom Viridiplantae; phylum Streptophyta; class Magnoliopsida; order Fagales; family Juglandaceae; genus Carya; species Carya cathayensis. Next base: position 688,537 of record QGSO01000180.1, read on the forward strand.
TAGACAATGGAACATTTTTCGATATCTATAATTTTCAGGTGAATCTCCCATCCAGCCTTCTTCCTACAATTGATGTCTCATACATTAGAAATAAAGAATTAGGCATTCGAAATGCATGGTCATCTTTGCGTGGTAATAATAGCAGCTCAGCTCAAGCTCAAAAGTTAAATGATTCATTGAAGGTAAGCCTCATTTTCTATTAGTGTTATTTGAGATATATGAGTTTTCAGGTTTACATTGTATACTTAGATGATATTCAAGACGTTAGCAGTTGCATTTTGGAACCAAATATGTATGTGCATTTGAGACTTTTGACATTTTTTATGTCCTTTCTTGGAAATGGTATTAATGAGTTTTTATTGGACAAACTTGGAATAGTGGGGTAGATGAAATTTTTGGAGCGGGCATAGGACAGTGAAATAGAGTCGAAGAGAAAAGAAGTTCCATTTAGTCACTTTACACATATCGCCATACATCTTGAATTTGTGTTATTGTGTGTGCTTATTATTGATGAGAGTGACAGACAAGTAATAACCCACAGGGGTTGGCTCAAGTGGTAAAGACCTTGGGCTTGGGGGTATGCTCCCCCTAGGTCTAAGGTTCACTTCCTCTTGGGTGCGAACAATCTCTAGGGGCCATCGGACTAGGGGATTTTCCCCTTGAATACCAAGGTGCACTTGCGGGAAACTTTTGCCAAGGGCCTGTGCATCCCTGGGATTAGTCGGGACACTGTTCCTTGACACCCGGTGCCAATAGAGAGAGAGATAGAGAGAGCAACATACGAGTATTCTTTTCTTAAAGTAAATGATGGGTTAAAGTACGGCATGTTTTCTTGTATCTTTCTTGGCATATTTGGTGTGATATAGGGGTGTTACAAGGGTTTGGAAATTAACTGGGTAAAAGACATATTACACTTGCAGTCTTCCGGGTTCCTCATAAAAAATTCATGCTTGTTTAGTGTTGTCATGTTGGAAGTAGAAGTACTGCATATCCCATAAATTCTTTAGAAAGAGAAGTAGTGCATATCTATACTGTTATGCTCACTTTTCCTTCTGCACTCGTGATTCTGCTGCAGATTTGGGTTCCCTCAAATCCTAGAGGTGCAGAAAGACTACCTCCAGGAATTGTTGAAGCTGAGTCAGATTTCTACCTGCGAAGATTGTGGGGTAAGCCCAGTGAGGTGTGTATTCTTCTGCAACTTATAGTAAATCATACAAGCATACATTCTGCTTGCAGGGTCTGCATGTGTGTCTGTGCCATGTGTATGTGTAATATGTTTTTTCACTTTACTTAATATATAGGACTTCATATGAATTGACAGGTGATGTCTCAAACTTAAATACACATTTATTTAATTCCAATCTATAGTCTACCATTCTACTGGATTCTTTGGTAAAACTGAATATTAGAATAACATAACCTTGAAGGAAAAGAAAAAAGAGGAAGAAAAAAAAATCCATGGTGTTTGATTAAGATGGCATTTGCAGGACTTGACCAAAAAACCACAGTACCTTGTAACCTTCACTGTCGGGTATGATCAGAGGAATAATATTGATACAGCGGTGAAGAAGGTCTTTCTCTCTCTCTCTCAGAGTATGATTTTCTTTCTTTTCCCTTATATTTATGGCTAATATGTCATTCTCACAGTTTTCAGATAACTTTACGATCCTTCTATTTCACTATGATGGCCGAACAACTGAATGGGACGAGTTTGAGTGGTCAAAGCAAGCCATTCATATTAGCATTCGTAAGCAGACTAAATGGTAAGAAACTATTGTTAATTGTTCTAGTCGTAGACTTGCATGTGTACGTGAATAACTAAATTTAGAAATAAATAATACTCTATGCAACTAAGTTAGAATACATCAAGACGTTATAACATAATAAGAAAATCTAAAAGAGCATAAATTGAGAAAAAAAAATGGACATGCTTTAGGAAAACTAAAAGAATACTAATTTTTAATAAAAGCAGCCATTTTTCCATCTTATAATAATTTAACTTGATAGTTGATGACATGGCTTCATGGGAGTAAAGTTCTGTCTCTTAAAAATTATATAGATATATAGATGCATTGTTGATGTGACAATTTCTCATTGCTATGCTGATAAGCTAACACATACTTAAATTACCCTGAAAGTTGCTTACGCATATTTTATAGGTGGTTTCTCCAAATTATGCTTATAGCTTCTAAAATTCTTTGCAAGGTGGTATGCCAAGCGATTTCTGCATCCTGACATAGTGGCTCCATATGACTACATATTTATTTGGGATGAAGACCTGGGAGTTGAGCATTTTAATGCAGAAGAGTGAGTGTTGGATTTGAAATAGAAATTCTGTGATAACTTTGCTTCAGTCTACTCAGTGATTTGTTTTGCCCTTTTTTCATTCATTTTAGATACATAAAGCTAGTTAGGAAGCATGGCTTGGAGATTTCGCAGCCTGGTTTGGAACCTAACAGAGGATTAACATGGCAGATGACAAAGAGAAGAGGTGACCGTGAAGTTCACAAGTAAGTTTGTTTTGGCCCTTGTATCAAAAGTCTGTTACTTCCTAACAATTAACAAACATTAAAAATGATAATTGTATGAAAGAACGTTTATATTGTTATTTCTTTCTACCAGAGAAACAGTGGAGAAACCTGGATGGTGCAGTAGCCCACATCTGCCTCCCTGTGCAGCGTATGAACTTGTTTTAGACGTGCTGATTATATGCCATGGTTCTTGGCCGTGCTCTTTATTATCATGGAATTTAACAAATTTCTCCTGATAAATGTAGGTTTGTTGAAATCATGGCCCCGGTATTTTCGCGAGACGCATGGCGCTGTGTGTGGCATATGATTCAGGTATCCAAGATTGTTCTAAACTTTTTTATTTCATATAAGTTGGTGGTCTCTGATTGTTTTCTTTGGGCATGAAGCATTAGATTAAAGTTGTGTTCCTTTGCGAATTGCAGAATGACTTGGTCCATGGTTGGGGTCTCGACTTTGCCCTTCGAAAATGTGTAGACGTGAGTAACCTGCCTCCATCCCCCACCCCCTTCCTGGCACCCGTTTCTTCTTTAATTAATAGTTCTAGGAGTGGTTGCAGATGCAACGCTTTATTATAATGTGTGCATATGTGTGTGTGTGCGTGCGTGCGTGTGTGTGTGTGTCAACTACATTCTTGTATGTGCAATAATCTTTCTATACCGATAAAACATAATCTTTCTCTACCTATCAAAGAAATAATGTGATATAATATATATGTATGTTATCTTTTTCTTGGAAACAGCCTGCCCATGAGAAGATTGGAGTTGTAGATTCACAATGGATTGTGCATCAAACTGTTCCCTCCCTTGGGAACCAGGTAAAAGGAAAACCATTGGCTATGTTTATATTCTCATTTTTCCTATATAAATTAAGCATTCTGGTATTAGAAACTAATTACTTCTCACTTTATTTTCATTTTGGCAGGGAGAATCAGAGAATGGGAAGCCACCATGGCAAGGGGTATTTACAGCCTTTTCCTGCTATTATTGTTTTTTGTCCCTCCCACTGCTTCCTCCCGCTTCTCCCTTTATTAATCCTCTTCCTGTCTCTGTCTGATACTGCAGTGACTTGTGTATGAAATGTGCTATATGTTTTCATTTTACTGGTGTCAGGTAAGGGAGAGGTGTAGGAAAGAGTGGACAATGTTCCAAGCTCGAATGACAACAGCGGAACATGCATATTTTAAAGCAATGGGTGTCGATCCTTCCAATTCGACAGCTCATTAGGGAAATAGCAACAACAGAAGATGATCGGGTGCTACCAGCACCACCACCTGCTGCTCAGAGTTTTACATCCGTTTGTAAAATTCTTTATTTTAGCTTGTAAAATTATTATTTTTGTACAATTCCTCGAACACATTGAAAGGCTTAGAGTTTTAGTGCCGGCTAGAGTTAGTTTGGAGGCACATATCACTATTTTGCAACTATTATTACCGAAATAATGCCAACCCACCATATCTTTCTTGATTGCCGTCCAATAACTACAAAATTTTACCAAATTCCAAGGAGACAGCGCTCCAAAGACTTGAGGTTGGGGTAGGAGATGTGTTGTGCAATTGTGACGTCTCTGTTGGACCGAAGGTGGAATTGTATCCAAGAAACTGAATGTAGGCTTTTGGCTTTTGGTATCCTAGGTGTGCATAGAGGAGATTGCTCAAATGTTTCAGATGAAAAGGCATAACAGCAGAAATTCACTGTTTGGTGTGTTTCCATCGAAGAAAATGCTATAAATTGTACCTTCGTTTTACTATTATTTAATTGCACTGACGTATTACCCTATCAACCAAGGTTTTAAATTCATTTGGTACTGGTTGGGAGTTTTCGTTTCTGTATAGTGTCTGATACACTACCATCTCATTCCGTTTCACTTAAAATGCTGGTCATTCCGGTCCGTTTCGGCCCTTATAGTTAAATTCTTATCATTTCGGCTGAAATTGACCGTTTAAATCTCTATTCTATTTTGGACTGTTTTTGTAATTTTCTTGTACTTAGATGATATTTTTGTAAATTTTAAATCTAGATGGTATTTAATTAATTTTAGAATATAAAATGTATTTATATAATTTTAATTTTTTTGTAACTTTAAATATGTCCTTTCATTCTTTTTTTTTTTAAATATCATTATTTTTAATAATTTATCTTTTTTTTTCTTCATTTTTGTGTCTTAAGAGCACTAGTATTGGCTTCATTAAAAGCTAATGTATCCTCAAATTTTGATGAATTTACTTAAAGGACCCTTACCGCTGGGCTTACCGCCCAGTGTAAATTTATTTTTTTTTTCAATTTTCTTTTCATTTTTTTCAATTTTCTTTTCACAATTTTTTAATCACTTTCTTAATCATTAAGTAAAAAAAAAAAAAAATACACCAATACACTTAAAATCACTTTCTTAATCACTAAGTAAAAAAAAAATATATTTTTTCCCGAGTAGTACACTTGAGCGGTACCGCCTGGGTGGCATACAAGCTTTTTCCTTACTTAAAATGAGCCTGCATTGGATTTAGCAAATGGGTCTTTGGAAAGATTTGACTTACAGTATTTGTTGCTCTTCTTTTAAATTTGAAGGTCTACTATTTTACCTTCAAACTAATATTTTATTCTAATTTTAATAGGCAATGGTTTTATTTTATTTTATTCTAAATTAGTTGGGAATAAATTATTTAAGTACCAAATTAAATTATTAATGTACATATAGCTAGTGTAATTACAAAATATGAAAAAAAAATTAAAAATATTATTATTAAAAAAATAATATTATATTATTATTTTGATGAATCTAATGGCTAATCCAATATGAATTATAGATAGGAAAATTTTAAATTTATGAAAAACTTGTATTTTTTATCAAATTTTAAAGATAAATTTGATGAGTCCAATGCCAGTACTCTCAAATTTATAATTGTTTCAACACATATTCATTTTATAAATATTCAATTCTTCCATATATATACACATATACATGATACATATTTACATATATATATATGTATTTATTCTATCAGTTGTAAGTTTATATATATATAAATATTTATATATAATTAATCTTGAAATGATACATCGAAATGATACCGATATCGAAATATTTCGTTTCAGTGCCTTAACTGAAACAGTTACCAGAATGGTAATTCAAAATTTTGTCATCAACCATTGAATTTGTTAGTTTTAAAGATGAATTTTGGTACATATAAGTCGGTGTGTTAACGCATCACTTATAGTGGAATCTATTATAATTTTAAAGAAAACTAAAACATCAACAATTAAAGAAAACGGCATTATAGCGTGATGTAGGGTGAGATGAGAATGTTGTATGTCATAATTCTTGCAACAAATGGTGGCAAACCACGTTGACCTTGCTAAAACTCGAAGAAAAGCCTTCCTGCGAACAGAGCAGTGGGGAAACATCTGTTGCACATGACTTCTCGTCAGTGCTCCCATACAGAATTGAAAATCTAATGAGGCCGGGCATAAGAAAACTACAAATGTGTGCTGAATTTAATTTTTTTTTTTTAATAAGTGTATAGATTCACTTTATCTAATAAGCAAGAATGATATGAGGGTTGGACTACTGTACTGCCTAAAGTTTATCACTGGGTGTACCGCCCAGGCAAGTTTTTTTTTTTTTTTTTCCTTTTTGTTTTTCACATTTTTTAATAGATTTATTTTTTTAAAAAAAAAATACACCAATACACTTAAAATCACTTCCTTAATCAATAAGTAAAAAAAAAAAAAAATCCTGAGCGGTACACTTGGCGGTACTGCTTGATATAAAAATTCCTCTCCAATAGAGCTTTACTCATGATATAAACGTTAATTAATATCAATGATTAATTATTTTAAGGGCATATAATTTGGCTTGAAAATGTAACTTTCTCAAATACTTCTGTTGATGTATACTCAGTTACCTGGAGAGTCACTTGTATTTATATATATATATATATATAACAGAATTACAACCTACAGTTTGATATACAAATTGTATTGGAGCTTTGCATGAATTCAAGCTCTATTATATGTTACTAGATGATTCACTCATAAATGCAGAATATCGTCAAGCCGTGTATCAAGGAGGGTCTAGTTGTGGTGAGGGACAAGGCCAAGTTTGGTCCAAAAAGAATAAGAGAAACGCTGCAGAGCGGTCCGGCTGATAAACTCATAAAAACAGCCCTCCATTCACAATATGACACGTACGCAAAAACACACTAAAATAATTAGAGCTCATCACACACAATCAATCCCCTTTAATTTCTCCATCACAAAATCATGTCTTCAGAAGTGAGAACTCTGGATTTTATTCTCCATCTTCAAACGTCGAGACTCCACGTCTGAATTGCAGCACCGCCACACAATTTTCGCACCACCCCAGTCAACAAGACTGCAACACGCTTCCCATTTCTCCCCTCCTTACAACCTCAAATCCAGTCAAGGTGATGACAATGTTACCAATTTGGTCAGATTCATTTATGGGTTTACTCCCCACTTGCAAAAGACAAGCACGGGTGGTTGTGAGGGAATCCAACCGTGAGGGATTCTTTAATGGAAAACATTTATTTCCATACTTTAAGCCCTACATTTCTATAAAGCAAGCATTGACATTTGAAGTAAAACTCTTGCGCTGTTTTCCTTTTTTGAAAAATTGACATTTGAAGATGAGGTGTGAGGGATTCCTTATTGTAGAGGAGAAAGATCAAATAGTGGGTACAATAATGATAAGAACACACAGAAGAAAGATCAAATAGTTGCTCTTTGGAGAGAAATACAGCACAGTTAATTAAACTTGCCTTGATATGAACGTTGAAGACGAGAGAGAGAGAGAGAGAGAGAGGGGGGTGGGGCTTTTACCTTTCTGTGTTGCCGATCGGAAAAGAGATGCCCAAATCTAAGTATTTATTCCAGGTGAAGAGGAGAAGAGAAAGGTTGAAGACGAAATATTATGCTAAAAGAAATCCTTCCGATCTTCCTTCGTCGGGGACGGAGGGAAAGAAGTGAAGGAGGAAGGGCTGCTATTATGATCGGGTGGAAGCAGACGTAGAATAAACTCATTAAATGGCCTATGTGTCGCCTTGTGAATGGGGGCTGCTATTATGATCGGGTGGAAGCAGACGTAGAATAAACTCATTAAATGCAGAATATTGTCAAGCCGTGTATCAAGGAGGGTCTAGTTGTGGTGAGGGACGAGGCCAAGTTTGGTCCAAAAAGAACAAAGAGTTGGGTGGCAAAGTGGCTTGGCGAGAAGATCAGGAAGTTGGAGCGATGTAAGGGACATGCTAGGTGTGAAGAAGGCTGAGTCTAACACTAGCAACGCAAATCAACTCTTGAGTCTAAGAGCATGTTCGGGATTGAGTTTGAAAGTTTAAAAAATACTTTTAACTGTTTAAAAGTTATTTTAAAGAAAAAATAATATGTTTGATAAATTTATAAAAAATGTTTTAATCACCTAAAAAAATTGAAAGTCTACTTTTTTAAAAAGTACCAAATTGAAACTTTTATCGAAAAGCTCATGCAGATAACTATATATTTTTAAAAAATTAATGTAACTAAATTTTAAAGTGCTTTAAATACATGTTTATTAAACAGTAAACAACTTTTGATGTATAGAGTTTATTATTTAAGCTATAAGCCATATTTCCTACCGTAATCCCAAATATGCACTAAGACTTGAGCTGCAAGGTAATGCCTAAAGTTACCCGGCCAATGATCCTTGCCTAAAGGTAATTAGCCTTAGAGTCTAACATTCATGCTATAAATAAGCTCTAGAGTAACGCTTGTGGCACAAACAAGTGCTAAAGTCTAACATTATGCCACAAACTAGCACTCGATTCCAACACTCATGCTAGAGGGTAATGCCTAAAGTTACCCCGACTAACGACACCCACATAAGGCAAGCAAGCACTAGAGTTTAACATTCCATCACAAAACAAGCACTAGAGTCTAACGCTTGGTCGAGTCTAACACTCATGGCACAAACCAGTGTTCAAATTTAACACCGTAGGGTAACACCTAAAGTTACCCAGTCCAATTGTCCCTAACTAAAGCAAGCAAGTGCTAGAATCTAACACTCGCACCATAAACAAGCGCTTGAGTTTAACACTCGTGCTGTAGGATGATACCATGTACAAAAAAGGGAATGACACAAGAGAATCATCAAGCAAAAGCGCAAGAGGAAAGCAACAAACATTAGAAGGAAAATGGAAAGCAAATGCTATAACAAATATCATTATGAATGGTCCAACACAAAAGAATAAAACTAAAACAACTGCAAACAATCGTAAAGTCTAAACTTAAAACTAGACCTCGGGGCCATTTTCGACATCATCTCATCCTTACTTTATGTTTATTTCTTGGCATTTCTTATCCTTTCTTTTATCCTTGTCAATAGGCTTCCAATGGGTTGGACCTAGGTTCATTTTAGAGGCAAAAGAACCCCGCGATTCTTAAGGTTGACTTGTCCCACAAGAAGACCTTGAAAACTTTCAATATAAAAGTCAATCATGATAACCAAAGAACATGAAATTAAATAACACGAATTTTCATTGGATTTTTTGTTATTGTGTGCTGCATCAAACGTCTCCGAGGGTAGGCCTCAAGGAGACTTGTAAAATCCCTTGCAAGGATCTCTGAGGATAGACCTCTAGAAGGCTTGTTAGTGCAAACACATAACCGATGATTGTCGAAGAGCATTGTAGATCAAGAAATGTGCAACTTATTAATGCTGGTGTGAAAAGCGTGTATTTCGTGTTCTGTAATTGTTTTCGTTTTTGTTGGCTCTTTGTATTTTCCCAATTGATCGATGGTAATGGATTCGTTGTCCTTTGAGGTGATTTCAAGGCAGTTTTATTGTTTGGCATTAATGTTGGAGTTTGTTTTGATATGTTTATTGTAAACTTGAACTAAGTGAGTGGAGAACTCGTCGGCCCTTGGATCCATCTTGGGCAATTGTACCCGTCAACTTGTTGATTTATGAGAGGAATAATGTTGTTAACCAAGATTTGAAGAGAACGCATCTTGTGGGTTGATTTGATGATGGATAATATCTTGCTAAAGGATTATAGGTGTTAGTTATTGGGACACAAGATCTTTCTAAGCAAGTATCATGTGCCCATGGATCTTGCTTGTTATCACAGTATTCCTCCACCATAAGTGGAGTGCCGTCCTCTTCTAAGAAAATAAAAAAGTATCATGTGCCATCTTTGACTAGTGTCAAAGAGTGTTGGTGGAGGTGCATTGCTAAAGAGCTAATCTCATTTAATAAAACTTGGGAATTTTGACTAAATGAGTTGGAGATCAATATCTATTCTAGCTACTTAGTTTGAAAAGTTTGTTGGAGATTTGTGGAGCAGGCCGGCTTGATTCTTGCGATAGGAATTGCTTTTGTTTAGGGCTTGTAATTGAACCAGCTTGTTGCTTACTTTCTTCCCATGGTGTCTTTACTTTTTCATGGCCAGATGGAGTTAATGCAACAAATGCCTATGGAAATGCTATTTGATGTGCGTACAAAGGATTGAGGGCGTGGTCAAAATAGGAGGAAAAGTAAATAAATTTGAGTTGCTTAATGATATGTCTAGTGGTTGTTCATTCAACTCGTGCGCATTCGTGGTCTCAGTTCTCCTTTTATCACTGGAAATGGTCCGCAACTGGTTTGTCTTCTTTTGTTTTGGGAGTGAGACCTGGGCTTCAATGGCTAATATAGAGAACACTACACTTTTACCTGTAATATTTAGGGTTTGTTGGTCCCTCCAAGTAGGTCATATCTTCCGAAGGGGATTGCATTTTCCATTGGAAGCTTATATCTTGAAAGTCCATGAACCTAGACCCAATATCTAAATTTTGAGAAGTTAAGATTGAGGTTGCTTTTGCAGGCCATTCTCTTAGTATTTAACTTTTCAATGTAATCAACCCAAAGGAATGCATTGGGGTAGTTGGGACAAATTGGGGCAATAGAAACAAAAGGGAGGCCTTGGGTTCAGAAATGTGGAGGGGTTTAATTTGGCTTTGCTTGCAAAGCAAGGGTGGAGACTCCTAACAAACCCTACAAGTTTAGTGGCCCAGATCTATAAGCAAAAATACTATAGAGAGTCCTCCTATTTGAATGCAAAATTGGGTAGCAATCCTTCTCTCATTTGGAAGAGTATTTGGAACGCTTCTGAGCTTATAAAAGAAGTGATGAGATGGAGAGTTGGGAATGGGAAGAGCATCAAGATATAGGGTGACAAATAGCATACCATACCATATAGTTTCTGTGTCCAATCTCCAATATCAAGATTGCAAAATGAGGCAAAGGTGGAGCAGCTGATTTTGGTAGAAAAATAGATTTGGAATGAGCAACTAATTCGTGAGATTTTTGTTGAATCTAAGGTGGAACAAATTCTCAGCTTACCTTTGAGTAAAATGGGTGGTGAAGACAAGCTAGTGTGGGGTCCTTCTCATAAAGGTCAATTCTTTGTGAGGAGTGCATATTATCTTGAGATGGAAAGAAGAAGAAGATGTAAAGGGGAATCTTCTGCAGAGCATGATTCTAATAAGAGGTAGGTCAAGATATGGGAGATGAATGTCCCAGAGAAAGTAAAGCTATTCTTATGGAGGGCTGGGAACAACTATCTAGCTACAAGAAGTAACCTGATGGCCAAAAAACTAGTGGAAAGTGACCTCTGCCTAGTTTGCAAAGCATAAAAGGAGTCAGTCATGCATGCTTTGTGGCAGTGTGCTGCCTCTAATGATGTGTGGTCTGAATTATGTGCTAAAATTCAGAAATGGAGTACATCATAAGCAAATCTAATGGATTTAATAGAGAAGATGACATAGGCTCTTACTAAAGTGGAAATGGAAGAAGTAGCAATGATCATGAGTTTATGGCTAAGGAGGAACCATTTTGTTTTTGAAAATAAGTTCATACCATTTGGGCAGCTCATTTATGCAGCAAGGGAGCATATTAGATAATTTCAGTTGGCTCAATCAGTGGTTGAACATACTCCTCCCAACAGGGTGCCTAGGAGACAAGAGGGTTGGAAGAAACCTATAGCAGGAAGTGTGAAGGCAAAGTGGGATGCAGCACTTGATCAGAAACAGAAAAAAGCTGGGCTTGGGATTGCTATAAGGGATGAAATGGGGGAAGTTCTTACTGTTTGTTGTGATCAGAAATTGCATGTTCAAGATCCAGCTACTGCAGAATGTTTAGCACTATGGAGAGCTATGGAATTATGTCAAGATCTTGACTTCTACAGAGTTCTTTTTTAGGGAGATGCTCAGTTAATTGTAAAAGCTGTTAATGAAGAGAGTTCAGATTATACTTCGTATAACAGCATTGTTCAGGATGCTAAGAAGATGCTAATGCAATACAAGGGATGGAAGATTTAGTTTGTCCATAGACGATTGAATAAAGTGGCGCACCGTTTGGCTAAGAAGGCTTTACACTTAGATACAGAGTTAATTTGGATGGAAGAAATGCAAAACTGTATATCTGAATGTATAGAAAAGGAAAAGCAATGTATTGATGACATTACTCATAGTTAAATACAAAGATCTTTGGGATTCAATAAAAAACCCCAAAGTATTTGATGAAAACTTGAAATAGAAAATTTTTTAAATTGGAAATTTCTTAGATTGGAGTTGAAAATCTTTTTACATTTAAAAAAAAAAAATAGTTTAACCAAGGTCCATACATGGCCTCTGTTAACGAGAGGCCATAGAAAAAGAGAGTAGCTATTTATGCAGCTAGTTTTCTTTCAATTGCATCTATGTTTTTGAGGTGATCAGGAATAGGAATAGGATAAAATCGATTACAAGTCTATGTATAAACACATCACCTGTTATGAGACTCATTACATATATTTCATAAATAGTAATGTTTCGTAAAATCACTTTTGAGTACTTTTTGCATATTTCATTGATGTGATTGGCTTTATTAATTTTTTTTAATACACAATCAATTACATCAATAAAATTTGCAAAAAAATACGTAAAAATAAATACACAAATACTTTTTGATTCATAAAAGAATACCACTTTTTCATACCAACTAGCTCACGTGGAGGCCATCCACATTGATAATGCCGTGCAATAATTTAAAAAAAAAAAGATAAATAAATATAAAATTTACATAAAAAAAATTAAATTTTTAATAATAAAACTTACTTTTTTTTCAAAATCATTAGATAACAGTTACTCATAATTGTATATAGGAGGGTCACAACATTGCAACTACAAAGTTTCCTGGTGACATAAAATTCAAGTTAGCCATCTCTCTAGAATCTCTCTCTAGATGAGTTCTCCATCTCAGTAAAGTGAGCCAGCCTCTCTTAGTAGTTCTTTCCGTCAGTTTCCAAAAAAGTGCTAAGGTTATTTTCCTAATCCCACCTCAAAGATTTTCTTTTGAGGAAACAACCAAATATCCATCAACTACAACTACCCAGTCAACCCATCCATCCAGAACCTGTCCCAACCTTTCCACGATCCAAAGTACGAAACTACCAGAAAATGACTGCAAACCAGGAAGACATGGATAGTCTCATTTCTCAAGCTAAAGCTCTATCCTGGGATGATCTACAACTGGAACCAAAGCCCAACATAGCAACGTACTACTCAAAGCTGACCTTGATCGGCAAACTGTTATCCTCCAGGCCACTCAACAGAAATACTTTTCATGCTTTGATAAAAGCTGTCTGGAGTTTTGTCCCAGGACTTCTGATTGAGGACGTAGAACTAAATACTTTTCTATTTACATTCCCAACTCAGCAAGACAAAGACCGAATCCTAGCACAAAGGCCATGGAATTTCAAGGGTTTTCACATGGTTTTAAAGAACTGGCCACCGGGTCTGAGCATCCAAGAAGTAAGTCTCACAACTTATATTTTCTGGGTGCAAGTCCACGGACTTCCTCTAGAGATGCTTACTAATCTAAATGCTGAAAGAATCGGTAATGTTCTTGGGATTTTACTGGAAGTTGATAGAGCTTCAATATTTGGAGTAGCTTTGAGAAGATATCTTCGTATAAGAGTAGAGATTAACATAGAGAAGCCTCTTCCTGATGGTTTTGATCTAAACAGACCAGGCCGTATACCAAAAAAAATTCTACTCAAATATGAAAGACTTTCTGACTTTTGTTATTGTTGTGGTCATCTGGGGCACGTAGGCCAAGCATGTCCTTTGCATGCATGCATACCAGAGAACTCAAGATTCGGGCCTTGGATGCGTGCTGAGAGTTCAAACTACAGGAGGGTTCCCTTGTTGATACCACAACCTGTGGAAGAAATACCACCCTCGTTGATATTGCAACCAGCAATTGTTGAGCAAGTGATGGTGCAAGCTGCTGCGCACTCGCCTGATGAGAACACTCAAGACAATAGAGCAAAACAGAGGGAATTTCATAGTTCCAGGGGTAACACTAAAACAACTCCTACCAGAGGTGCACTACCACCAGTCCGAATAAGAGAACCTGTAGTGAATAGCTCGCAGGCAAGGCCAACCACAGAAAAAAACTTTTTCAGCAAGGGAAAAGGGAAGATGTTTGTGGACAAGGTAAAATGCTACTCCAAGCTTGAAAATAGCGGAAATACCATAAATATTTTCGCTAGAGTCTCAAATACAGAATCCTAGACCCATGTCTCTGGAAGCAAAAATTCAATGGTAGCTGGAAGCCAACAAAAGGCCAAGGAGGAAGAAGGTGAACAGTGGGTCAAAAAATCTTCAAACCCATTAATGCCTGCCAACCCTTTATTAATTTCGCCTGACAACCAATCTTTCTTCAACTATCCAATTTTAACTCCTGGATTTTCTGGCCCTCAGCATTTAAGCAGTAAAAGTCAGTACACTCAGCAGACCACTTCTGTCAACAGGTTGAATTTATTCTCTTCAAGTGGCCCACAAACTCTGTTAAGATCCAATAAGCCTGTACCAAGTCTAGCATATGTGCAGAAGCCGAATGACTCACATGCTCAGGGAACCTCAGTGTACAACGAATTTATGAAGTCTTTTGATATTCTCAATGGTCCCATTTTCGGATCACATCCAAATCCAGTCAACAGGTCAACCATTCCGAAACCAGGCCCACTGATTGAATCAATTGATGCCCAGCAGAATCCAACCAAAACAAGTCAAAAGCAACAACTGAAAGATGACTCTGACAACAACCCGAACCCATCTCTGGAAGCAAAACTGAATTTCCCAATCTCTGACTCGACAAAATCCTTAGAAGAAGCAAAAGCTCCCTTGAAACAAGCATCAATTCTGCAGTTTTCTTCTACTCAAAGCAAAGCCGAGAACCAACCCATCCATATTCCTTATACTACCATCAAAACCTGCCATTCTACCCAGCCTACCCTGAAACCAACCCCATCTCCTGTACCGAAACCATCTCTGAATCCCAATTATAACAAGCACTTTTTGGAAACTGATGGTCGAACAAAAAAGAGAGGTCTGGATCATGCTGAACACGAGATTCCTCCAAAGAAAAGAGCTGCTGCCCAACATTCCATAGTCAAAAGTTACAAAGCTCATAAAATCACTGGAGATATTGAAGAGGTGGACAAAACACTAGCAGAGATTGTGAAAGAGGGAGGACTGAAAAAAGAGATTAAAAAGGAAAAGCTGGAGCTGCACAACTAGGCGCGGTAACTATTTTCTTTCTCATCAGACAGAAAATTTAGAGATAGAAGTGACTGAGGTGGCAGGCCCTAACCTGCCACTGTCTCTAAAATGAGGATCTTAGCTTGGAATTGCAGAGGCATTGCCCGACCTCTGGCAATGTGTGGTCTGAGGGCACAAATCAGGACTCACCTCCCTAATTTAATTTTCCTTTCTGAAACTCTTCTTTCGAATAATAAAACTGTTGGTGTTGTGAATAGCCTAGATTTTAACTTGTTTTTGCATAGCCCTCCTCCGAGGAAATGGGGTGGGTTATTATGTATGTGGCGACCTGGTGTTGATGTTGAACCTGTTGCTATTAATAGTAATGTCATGGCTCTTTTAGTGTACTCGGATCCTGTGTATATGCCTTGGTTACTCTTATTAGTTTATTGTCCAGCTCAATTGCAAGATAAACAAAATTTCTGGACTCATGTTAATAGCTTAGCTTCTGCTTTTCCTGGACCCATTTTAGTTTTAGGGGACTTCAATTCTATAACAAATCAATCAGAGAAATATGGTGGTAGGATCTTTGCCTCTTCCTCAAACCCCTCAGGTTTAACTCAATTCATGAATCAACAAGGATTAGGGGATCTAGGCTTTGAAGGTTCTAAGTTTACATGGTCTAACAAAAGATTTGGTAGAGGTCACATAAGGGAGAGATTAGATCGAGGTATTGCAAATTCAAATTGGGCTCTTCTTTTCCCGGACACAAAAATAAAACATCTGCCCATCCATTCTTCGGATCATGCCCCCCTTCTTTTAGATACAACAGCCTCCAAAAAAAACTTTCATTCATTTAAATTTGAGGAATTTTGGGCTTGTGATCCAACTTGTTTCAATGTAATCAAAGAAAGCTGGGGAAACACTTTTATAGGCTCTCCCTCACTTATTCTTTCTCAAAAGCTCAAAGCTGTGAAAAAAGCACTAAAATCATGGAACAAGCAAAGCTTTGGACACATTCAAACCTCTATTAAGCAACTAACCCAGCATTTATCACAGGTTCAATGTGAAGAACCCTCTGATTTAAATCTGCAACTTGAGGAACATTTGAAAAGTTGTCTTTCGGAACAATTAAAGCGTGAGGAAATACTCTGGAGACAAAAATCTAGAATTCAATGGCTGACAACCACTGATCTTAATACCAAGTTTTTCCACATGTCTTCTACTATGCGTAGAAGAAGAAATGACATTTCTTGTCTCAAGAATTCTTCCAATCAGTGGATTGATGATCAATGTGCTGTAAAGAACATGTTCTTAGATCATTTTAGTCATATCTTCCAAACCTCTTCTCCTATATTCCCGCAAGATCTTGAAAACTTGTTTCCAGAAAAAATCTCTTTGGATGATAATGCTTTCCTTTGTTCCATTCCCTCTGATGAAGAAATCATGAAAACCATAAAGCAAACTCCCTCTTCTAAAGCCCCAGGGCCTGATGGGTTCACGGGTTTCTTCTATAAACACTACTGGGAGATTATCAAAGAAGATTTTATTAGAGCAATAAAATTCTTTTTTGAAAATGGTTATTTTTTGCAAGAAATGAATCACACACATATTGCTTTAATTCCCAAAACTGATTCTCCTATTAATGTTCAACATTATAGGCCAATTAGTCTTTCGAATGTGTGTTGCAAAATTATTGCAAAAATTTTGGCTAATCGTCTGAAAAAGGTCCTCCATCTTTTTATCTCTCCCTATCAATATGCTTTTATTCCCGGGAAAATCATTCAGGAAAATACAATAGTGGCACAAGAGCTTTTTCATTCCATAAAAAAAAACTAGAAAAAAAAAGGTTTAACGGCCATTAAAATTGATATGGAAAAAGCTTTTGACTTTATGGAGTGGGAGTTCCTTTTAAATATTCTGAAATGCCTAGGATTTCAACAAAAGTGGATCAACTGGATAAAAACTTGTATCACAACGGTCTCCTTTTCTGTTCTCATTAATGGTGTGCCTCAAGGTCACATTACTCCTTCTAGAGGCCTCAGACAAGGTGACCCTCTCTCTCCGTTTCTTTTCATCATTGGTAGTGAAGTCCTCTCTAGGCTTATAAATAGAGAAGAAACCTTGGGCCATATTAGTGGGATTAAAATGGGAAGGAATGGTCCTTCTCTAACTCATCTGCTCTTTGCGGATGATCTCATTTTATTTGGCTCCGCTTCTGTTAACAATGCTCAATCTTTTCACGGGTGTCTTGAAAAATATTCAGTTTGGTCTGGCCAAAGGATTAACACAGCTAAATCTTCCATCCACTTCAGCAAATTCACTCCTCTAATTTCTGTCAGAAATATTAGATCTATACTTGACTTTAAGTTTGCTCCAAACAACCTCAAGTATCTTGGCCTTCATTTAAATCTGGATAGAACCAACAAAAGTATTTATGATGACATTACAAACAAGATTCAAGGTAGATTAGCAGGTTGGAAAGCAAAACTTTTATCACAAGCTGGCAGGACAACTTTGATAAAATCAGTAGCTAGCTCCATACCAACTTACATGATGTCTAGTTTCCTCATTCCAAAGAGAGTTGCTTCGAGTATTGATAAAGCCTTTATGAGGTTTTGGTGGGGTTTTGACCCTAAAAAAATCCATAATTTCACTCCAAAATCTTGGAAATCTATTTGTAAACCAAAATCCATGGGTGGACTTGGAATAAGACTCATGTCACATTTCAATCAAGCCCTCTTGAGTAAACTTGGTTGGTCTATACTCAGCAATGACTCTTATCTCTGGAAAAATGTTCTTAACCACAAATACTTGAAAAATTCTTCTTGGTTTGATGTCTCCATCAAGTGTGGTGACTCAAAAGTTTGGAAAAGTATGACTAAACACAGAGATTTCCTGGCAACTATCTTCTGTCATCAAATCAACAATGGAACAACTACAAATGCTTGGTATGACCCTTGGATCCCCACTCTTTCACCGGCCATTTCTATTCCCTCTTCAAGTGATATTTTCAAAGACCCGGATCTAAAAGTGTCTGAATTAATTTTAGAAGAGCCTAGAAGATGGAACACTGTAACAGCCCGCTAGAAATTCAATGGTGAAATTTCTATAGACTTTAGAAATCTCGTGAAAACTCCGTAAGTTTTCACGAATCGACTAATCGCATAGGTTTTAGTCAGTGAAACCCTCAATGATTGGAATCTATTTGAAACTCCAAAAACTTGGTTGAAACCGAAACCCTAAACGGTTTCCCCAAACCCTAAAGTTGGCCTTCAAGCCCTTTTGATCCAATTTCTAGCATTGTGTTTAATCACTTGATGAAATCACTTCCACATGCTATTAATTTCTCAAATTCTTATTATGACATCTTTATCCAACATTTTAAACCTTGGAAATTTGTTTGGGCCAAGAAAAATTGGATTTGGGCTTGATAGCATCTCAAACCCTAACCAAACCCATTTAAACCCCTAAATTGAAGCCACTTGGTTGAGGCCCACTAAGGCCCACTAAGCCCAAATTTTGGCCACCTTGGCATAGCTCCTTGGAGAACTTCCTCCCCCACTTGGCTTAGACCATTCATTGCATCAAGTTGCACTCAATAATATGGAGGAACCCACCCCATCAAGTCCCATGTCTCATAGCTTTTGTAGGTTGTCCTTTGCTCCCCCACTATCCTCTACTTCTTGTCACATGTCTACACCTCCACTCAATGATATTTAAGGTCAATATATTCCCCCTACAGAAGTGCTTGAGTCGTGCAAGACATCACTTACTTCACTTTAATCATTTCTTCACCCCGTTCTTAGAGAGAAACCCAAAAGAGCTCTCTCGGGCAGATTTCTGTGTCTTTTTGTGTGGAGATTATCGACCCTTTGTAAGTATTTTCTACACAATGACTCCTTCATAAAAGTTGTTCCTCTTTGAGTCTAGTTTCCGTAGATGATATTTTTCGTATCATTCCATGGTCATTTGGTCAGTCAAAAGTATTTGTAACCATGGAAAGGTCATTCTGGGCGTGAATCTGGAGAGTATGTTATGTTTTGGAGTTTTTGACCAAGCTAATGGGCATATCTTGGTCCGAAAATTTTATGGAGTGTTGTTAGAATGTGTTTAAGAGTTTTCATTGAAGTTTTGTTGCATGAATAAAGCTTTTGATGATATATTTTCTTAGATCTAGAAACTCGAAAACTGGAAGTGGAAAAACAGTTTTTATTTGGAGAAAGTTTGAATATTTCGTGGTTTGATCTTACTCTAATGGCTTTGATATTTTATATGATGATCATAAGTCTCTTATTTTCATGTTAGGATGTTATTTTGGAGATATTTAGCATTAGTTTAAAAGATATGATTTTTCTATGCAAGAGAATTTCGGTTAGGCCTAAGATTTGATGTTTTTAGGTTAGATCCATGTTTTATTGGGTTTTAGCCATGTGATTTTAATTTTGATGGTTGGATATTCTTTAGGACACGTTTTTAAACCATGTGATACTTTATTTCAAAGATCTCACCTTCTTAAGCCATTGATCAAGAGATTTATCAAAGCTAGTTAAGAAAAAGTTTCTGTTTTTGGACTAAGTGTAAAATCAAAAACTCCAAGTGTTATTTTTGTGATTTTGGTGACTTTAGTTTGATGATTTAAAGCATGTTTTATCTGAGGATGATGTTATGAATATGTTAGAAGTAAGATTTGATTTTTTTGGAATTCTTGGTGATGTTTTGATTTAAGGACAAAGCTTGTGATTCAAGTGTTTTGATCTTTTTACAAAAACAAGTTTGGTGTTGATTATAAGTCTTTTCTAAATGGATGTTTTAAGTATGGTTTTAAACCTAGGATTGGAAGATGGTTGGTGCAAAATTTTGGTTTAAGCATGAGTTTTGAAGTTGGAAGGAATTGCAACAAAAATCAAGAGAAATGGCCTATGGATGTTTCGGCCATAGTGTGTTTTTCATAGTTGTGTTTTGTCTTAAATTTTTCTGAGTTAATATTTGAGTTTAAGACAAAATTTACATGAG